>JAGFPH010000941.1:334968-354524 GCA_018207615.1 Philaenus spumarius
TTCCAACTTACATCTCACTCGTGGCTTAAAGGCCTTCATAATACAATTGTTGCGTAAACTACTATTTTATGTCGGGCCTAGACTGAACCAACACATGTTTCAACACACACAAACCAATAAAAACTTGCGTTAATGAATTTAAAAATAAGAAAAAACTATGTTACATCTAAATTAAAAATACATAAGACATATTATAATTTAATAGTAGGTTTTTGTATTGATAATATACGGTAGTAATAATTGATAGTGAGTAACCAATATCAACAGCTGATTTCAAAATATGAAACAATTATTAAATAATTATAACTGTTGTGATAAAATATACGAAATAATTTTATTGGAACATTTAACATTATTTACCATCTTAGTTTTGAGGTTATTATTAATCCTACACCTTAATTAATTATAAATAAAACATAACATATGTCTTTAGAAAGTTCCACCTGGGGTTGGCGGGCAGAGCAAGCACGGGTCTCCCCTAGTACATATAGATTTTGTTTTAAATATATCCAGGAATTTCTGAGATGGCCTTGAACAAGGGAACCAAACAAACAAATTCCACCTCCTTGTAATATTAGTAAAGACTTGAGGGCTACGCCTTTTGTTCGTTTCGCTCAAAATCCCAGGTGGCGACTCGTGACGAAGCAAATGACAACAGATTACTGTAGACTTTGAAATTTTCACGAAACTACGATTGGTTAGGACAGAGGAACATGGATTGGGTTAGGACAGGGGTAGCACTGACGTAGATTCTGACGCATGCGCTAAGTAGGGCCAGAATTTTTGAGTGAATGTCAGGAATGTTTTATATAATATATACATAAAATAATACATGAGAAAACTTTATTTTTAATGTTCAATGGTTTAGATTCCGAACATAAATAACCAATGAATAGGTGCTATGCAATATTATAAAAAACAAACAAAACTATATAAGCCTACCTATGTATCGACTTTAAAAAAATCCCACTTTTTTAAATAGATAGAAAATTATTTTCAAGCAAATGTAACATACGAAAATTGTATTTATTTTGTTGATTTAAAACAGCATTCTAAATCAATGGTTTAAAACATGATTTTATATATTTGATTAAACCTCAGGAAAGCTTAGTGCTGCGCTCATTGTGCATAATTGAGCGTTTATTATCATTAAAACACAATGAAGTCAACTACTCCAGTTACAATGTACACACGAGAGGAAGCTTCCGTATTTGATCGAATGTTCTGCTTTTAAAATAACTGAAAACCGTACAACGTATTCAGAATCCGAAAGGGGATCCATTTGAAAGAAAATTGTAAAATTTACACAATAATCTCTACATAGGCCTAATTAACCGGCTTTGTCCTGACCGACTGACTAACTGTCTGAGTCAACGTAGAGCAAAAAAATACTTCAGATAAAAGTAAGTAAGAAAAGTTTTAGGAATATTCCTATTGAGTCTTAGATGCACACTAATAAAGGGGTTTGAAAATTTTTGCAAATTTAAAACCAATTAATTGTTCTTCTCAACACATTTTTTAGGTTAGGTTAGTAAAATAAAAGCAAATAAAAACAAAAAACCGATGAAAATGCTTACTGTATTATAATTCAATTAAAACATATGCTGTTACGTAGTATAAATAAAATAGATGATTTGGATAAAAACTGAACATAATTTCATGATAGGCCTTTACTGAAAAAAAATTTTTTATTGGAAGCATTTATATTCATTACCATAGTAACCAACTTGGTAAATCTATAATCAGGTAATTATTCTTCACAAATAACTTTTTTTTAGGCACAACACAAATCAAAATCTACGAAAAAGACTTACTGTATTATACGTCATGATTGACGTATGGTGTTACGTATTATATTGTTTCCTTTGGTAAAATATATCAAACATTTTTAAGAAATTTTGATTATTTATACTTTAAAATAATATTAATGGTGAAATTACGACTCTATAATTTGAATTATAGGGATTGTGAATGTTTATTTCGATTCTATCTTAAATTGTATAGGTCACCCAATGATTACATAGTATAAAACCTATAGGTCACCACCATTCTTAGATCCAAGTATACTAAACTTAGATTGTACAATAATGTCCTTTAAGGCGCCGCGGAGGTTTGAGAGTGAAGAGAGCAGTTAGTTGTTGGGCTTTATATAACACTAACTAAGAAAGATGGAAAATAAACTTTTAAATTGTGCATTGACACAAGGGTATGTGTTTTAGGTTTATATATATTTATTTCTGTACAGATTGCCTGAAAAGTCATTGAAAGTTTTAATAAATATTTTTAGTTGTTGGAAATCTCAATTGTAATTATTCAGTGCACATGTTTATGGTTATTAAGCATAATATGTGTTTTTCTTTGTTTTTTGTTTTTTTCAAGTAAAACCCCCATTGACAAATAGACAAATATTTATGATCTTCAGTCGGATTCGAACCGTGATCTTGAGCCGTTTATACGTTCTCTCCTCAGGTACAAGGTAACCTAAACAAACTTTTCGTAATAATTACATCGACAGTGTAAGTTTTCGGTTTAAATTAATTTGATTCTTTTATGTAGACCTACCCAATGTCTTATTGTTATTACTTTTATAATGTTTGGATGCAATTTTATTTTATGCATACTGTTGGAACTTTGTTTTCTTTATTGAAATGGATAAGAAGTTAAATATTTAAATAAAAATTACTGAAAATAAAATAAAAATGTTCTTCTTATATTGAAGTGAAATAAAACTCGTACTATTAAATAACTTAAACAACTGTCAAAGCGTTAAACCAACCTCAATATACAATTTCATAGTGTTTCAGATAGGGGTATTTAAATTGGATCCTAATTTCTTAAACTATATTAAAACCCAAGACTATGCTTTAGTTATTTCCAAAGCGCTACAAAAATAAAAACGATTAAAAAAGAAGAAGTCTGTAGTAGTCAGGCGTGAAAGAAATTTTATCTTCTAAAGTCTTTGTATCGTGTTCGGTACTTTGTAAAAGAAATGCATTTCTCTTTGGAAATTTAATTTAATTTCGAAACCCTCCGCGACTTTTTACTATCTCAAAGCAAACTGACAAAGTTAACTCATCCAATTATTTAATTAATTATAATTTGCAAACGAATATCCTAATAAATTACACATTTCATCTTTTAAATCTGATTTGTTACATGTATTGTTGGTTCGCATTTCTGTACGCTTTTAAAATTCGTAAGAAAATTCAGAAATTATTATTTTGAAAATGTTGAATTTTCTTGTCAACTTAATGTCCCCAATTTTATTTGCAGGATTAAACAATAATTGTATGTATATCCCTGATTTCGTGTTTTACAAATTATGAAGTTAAGAAAAAGAGTACCTTGTTATTCAGTTTATTACATTAATACGTTTATTTGTCTCGGTAAAATGCTCATGAGTTTTGAACATACATTTTATTGTTGCATTTTAAAACGTAAACGTAAACAATCTCTTTCGGTTGACTTTGTTCGTTAATTTAATAAAATAACAACATTTTCAGGGTTTGTATAAAAATACTGACATATTTTTGTAAATATAATATAACCTATATTCTTTGACTTACTAGACTTCCGAGTATTTGAGTCTTAAAGAACAGTACTATACATTTAAAAGAAGATGTAAAGCTTATAATAGTGCTCCTCTTTCTACCTAAATTTATTTTAATTTTGTATTATGACTTTAATTTTAATATCTTCTATGTGTTATGGATCCACCAGCATAACAAATGCTAAAAACACGAACAAACTTCTGACACTTAATAATTAAAAGGAGACCAAATAATGAAGAAATCGAACAGTCAACACAGTTAAAAAGAGACCTCTGGATTATACCAAATACAATATAAGTACTCAACATAGAACCAATTAATAAAGTTGATCACAATCCAGCCAGAGTTACCGGAATCACCTTGGAGACTTTAATACCCTGTATCCTTCAAATAAATGGCTACCAAAATATACTAATGGCTGTAAAATAATTGAAAGTGAAATAGGAACAGGAATATTTTTAAAGCAATTTTCACTCTATTTCACGTTACGCCACTGTATTTGAAGCGAAGATGTTTGCTGTCAATAAGGCACTGCGACAAATAATAATAAGACCTTGGTTAAAAAAACAACACAGTTATCCCGGTGGACTGTAAGACTGCATTACTTGCGAATGCCTACAACGACAAACCTTCAAGCTCAATAATTGAATCCATCTAGAGCAATTTTTAAACATTTAATATAACATAGTCAAACACGTCACCAAAGAAATAGTGGGATGGATGATGGCAGTGAACTGGTGGATTGTTGGATAGGATAATACGGAAACCAAGAAAAGTCCTCACGTTTGAAGCAATAATCAATGCACTAAAACAAACATTACACCTTTAATTTACCAACAGAGTCAATGAGGATATAAAACACAAGTACCATGAATATGCATTAAACCTTTATAGAGAATTAAAAGACATCAATAGAAAACATCAGTTGAGATGACCTAGGCGAGCATCAGAAAAAAAAGCGCATTAAACTGTGACAACTGTACACTGCGTGAACGCCCCGCGTCTCTACCATGAACTAGAAAATTGTATAAGGACCAGCAGAAGAGAAGGACCTACCTGGCTTCTACTAAGAAGCACGTTTGAAGATGGCTTGAACCAACGACATATTTAAAATTGACTTACCGTTTTTCCCTTTATAAAACTAACCTGTCTCGCTGAAAGCTTGAAGATGTTGCGATCTTAAATGAGGGGCTTATAGGTTAAACATACATGATGGACTTGTTATATCCGTAAATATTTAACTAAAAAACTTACAAAAAGTTTAAAATATTGGACTTTTAATAAATGTTTATAGAATTTTAAGATCCGTTATTGAAATTTTTAAATTACTTATCCAAATCTATGTTTTTGTAATTTATGGTAAATTACATTCACCTATGTTCATTTGTTTGCCTATTATTTTACCACCATTTGGTTTATTTTAAATTAATTAAAAATCATTTGGAGAATGAGTTTTATGCGATTATGTTCACAATGAAATAAGAACTCTTGCATTTTGGCATGTAAG
Organism: Philaenus spumarius; assembly: GCA_018207615.1. Taxonomy (NCBI): domain Eukaryota; kingdom Metazoa; phylum Arthropoda; class Insecta; order Hemiptera; family Aphrophoridae; genus Philaenus; species Philaenus spumarius. The sequence goes on from JAGFPH010000941.1 coordinate 340,027, forward strand.
AAAATTAAAAAATGTATTAGAAGCTAAGAAAAATGTAAATTAAAATTAAAATTCTAAGAACAAATTTGATCAAACATAAATTCCATTATATTAGTCTCACAATTAAAGCAAGCGTTGCAAATATGGAAATTTGAAAGGATTATTTGATCGAGTGATTTTCAAGCATGTGATACATTAATTGTAAATAATATATGTCTTAAAAAAAACAAAAAAACAACGCGGTAAGTTAAAACACGGTAAAAACACTAAATTCAAACTTTTCCCATTTTTGTGAGTGGTGAATTTCCGAAATTAAAGTTTTATCAGAAAGTTACCGCGTCAGAATTTTAAAATGAGATGCAAAACTAATTGTATTTATTTTCTGAAATGTTTAAATGTTAGAAGACGTAAAATTGTAAATGAAAATAGTCTGAATTCTGGGATAATTTGGTGAGTTACGTTAGATGCTTATGACAGGATGTATTACTGGGAATATTATTTCAGCGCCATATAGCCCCGTAGCTACAGGTGTCACACACTGTGTGCGGTAGTTAGTTGTAATTGCAATTGCGGTTTTCTCTCTCAAACATGTCCAATGCAGTGTCATGGACGCTGCTTTTACAAGGAGTCAATAAAACATCGTAGACATCCACTATACCAAAAACTCCTTTAAACACCCTCATTATGTTTTTGTACTGAAAATAAGTTAACAAAACATTGTATGTATTTTTTGTTTCATAGCAGGATAAATGTTTTGACATATCTGACCCTCTATGATTGTTGGAGGCTTGGGGTTGAGTGGGGTTAACAATTTAAAATGTAAAGTTTGGTAATACACCATTTTAAAGCTTATAACAAGAGAAACCGGATGCAGCAAACTAGTGTCAAATTAGTATCTTGCTTCGTTTTGAAGTAATGAACAATTAAATTTCTGGAAAATTACATTTTAAAAAACTTAAAAACAGGTTGTTAATTTGATAATATTATTAATAAGTAGGTTGTTGGAGGTATTTTTTTAAGGATATATCGTCCATGTTTTTATGACTAAATTCAACAAAGTTAAGTACTATCTAAATATCTTATCAACTCCATTTATATGAACCTTATTTTTCCACAGTTTTTCAAGAATACATAGAAACTCAAATAAATTAGTGGTACCGTACTACCTACATTTACAGTCTCTTTTAGTAAAATGTGTTACATTTAACCTAAAAAACCTACTTTTTAACAAATAAATGACCTGCTTTGATGTTAGCATAAAATTATCATTTTCCACAATTCTTCGATTGTCCATTACTTTACCCATTACGAAGCAAGATACTAAGCCCTAGTTGGTTCCATTCTGTTTCTACTTTAATAAGATATTCAATATTGTACTATAATATGTCCCATATTTACATTTTAAATTGTTAACCCTCTTCCTCTAGCAAGCCCCAAAAATCATAGCGTGTCAGATAAGTGAAAAATTCTATTTTAGGCCTATAACACAAGATAATATACAAAGTTTTGTTAACTTACTTGTAACACAATTATGAAGGATAAAGTGACTTCATGAAAACTCGGTATACTATTTTATAAAGAGAAAAAGGTTGTTACAATTTAAATTAATTATACACTGTACATTCAATGTTAGTGAAACTGTTACTATTACAGTTAGTATTGTTAAATCCTCTTCTTATATTGTTAATCTTCCTATATGAATTATGCTGGCTGTACATTCCAAGATATACGAAAAGAGTTAGCATAAACTTCATCACTGTTTTCTTCCAACAATATTACCGTAGCACATATTTAAACCGAGTTAAGCTGGAGCTATTTATTTGATGAGATATTTTATGATATTTCTATGTTTTCATATAAGTAGGCAAAGTAAATTTTTCCTCTGCAAACAATGCTGTATTTTGACAATGTGCGGTACTTTGCAAACAATTTAAAACGAAGTCTTAATTTTTTATTTGAAGTTATTTACTAATAATTACTTAACATCGAATAAAAACATTCACTTATAAATACGCAAAAGAAATACAAATTTAACAAGGTAAATAGGCCCTACACTAAAAACAATATTTAAGAAAAATATGTAAACAAAAGTACCGGTAATAAAATTTTTCTAAAAATGAAAATGGAATACAATTCCAACGAAAATACGCTTAATGGTCATACGCCTTTCAAAGATAAAGCGGTCATTCTGATTGGCATTTGAGCTACAAATAAATTATAACTCAGGTATAATTTAGTTGTAGCCTGTCTAAAATTACACTTAGATAATATTTATTTGACCTTGAAAACGTTTGACAATTAAACACAACAAGGTGCTCTGCCCCTGGACGCTTCACGTCCCAACCCCGCCTAGGCCTTCGGCCTTAGATGGCTGCTTCGCTACGCTCGCAGTTGGAAAATTCGCTGAAGAATCTCGTTAATCTTTGGCTCGTTTGTACATAGGTTTGTAAAATTATGAAACCAGGCTTAAATATATTAACAGTAATTACAAGATTAATTATAACCTCAAATGCATGCGTTAGAAACGTGAGAGGCTTTCATTACGATTTTAGTCCTAGTTGTACTATCTTCTGTCAACTAAAATTTTAAAACTAGGCCTATAAATATAGCAAAAATTATTGCAGGATTAACATAACCTCAATACTATGTTTCAGAAATGTACCAATCTTACAAAACGATTAAATAGGGGAACGGAAGCAATACTGGGCCACATAGATTGGTACTGTTCAAAACTTACCTTAAAATTTTAAATATCACCAAACGTAGGAATGTTTCAGCTTATTACTCACAATACACAAGATACCTAGAGGTTAACTCAATAAACCATAGAAATAAATGTGAATTTTGGCTTTATTAACCAAAATAAAAAAAAGTTTATATGCCCTTAATACAAAAAAAATGAAATTATTGATATGCCCTTAATACAAGAAAAGTTTCAGATTTAAAAGAATACATATATATATTATTAAGTTGAATTTAAAAGCCCTCCCCAAAAATAAAAATAACAAACCCTCCCTTTTAATAATAATTACAGAATTTATACAGAAAAGATTAACAAGTTACAAAGTTTTAACATGAGATACCATGGATTTGTTTAAGAATAAATATATATATGTCGTTGGCCAACTCTAAAGCTAATTATAAATAATTGAATAAATAGACAAAATTAATTATGAGACGTCTCTCTATATATAAAAAAAAGGTATATAATTTCTAATATGTAGCCCTTAGGGCTAAGTTCCAAAATGTGCTAGCTTGCTCCTCCTAATTATTAAATACAAACATATCCTATATAGTACACATATACAAAATTACTTTCTCAAAATACAGCCTGTTTAACATTTAACACAAAAAAATAACTGCAGATCGTTCATATTTTAAATTAATTTCTGTCAGTAACTAAAGCACTGTAGATATAAGAATTTTTATTGTTTTTAAAGTCCTGTTGCAAGTAGGCCTTTTCAAGGCGTAGCTGTGGTGTAGCTTATGGCATGGTATTGTTAAATATTCCCTGGAGTTGAACCAGTGTAACTGCATAACATAAATAACAATTCCTTTTTAGAAAACTTGCAGCTAATTTAAATAAGCATAAAACTGATAGTTCTTTGAGTTGGCTGTTTTATTAAAATTTGTAGCACAAGGTGACAAATTGCTACTTAAAGATTGTAATAGTTAGTACAACATGTGTCATGTTGCATAAGACTGTCTCTACATGTTAACTAAACCACATGGCAACATAAAAATGTTCTTGTTTAGTTACATAATATACATATATCAGTAATATTATGCCTATAGCTCATTAAAAGTTTTCAATATTGGTTATACTGCAGAAAACTACACAGTTACAGTTAATTAATAGAGAACAGTTTAGGCCAGTTTTGTTGAAATATGTTAAGACTTTAGTAGTAACCAACATAGTATCAGCTTTAAAGTTTTTGTAGGCTTTAAGATTTGCATTTTAAAATTAGGCTGTAGTAAAAATAAAATACATAGGTTTCTCTATTAAATCGAACAAAATGAGTTAGGAAAGTTATTCATAAGCCAAAGGTGGAAATAACCTTATTAAATTTTACAAGTAAATATTTCATAATTATCAAGGTAAAGCTAAAACATTCATATCTGGTATCCACAAAGTAAAGGCTTATAACAACTGCATGTTAATTGGCCTTCCGCATAACTCGCGACAAAAAACTTAAGAATTAATCCACGACAATGATTTACAGCGACATGACAAGTCGGACTTTAGTGTAGTGGAAGCCAATGGCGGACTCCTTCTCGAAAGTTCTAAGGTAGCGAGTTTAACGGTCAAGAAACGTCAGCTGTTCGGTATATTAGATAAGCAAACCGCTAGATAGCGAGCTATGCCCAGAGTAGATACTGTACGCAGGTGGCGTCTGGCGGAGAAAAGGGAAACTATTTGGGAAGTTGGTGAAGGTAGACCGAAGTTGTAAATGTCGGTAAGACGTTACAGAAATGAGCCAGGTCTATATTACAAAATTGACTATTCATCGAATTTATCCATCTTTGCCAAGATTACCTTTTTTTCGACAAAATAAATTGTTAAATCAAGCCCAATTTATTCTAATTCCAACGTGCTAACAGTATAAATTAGCTTGTTTTTTGACAATAATTAAAAACTATCCAATGAACAGCTGATAAAACAGTATAAATGGGCTTGTTTATAAACAGCTGTTTTGATCGCTTTATTTACTATTTCGTTGTTATTTTGTAACCAACATGGCAACCCATAAGACCCTATGTTAAAATTTTTCAACTTTTAAATTAGATTTTCTAAAAAAATTTCGTTTTTACACGAAATACAACTATATGGGTGTACTTAAAAATCAATACTACACCTAAATACCAAATTTCTTTGAATTCGTTAGAGCCGTTTTCTAGTTCCGGGACAGATACAGATAGATGCACAGATAGAAACAAAGATAGATACAAGAATTGCTCATTTAAAGTAATAGGATTTTGTAGAAATTGTGTTCTGTTTTTAATTTTAGAAATATTTTTCTCACAAACCAAGCTCAATTATATTTACAAATAAAAACTTTTACTTAAAAAAAATTATACATTTTTATTTGGCGATTAAATTATAATAAAGTGCATTATTATTAAAATAATGAAACTTAGTATTCACATTTAATTCGATCATTAACTTATCTGGGTTATATTATACTCTTAATATTCATGCCTTTGTTTTACTGTCTCAAACATGCCGTAACTGGTAAAATTACGATTGGCAAGACTTAATATATAGTTGGAAAATTCGTTGTACCTATGTTTCGTGCAGTGCAATATAGTACAATTTAATTTATAACGGTGCAAAATATGGAATGATAAGCAGTAAGATAATACAAATCACTTCTAAAACTGAGATAGAAGCATACATTTATGAAAAAGTATTTAAATTATTCATATCAACTAAATTAATGTATTACTTGTTTGTCTAAAAGAATATGTTACGTTATTTAAAAAGCTTTGTATAAATAGTGACCAAGTTGCACAAAGCCATCATACTAAACACCTTATTATACCTCACTTCCCTTAAGCTTTGTATAACTGCCCTATAACAGTAGATACTTCACTTTAGTTTAAACCTTACCTATCCCATGTATTTGCAGTTAAGGTCTTGTAGCAATACGTGCAGAGCTCTATAAGTAGCTATTGAAGCTAAACTGTGTTTTAAGTAAAGAAAACCTCTTTGTAGTTTGATATTAATTTCAAAGTCCATTACTGCAGTGAAAGTAAACGCATTATCTAATGCTGGAACAAAAACACAGTAAAACTATATTAATTTGCAGCATATTCTTTTCTTAGAACTTTGTAGTCCAGATTGTATAAGTGTGTTTCTATCGTTGAGTTTTATTATATGCATACTGGTAAGAAACATTAATGTATTACTATTGCGCATTAGATTATTAGTTTATACGTTTTATAAAAGTGTGCAATATTACTCTAGTAAACGAATCGAATTCAATGAGCTCAGTTAACCTAGATAATATGATATTAAATTATTAAGGCGCTCGAGCATGACTAGAATATCGCTTGTATACATTTTCGTTTTTACTAATGGCGGTCTCATTTTTTATGTGATCCATGTTCAAACGACATTTAAATTTGCAGAAAACTCTAATTTATAATTAGTAGGTAATCACATTAGCCCAGACGATTTAATGTTTTCATGACAGAGAATCATGGTTTTTATCTTATTTAAAAGCAAACATCTTTAATACAAATGTATAATTTACCACGTTTATCATTTACAAATTACAACATTACAAAAACATTATTCCAAAGATTACATTGAAAATTCGATGAAAGATAAGTTATATTCATAATGCCTGTGTGGGAATATTTTGTCCTAGTATTGGACGTTCTTAAGTAACATTAAGCAAGATTTAATTAAATAAATAAGATACTATAAGACTAAATTTCAATATCTTGCAATGTAGGTATACATAGGATTGGTTTCAAAAAATTTAGTAAACGAATTAATTAAAATTGAGAGATCTATAAAAATATGTAAAAAAAACATAAATGTTTTGTAGGGTAAATGTTTTTGTTTTGTATTTACTGGTATATTTTTTTAAAATAAACTTATTCATAAATATTGTGGTTTTGAAGTATGATAAAATAATATTTTGCGAATGTCAGTACAGTACTGTTGAATTGCTTGTAGTAGTCACCAGATTCAAGACCTGATCATAGATACGGGCAGCATTAATTATATCTTGTGAAATTATTACTTTTTAACAAGTCCTAAGTTTACGCTGGATGGATTTTATGTGGATAGCTAATGATATTATTTAGATAAATATGCTACATAATTTTATGAACAGTAAATACAGATCATTGAGCACAATTTTCCGAGTTATTTTGAGATTGAAATTTATTAAATCAACATTCGCTTTAAACTACAGAATAGTATTAAACTACATAAGGTATCAATTATTCATTTTTGGGCTTTCAATATAGCCGAGATTTGTGAACTAGTATAATAATTAATATGTGCTTCATGAAATTAAAATATGACATTTCATTAGTAGGAACTCTTTGAACGTCTCGGTTGTTTTTGGGTCAGAATAGGTTAAACACGCCCAAGTCGAACTCTAAGCTCTAAAATCAATCATATCCCACGTATTATATTACAAAGCACTAGTTTGTTAAACTAATACCTAAACACATGGCAATTATATTATAAAACTTGTTTGTAAATGTGCATATTTGAGAGACAATTAAATATAATTATATATTAATGGAGTGAACCACCACGGCGAAGTAAATGCAAACAAATTATTGCACACTAAAATATGTTCACTGAAATTACAAATGATTAGGAGAGTTATAAAATTTGTCAAAATGTGGTACGCTAAAACAGTATTTCAAAATGGTGAAATAGTCATAGTAAAGAGTAAAGTAGGCATACTTGTAGTAGGAATAGGTGTTTGAATTATGATGTAGTAAGCCTTTTTTCGTTTGCTATTACCTAACCTAAAAAACGGTTGGTTGTGAAAAATAATTACCTGATTGTAAATTCGACAATTTGGTTCCTATGTTAATAAATCTAAATGATTTCAAGAAGTGTGTTGGTTCGAGTATAGGCCTAACCTAACATTGTGTTCAGGTCATAATCCAAATCAGCTGTTTTATTTCTAACTAGCTGACCCGTACGGCGTTGCCCGTGGTAATTCGTAATTTCAGTCTTTTTAACGTAATTGTATTATTTTTAAGTGTTCAGTCAGTGAGTGGTATTTGGCTTTTATATATAGAGATCTTAAATAACAAAAGCACTACTGTCATAATAATAAAAGATCTGAAATTACGATTTTAGTAACTTTGATCCCCCAAACCCCTCCTAAAATTTCGACATTTTTCATACCCTTTCTTAGTGGGCACCTATGGCCCTAGAGGAAGCTACATACCAAATTTCATTCCAATCTGTTCGGTAGTTTTGAAGAAGTCATTTTTTAATAACTTTGATCCCCCCCCCAAACCCCCCCCCCAATTTCGACTTTTTTCAAACCCTTTCTTAGGGAGCACCTATGGCCCTAGAGGTAGCTACATACCAAATTTCATTCCAATCCGTTCGGTAGTTTTTGAGAAATCGTGATGAGTGAGTGAGTGAGTCAGTGAATCAGTGAGTCAGTGAGTCAGTGGGTTTTGGCTTTTATATATATAGATAGATACATAACAACAGATGTTTGAATTACAATACAGTAAGCCTTTTTCGTTTTCTTTTTGTTTGTGTTTGTTTTATTTTGTTAACCTAACCTAAAATAATAAAACTGATTCTACATAATATTCTAAGTTGGTTGCTATGGTAATGAATTTAAATGCATTTATGAAAAGTGTGTTGTTTCAGAATAGATAACACCTAGATTTGTGTTCCTAAGCTTTAGATTAAAATGTGCTATTTTATCTGTTATAGAGATGGGTGTAAGCTCCGTATTTTGACAGTTTTCAAACCTTTAAGTCAATATGTTAAGTTAAAAACACATCACAATGCTTGAATTTATCAGATTTGACGGTGACGAAACCACCCACCTGTCAATACGAAACCCATCCGTTCCGATGGAAGAGATATTAAATTATGGGTTTACCACTACAAAATTCAATATTATACATTATTCATCACAGTTTATCCAATGTCAAAAGTAATATGATACAGCTAAAGTATAGTTAAGCCATAACACAGTTCAAAATCAAAGCAATCGTCGTCAGCTGTTATTTATTTTATATAACAGTTCATGTTTTCCCAATAATTTGACATTGCCTAAACTAGTGAACCGTTTTTATCGCAACAATGTACATGCTGTTGGCTAATTGCCAAGTTGTTAACGTACAATCACAACATTCCAAGCGAAATAATAGAGCGGGACTATTTATTTGAATAAAGATGCTGAATCGACGTCGAGCTGTGCCAGTTTGTTATCTGCTATATTTTTAAATTGTTCAGTACATATAACTAGTTTACGAAAATAATTCAGTTAATAGTAAAGCACATTAAATGCAGTGAGTTATGTTTCACAGCTAATTAAATTCTGTAATATATTAAATATGTTACATGCCTATCAATCTTTAAAATTGTCAATAGTTGACTGCTGTTTCACCTACTTATCATTCATCTTCAGAACTTAAAAAGATTTTCACATTACTCTGATTGTTTTCAATATCCTCAATTTCCTTAACCTCAATATCCACAAAAATAACAACATCAATTCTTACAACATGTATAGCAAATCTAGCCAAAAAGACCAAACAATCAATTCCAGTTGAGACCACTCAATGTCCTACAAATTAGCCGCATACCATAGAATAATTCACAGACCCCACAATGTTCCCTTGAACGCAGAAAGGTACCAAATTGAACTGAACACTACCAAATACTAAGCATCAGTGAATTTATATGATACGACAATCATTGATAAATAATTAAAAAATAGGTAGGGTATGTAAATAATTTAAAGGAAAATAAGAGCAGTGAACAAGCTATAAAGACCCGAGCATAGTAACAAAATATAACGACATAAATTTTTGAAATCAAAACAATTTTTAAAAAACAGGCATATAATATAGCATATAGAACTGACGACAACCTCAAATCACTGATAACATCAACAACCACCACCACCAACAAATATGATAAGACTCAATTATATAAGATTAATTGTAACGATTGCCCCAAAAGTTACATCGGACAAAAAGGATGACATTTCCGTAAATGATTCAAGGAAATGTACTATCCAGTTCGAAATTAAATGCCACCAAGTTCAACTTTGCTGAGCATTTTTAATAAACGAAGATCATTCTTATATGGACATGAACACCAACATGAAATCCTGAACTTCTGTAACAAGGGACATCAATTAACTGCTTAAGATATCAGATATACAATAATAACAAGAAGGACAACTTAGGGAATTTATTGAATAACCAAACACAGTTCCAAACCAACTTAATATTTGACTTGTTAGATAAGATGTCTCCACCCATAGTTACCAACTTACCAACCTGAATAATCCAGTTGAAAAAGAAGAGCAAGAGTGGACAGCCACACACTGTGACATTAGATTCTAAGTGTTCTAAATGTGCGTTTTATTTATTTGATAAATGTGTTTCTATAAAATATGTTTTGAATAAGTGTAATGTGAAAAGTTTTTAAGTTCTGATGATGCCTGATAAGTATGCGAAACAGCTGTAAACTATTAACAATTTTAAAGAATGCTAGGCAAGTAATAGGTTTAATATAGTATATATTAACTAGCTGACCAGTGCGAAGCATTCGCATTCTAACTTACTTAAATCCCACTTCTTAATTAAAGTAGGCCTACACACCGTATATTTAGTATCCTATAGTGCGTATATTAATTAAAAATAGCAATGTAGTGGCGTAACGGCAGCTCTCCAGCTGGGTATTGTTATCACCAGTGTTGCTTACGCCAGGAAAACATCCCTACAACTTGCTTTATCTTACATCACTGTTACTTTTGGATTCTTTATTTCTTTTTTCTTTTTTTTCGTATAGTTGTATTTTGTATATTTTTCCGGTGTAGTGGTTGAGGAAAGCTTTAAAATGATGCCTCATTCATGTAATTTGATGATGTATTAAGGAAGTTATGGCGTACCGATAAATAAATGACCTTGAGAAATAATATATGTGATAGCAAACGGTTATGGCTATACATACATTAATTTAATTTAATTCTGATAGTAACAACTTCTGATAGTAAATTCGATTTTTAGTAAAAAATACTGATTTAAATTGTTTCCAGTGTTGACTTAAACGGAAATAACGTAGTAGTACTGGGTTGACAAAATGAGTCAGTAGAACTTCTCGTCAGTAATAGCCCATTGACTTTGATACTTCATACAGCTATGACTACTCAGTACTATTCAGGCTTAGTGGGATGGGTTCTGAAAATGTTATGTGTTTAAACTACACACAAAAACTGAACTCTTCCACGATCAAACAAGTCAAATGGAAATAAAAAATAATAAGTATTTACATGAGCATTCCACAGTATTAGCCCAGTCGGTATAGGCTACAACTACCAGTAATTTGCAATACGGCTGATTTTTTTTTTTATAAGTACATTAAAGTAGGTAGATTAACACAAAAAAAAGTTTACCAGTCTATCAATTTCCCAAAGTCGAAAAAAATCGATTATAATTTTTTTTCGATTATCCTTAATATTTCGAGCTGAGATGAAGATAGAGGAAAATAAAAAACACCACCGTGTAGGGGAGGTATTTTTCAACAAAAAAGGTCTTATGTATTTATTTCGTCCGAGCAATGGTTTGTCTGAAAAAAAATCGATAATGCAGGTATGTATTTTGCAGCAGGGGAAATCACTAAAAGGGGACATCTTATTCATATATGAAGCGTTGGCTCATTCTAAATTGGCCGAATTTTAATATATCGAATTGAAACTTGACGTAGGAGTTAAAATATATATTTTAAACATTTATGCTGAGTCTCAGCTTGTTATCTTGAAAATTACCCGATCTAGAAGTCGATTTCGATTATCGATTTTAGGAGTACCGGACCCACGAACTAATTTCAATCTATTCCAGTTTCGTAAATTTTTGGAATATCAACACCAAATTTGTTTTACAAGTTGAGTACACCAGTATAAATATTCTTAGTAAGTATGAACGATTTTTTGTTGTTGTTATTTTTAAAAACGAGGCGCTTGAAAATAGTCTTCTGTTTTACCTATCTCGTTTTAACTATAACACTTTTGGATTCAACGACTCCATTTTCGACATTTTTGAACATATCGATTTAAAAATTGGTACAGAAGTTAAAAATACAATTGTTTTTTGCTATACTTATTTTAAAAACTATATTTAAACAAATGACTAATCTGCAGCTGATCAACTCAAGCGTTTGGATGAACAATCTAAAAAGGTCTAAAATTATACTTTTTTAATTTACTTGTGCTTTTAAAAGTAAATAATGAAAAAGGTTTATACTCCTTGAACTTGTTTGAATATATATATTTAACTTGGAAAAAAACTTTCAGGTTGATATTTTGAAAACTTTCTAGACTGGAGCTGTTTAAAATGAATTGGTGGGTCCGGTACTCCTAAAGTCCTGAAACCCATTAATAAGTCAAGTGGCTCTAGATCGGGTAATTTTCAAGATAACAAGCTGAGACTCAGCATAATTGTTTAAAATATATATTTTAACTCCTATGTCAAGTTTCAATTCGATATATTAAAATTCGGCCAATTTAGAATGAGCCAACGCTTCATATATGAATAAGATGTCCCCTTTTAGTGATTTTAACTGCTGCAAAATACATACCTGCATTATCGATTTTTTTACAGACAAACCATTGCTCGGACGAAATAAATACATATAACCTTTTTTGTTCAAAAATACCTCCCCTACACGTTGGTATTTTTTATTTTCCTCTATCTTCATCATAGCTCGAAATATTAAGGATAATCGAAAAAAAATTATAATCGATTTTTTTTTCGACTTTGGGAAATCGATAAACTGGTAAACTTTTTTTTATGTTAGTCTACATACTTTAATGTACTTATAAAACAAATTCAGCCGTATTGCAAATTACTGGTACTTTTGGTCTAAATTGACCTTTACCGACTGGCCTATATATTCTCTTGTTTCAAATAGATTATTACAGGCTACAAATCATTTCTAAAACTGAGAATGATGTATTTAGTATTTAAATAAATATGGAATATTGTTCAAATTATACAAATATATTATTTGATTAACGAGTTAGCCTACACATGTTACAGGAGTTTAAACATGTGTACTCCTGTACAAAGCTTTAAAGCTTTTTAAAGTAAATGCAATTTCAGATAGCCATGAAATCCATAGTTATTTCCAAGCTTTACCAGGCACAGAAACCCTTCATAGTGTGAACACCTTAGGCTATTACCTTGCTCATCCCTTAAGCTGTTAATAACGGTAAAATACTTCCCTTTAGAATAGCCCTTACCCACGTTGAGTAATAATTGAGGTTAGGCCTCGCAGTGCAGAGTTTTATAAATAGCCGTTAGAGCAAAACAGTTTCCCAAGTAAAGAACAGAACGTTGCAGTTTTATAATAACATCAGTTGCAAAATATATACTGCAGTGGAACTACATCGCAAGTAGAGATGTTATTATCTCTGTTATATTACCAGATTTTAATAATACTTAGAGTAATCTAAAAGTTACAGTAACCTATAGCCCAATCAACGAATGATTCTAGAAGGAAAGTCAATAAGCGGAAAGACCAACTATGGTACATTGTTTGGGGTACCTAGTAGTATAACATACTAAAAGTCCTTAACCCTAGGGGTGGCTGAAGAGGGGGGAGGAGGGTTAAAGGTACCATTTTTTGGTGTTTGCCTATATCTCAGTATTTTTTGGTCCTAAAAAATATATATACGTATACAAAATTAAAACTGACAAAATTCCTACGTTTTTCATGCTTATAGAATTTTTGCTCTCTGCAACCGTTAATGAGATATACGCTCTCGAAAATCGGTAATTTTCGAGAAAAAAAAACGTTTCTTCGCAACGGAATACTTTATTACTTGTTCCCCATGCGCTCTACCCTCGTGAGCTCTCTCCAGTTCTTATATCGTTCGTAGAAAGTCAAATTAATGTGTATTTCGCCTCAGTATATTATTTTATTTTATTATTACTATTATGTCGCTATGTCGACAGAAAAATGTTTTGTTTCCCGCTTTAGTTGAGTTAGTTTATATAATGTCATACGTCCGTAGGAAGTCGAATTATTGTGTTTTTCGCTTTTATATTTTATTATTATTATATGCGGTATATTTTATTGTTATTATTATTATATTGCAATGTCGACGCAGTAAAATAAAAGCAAAAGTAAAAGCTACAGGAAATTAGGCCTATGATTCATAAGTTTTTCTTTTTAGCGAATTTCCATAGGAAAGATGAGCTATTGCAGTAACTCTTATGGTGAGACCTAAGATCAGCAGTGGTCTATGAGCACTGATCGTGGTCACCAGAACAAAGGCCACATTTTCACATTTGGTATAAGCAGTTCCAAGCACATTTTTTGGCCGGAAGACATTTTTTAAAGATTTTTCGTATTAGAATGAAACTTTGTCGTTGTTTATCTAAAAAGAAAAAGGAAATGTATGATAACATTAGTTTTTTGTAGTTTTTTTACTATAGCCGTTATTTTTTATAAACCGTTCGTCCAAAATCAATCGTAACGTAAAGTATCACACAAGCACTTGGTTCAAAGCTTTATCTGAAGCCGAAAGGTCGAGGTGGAAACTGCCAGAGCTAGTTATTTCGCTGTGAGAGGAACGAAGCTCCGTGTGAGCCAGGGCAAACAAATTCTACTAATACCGTACAAGCAGGCAGGGTCGATAAAACATATAAACTTAATGTTGTAAATTTGGTCAATTCAAGTCAGCGGTTCAGTTGCAACTCACGGAAAACGGAGCGAGGGCCAGCCGATCTTTTGCCGTGGGGGTCATAAAACTGTCAAAACAGCCAGGTAGGGC
>JAGFPH010000942.1:610-14892 GCA_018207615.1 Philaenus spumarius
AAATCGAACGACGCATTCAAAAGTTATCGTTGTTTAAAAATTCACAAATTTTCGTTTTTTGGTATTTTTTGGTATTTTTTAAACATATTTTCCAGATTTCTCTACCAATCAATATAAACCTGTACATTTTCTTTTTGTGCTTTAAAAACTGCGTAGAATGCTTTTTTGAAAATTAAAATCGGACGACGCATTCAAAAGTTATCGTTGTTTACAAATTAACAAATTTTTGTTTATTGGTATTTTTTGGTATTTTTTTAACATATCTTCCAGATTTATCAACCAATGAATATAAACCTGTACATTTTCTTTTTGTGCTTTAAAAACTGCGTAGAATGCTGTTTTAAAAATGAAAATCGAACGACGCATTCAAAAGTTATCGTTGTTTAAAATTTCACAAATTTTCTTTTTTTGGTATTTTAACAAATAAACTCATTTTTAAGCGTTTAAAATTCAAACTAAGCGGGAAGTTCTAGGGTTGGCCTGCACGGTCAACCAATTTCCAGATTTTTTATTTATTGGTTTCTTTGACAACAAAAAATGTATAAAACAAGTCATATCACAACAAACTGGAACAATATACACAAAATACAATTAAACAATAAGGTACAAAAAATAGAGCAAAATATGCAATAATCAACACAAATACAAAATTTTTTAAAATTAAGTTAATAAGATAATAATTAAAAAAATTTAAATGCTTTGCAAAAAAAGAGATCACATCTATCACAAAATAGTATCGTGATGCACAAACTCTTCCACCGAGTAAAAGGATCCAGACAATAGAAATTGTCTAAGACTGTTTTTAAAAATCCTGTAGTTTGGGGACTTTTGAATGCTTTTAGGAAGCTTATTCGTGAACTTTGCACCAGCTTGTGAGGGAAGTTTACTGTATAAATTTAACCTGTGCTGTCTGGCACAATACTCACAAGCTTGTCTGGTACTGTAGTTGTGTATATCCATATTTTGGACACGATCACACTTGAATTTAAAAAAAAGCAACACTTCAAGTATGTAAATGCATGGAAGTGTAAGTACTCCATAATTCTTGAAACAGTTTTTACAACTTTGTCTTTTATGTAGCCCTGCAATAAGCCTTATGGCTTTTTTTTGCAAGACAAACACTCTTTTCATGTTCTGAACTGATGAGTTTCCCCAAAGTAACTCCATAGTTCAAATAATGATACACTAGCCCATAATAGGCTGTTAAAAGTATCGATCTACTATTGTATGGCTTCAAAATACAATTGCATTGTATTGTACAATAGTATTATTGTATATACCTGAGCTAATTTTTGCACTGATATTGCTAATGTAGTCATTCCAGTTCAACTTGTCATCAATTAGAAGACCCAAAAATTTTATTGATTGCACTTCTTCAAGTATACTATCACCTAGCATGACACTTGGTGTCAGATTTGAGCTATGCTTTCTACTGAAGTTCAGGTACTTAGTTTTACATGGATTGATTGTTAAATAGTTGTCAGCAAAATACTGTCCAGTGGCATTGACTTGAGCTGTCGTTTACTCGCTGTTGTAACACGACGGAAAAGTTTCACTAAAATAAAACTTAGATATTCTTAATCTACATAAAGTACGGATTCTAACGGTATAAAAAACTTTTATTTTAACAGGTATTTCGCATTTTAATAATTAAAAATATTTAAGAATTATCACTGACTGACATGGAAAAGTTACTAAGCGAGGAAATTTTTTATTTTTGGGTTACAAACAAACTTCCAGCGGGAAAGTTGTAGCCAATGAATTGATCTTAACTTTTCAATTCGCCGATTTGTGATAAAGTGATTACATCATTATGAAATCGTTTTTAAATGAGCGCGAGGCGTTGACGCGCCGCCACTCCCGGACTACTGTTTGATACTGGAATATTTACATCCTTATCCATTACGTTTATGTGTATATTGTTATTTTAAGGTAATATAGTAAATCACTTGTCCCCAGGTAATTATGCCAGCTAGAAAAAAAGTAAGCATTTTATTTTAACATAAACTAATTACAATTTATAATTAAAATTTGATATTATTGAAGTGGACACAAAAAGTTAAGTTGGAGGTTAACGTTTAAAAAATAATACCATTATTATGTACATTCAAAGAAATTAAATTAGAGATAAATTTTGGAAAAGGAAAATCGCAATGACGTAAAAAAACGAGTTTAATATTTAATTAAAAGAATTACTTTGTAATTTATAAAAGGCTATTTTTAACTTGCGATTTCCGATTAATGAACAAATTAAATAAAACGCAGCATATTTCTTTATTATAAAGTAATTCTTTTAATTAAATATTCATTCATTTTTCACGTAATTACGGGTTTCTTCCGATTTTTGTTTTTACAGGGCATGGCATGGCATGGGTGTGCAGGACAAGTGCGCGCGATGCTTTAAACGTCAACAATTCTTGGTGTTGCAAAGCGGTCACCCATCCAAAAACATGCACGGCCAATGTTGCTTGACTTTGGTAAACAGACGGAAAGCAGTATTTTTTTTATATAACCAGGGCTATAGAATACAAGGGCTATAGAATATATATTATATTTTTTATCAAAATATCAAACTCTATCAAATTATAGGTATTTTGTAGCTGTTTTACCCGTTCTTCGCACGGGAATAACTCATGGTGTAAGCAGAAGTATAATACAATGAAAACCTTTCTTAGCGAGCACCTAGGACCCTAGCCCTAGAGGAAGCTACATACCAAACTTTATTCCAATCCGTTCGATGGTTTTTTTCAGAGTTTTTATGTACACACAAAAAAGAATCTTATAGGCTATTTGATTAGGGGAAAACTTTAAATAGTCTTATTAATTCACTGTAATTACCGTTTCAATGCTTCATCTTACTTATTATTAATTATATTTTATTTGCTGAAATAATAATTAAACTGACAGTAAAATTATTCATTAATTTTCTAATAGATTTGTAAATACGGGTTGTTACTCACAGGGGGTTGTTACCTTGACTCGAAGCTAAATGTTGGGGGGAGGGGTATTATTATTATATAGAGGGTTTATGTGATCCACCACCGGGACCCACTGCACCTAAACTATGAGGTCCTCTGTGCCCCATGTCCAGGCAGTAGTTCACATCAAACCCGCCCTTTTTGCAAACCGAAGAAGTCCGTGGGGTCCTTCCTCTCGTATATAACTGGTGTCAGGATATCCTTGTCCCAGATATTTCTGCCTCATTGATGCGAGGGCATCACATTCGCATAGAACGTGGAATGAAGTTTCCTCCTTCTCTCCACACCTTCGACATAATGGGTTGTTCTCCAGCCCCATTAGGTGGAGGTGCCTCCTCAGAGAGTTGTGTCCCGTCAGTAGACCGACCAACAACCTCACTTCTGGCCTGCCAAGACCCAGCAGTGTTCTGCTTAGGCGTCCATCCAGGCCTTCAATGAAGTCGCGTGCCTGTCTCTGACCTCTTACCGTCTCTCTCCATCTACGCAAGTGTCCTGATTGAACATTTTTTCTTACACTTTCTTTCCCATAGCCTCTTGATATTCCTATCATTGGTTCTGGGCCCGTCGGAGGAGTTCCTGCTCCTCTCTTAGCCAGTTTATCTGCCATTTCATTCCCTTCCACTCCTTCATGTCCAGGGACCCAAACAAGTCTTACCTGCCTACTGCTTGACAACTTATCCAGCAGTAATTGGCATTCCCAGACCAGTTTTGATGTTGTTTTTGTAGCTATAATAGCCTTTATAGCCGCCTGACTATCAGAACATATCGCAACATCTGTGCTCATGCTTCCTGATTCCAGTATTCGTTTTACGCATGCAAGTATTGCGTATACCTCCGTTTGAAAGACCGTAGAGTATAGTCACAGCGACACAGAGTATCTTCCCTGGGTGTACGGTCCTTTGTGCATGTACATTCCGGCTCCCGTACCTTTGTCTGTTTTAGACCCGTCCGTGAACCAGATTTGTCCATTTCCAAGATCTACTTGTTTCCGTAGCCACTCTTCCCGAGCCGGAAAAATAGCCTCCAATCTGCTATTGAAATTATACTTAGGAGTCATGTAATCCGTACCGGCTTGCAGCATCGGATCCCACTCCAGCATCTTGTTCAGACACTC
This sequence comes from Philaenus spumarius, assembly GCA_018207615.1. NCBI lineage: Eukaryota > Metazoa > Arthropoda > Insecta > Hemiptera > Aphrophoridae > Philaenus > Philaenus spumarius. The sequence continues at coordinate 4,703 of JAGFPH010000942.1, forward strand.
ACCGTGTCCATTTCTTACAAGAGATGTTGACCAACCCCCTCCTGTGTTTAATCTCATTGCGGCTTTGCTAGCCTCCCCCTGTACCATGAGGTCCAGAGGTGGGAGGTCCAACAGGATTTCCATGGCCGCTGTGGGGGTCGTTCTCATGGCCCCCGTGATTCCAAGGCATGGGGGGAGGGGTAAGGAAGGGTAGCTTTTTTCACACAATAGTTATTAATAAAAAAATAAAAATAATATAGTACAAGTAACCAGTAGTAATACATAATAATATTAGAATTTAACGAAAATAATCGCCTATATTGAAACTTATTATGTTGAAGAAAAACTACGTAGACTCTTTAAACAACAAAATTCAAACTGAGTGCCGTCTACCTGACGTCGTCTGGTCGACTGCGACTGCACTGACGAGCAGACGAAACGCTGAAGTACTGCCAACCACTCATTTTTAATACCTAAACAAAAACAAATCTGTCCGCGTAACTTAAAAATCCCACTTTATAATTTTCACTTAATTATTTTTCCTTTTGGAGGAAAATTTTCATTTAGAACTCAGTTACATACATACAGTTATTTTGGGTTTCATAAAAATATTTTTAAACTAATGCATTAGGTATTAAAAAAAAAATAAATTGGCTGTTAAACCAACTTATTCGTTGTTTTCAATTGTAATGAATGTTTCAATGCTTCACCTTACTTATGTTTAATTATATTTTATTGGCTGAAATAATAATTAAACTGACAGTAAAATTCATTAAGGGTCGGCTCTAGCTGTCGGCCATGTTGGTTGACACTCCATAAGACCAATGTTAAATTAAAATTCATATTTTTCCTTTATTTTTGATCGGATAATTATGAACGATATGTCATTTTAAAGCTATGGCCAATACACATGCAAATGGCTTTTCCAAAATTAAGAAAAACGTTTTGTTTAATATTTATTAACAATTAAAAAAAATTAATTTTTAATAATTTTTTATGTTGTCACTATTAGTTATAGCGAAAAAGTACCAAGCCATTTGGATGAAGAATTTCGTCCCCAAGAGTTTGGTATTTTTTTGAAAACGCTATTTCAACAATTGCGGGTTTTAAATGGATTTAGGCTGAGCAATGTCCGTGTAACCTACCGCCGCTATAGGGTGACTTTAAATATTTTTTTACGATGTAACTATTAATTATAGCGAAAAATTATCAAGCCATTCGGATGAAGAATTTTGTCCCCAAGAGTTTGGTATTTTTTTTTGAAAACGCTATTTGAATAATTTCGGGTTTTAAATGGATTTAGGATGAGCAATGTCCGCGTAACCTACCGCCGCTACGCTGGAGTCGCAGGTTGCTTTCTGTTTTACTAGAGCCGACCCTTAATTTGCTAATAGATTTTGTAAATATGGGATGTTAAAAACAAACAGTATCCAACACACATGTTTCAAAATCCAACCGACAGATGGTGCTGAGTTGCGGTATTAATGCTTTGCGTTATTATTAAAAAAATATAACTCAATATTAACATATAATCGTTTGTTTGATGATTAATTTCATTAATAATGTAAACATGTAACGACTAAAATTATTAAAACTCTTAATATTGAACATTGTTTCGGAAAATATCGTTATCATCGCAAACTTCTCACTGTCATGAAGAAGCTTGTTTTCAACTAGGCCATCTCGGTTAATTTGTAGGAACTTAGGATGAATGCCATGAATGCATATTGATATCCATAAGTAAATTTTTGAAAGCCCTAAAGCTGGGCTATAAAGGAAACATAAATAACACTGGTTTAAGGGGAAAATAGAAGAGTTTATATTTATAATATCTAAAATAAATATTTTGCAGTAGGTAAAACATTAAACTGAGTAAAACGTTTGAAAGTTTAAATAACGTTTACAAATTGCTAGAAACATTTTATAAATAAAGCCGTAATGTTGCAAAAGATTAAAATAACACAGAATACTTGAAAATTAAGACTCCGAGTATAATTTCAAGGACATAAATAAAGCTTTAACAGGAATATTTTCTGCGCAAGCACATGTTTAATGTACTTTATTTTGAATTTATTATTATTATTATTTTTGTTAAAATTGATCTACCTTATGATTTGATTGTTTGATAATGTTTAATTTTATACAACATTAAAATTTGATAGGTAAGAAGTTTAACGTACTTTATTTCATTTTTACATTAAATGATACGATTCATTGTAAACAAATGCAAATATCTTCAGAACGGTTTGAGATATGGATGTGCGGGTTTCACCATTGATTTTGTCTTAAAATTCTACATTGAAATAATTTATCACATGAGCACTTTCCTATTAAAAAAATATATATATTCAAAATGGCGGACCAAATTTTTAACATCTTAATAAAATAGTATTTTTAAATAGAGTAGGTTCCTCAACCACATCTACCTTCAAATTTTCTTTATATAGGAAACATTAAGCCGTTCTCAGACATTTCACCCACCCTATATACAAATACCACATCAAATTCATCAACTTTTGTAAATATTTCTTTCTCGGTTTACACAAAATTAAAATATTCAATAAGCGTACATTAAAAATTCAGTTTTATTTTATTTCAATAATTTTTCATATACTCAGGGCCGGTTCTAGACATTTTTTAAGTGTAATCGAACTGTATTTTGGCGCCCCTATCTCAATGATAATAAACGTATAGTATATTGTAATGGACACAAATATTGCGAATAATGAATTACAATTGCAATTTTCTTCAAAAGAATTATATTTGGTATGTTTCTTTAAAAGCATATTTACACAGTATTTCCTACTGATTCAATTATGTTAATTATTTTCTAAACTCCTTGTTGTTACTTAAAAATTCATGTTAGAAAGATACTTTTCTGGCTTTCAGTTGGCAAAATCTTTTATTATTGTATCCGTATCCATTTCATTGAGGATGTCATTTTCAATGGCCATCAAAGCTGGCAAAGCACATGTGCGTCCGCTTTAAAATATTAGTGATTATTACGTAGAAAGGTTCAAAAATAAAAAATAAAGCAATTTCTACTCATTTAGACGATAAATATAAAAAAATAAAAGGTCAGCTCCTAGCATAGGAAATACGACATTTTCTTAGCAATGAACGTGTTAATACAATGTTCTCCCTGCGTCAAAACAGCTCACTGACAAAATATATACACATTGCTATAACCTGTCGCACCAGTCTGACGTTATAGGATACATTTTCTTGTTGCGAATAAGATTTAATTTTTGGTCGCTCGGCTAGGGACGTTGCGATCAGGGCTATAGAATACAAGGGCTAGACCAGTCCGCCACGGAGAACGTTCCCGTGCTGCCACTGTGATGACGTCATGGCGGTAATACTATAGAATACAAGGGCTAGACCAGTCCGCCACGGAGAACGTTCCCGTGCTGCCACTGTAATGACGTCATGGCGGTAATGCTATAGAATACAAGGGCTAGACCAGTCCGCCACGGAGAACGTTCCCGTGCTGCCACTGTAATGCCTGCTCCATTCCCACCGCTTCTCATAAGTATTCTCTGCTATATTAATTTCAATTTCTTATCAAAGCTGTACAATTTTTATTATACCCTCTTCTTTATTTAGTTTTGATATTGACACTACACAAAGCCATAAGTAGACTGTAAACAATTAGTCTAAAGATGTAAGAAGAAGACAGGGTTACAATAAAACTAACTAATTCGTAGGTAATAAACCGATGTAGTGTACTAATGTTAGCATACTTTTAATTTGATTCTCTAAACATTTCTGAACACTAAATACGAAATTGAACAATATGTGCCACATTATTGAAAATAATTGTATTTATTACAATAAACCACCAAAACTTGAATGTCATACTGCAGTTTACTTATAAAATAAAACCCATAAAAGTTATAAATACTTACACATAATGAGTAGCTTATATGCAGGCACATGACATAATAAAATTACTGCTGACATAAATAAATTTTTTTTAAATAAAACTGATTTATAGAAATTTTCCTTCCCTAGGCCTTAGGGAATAGTTAATTTAATAGTTGAATTTAAACAATTGAACTATTTAAATTTAAATTGACACTGTGCAATTTAATTTAGTCTAGAAGTTTAACTTAAAAATATGTTTCATTTTTTATTTTTGTCATCAATAATTTTATTACTCTAGGTTTAAATTTGATTATAATTATTTGTATATTATATATTTATTTATATCTAATTATTCTACAATTTTAAGTGCATTTTGCTAGTAAAGATTTTTTTAAACATTTTAACTTAAAGCTGCAGAAGAAATTACTTGAGGACCTTGGTAACTTTTTAACATAAAGTAATCTCGTTTGCAACTCTTACATTAAATAAATAATATCTTTTAATGTTTATTTTAATTTGAAGCTGAGTACTTAAAATTTGTTGTTTTTAAATTTTGAGTGATAAATAATTACCGGTACTCTAAGTTTAAATCTTATTATTATTTATATACTATATATTTATTTATTTATATCTTATCGTCCTGAAAATGTTTGTTTTAATGTATTTTGTTAGTAAAGGTGTTTCTTGGAATATTCAAGTAACGCTGTAGACAATATTACTTGATAATCTTTTTAACATTTAATAAAGTAATCTCGTCTGCAACGTATCATTAAATAAATAAATACCTTACTAAACATATAATTTAGGTGATTGTGTGTATTGTATAATTTTTTAAAGAAATTCATGGAATGCCTCTTCGAGAAAATTAGCATTGAATATGCGTTAAAAGGCGAAAATCTCGCGGAATTATATACCTTCTTTAAAAACGTGTACTGAGCAAAATAATTGCTCAATATTCACCAAACTTGCTAAACATTTAATTTAAGTGATTGTGTGTATTGTATAGCTTTTTAAATAAATTCATGGAATGTCTCTTCAAGAAAATTAGACTTGAATATGCGCCAAAAAGCGAAAATCTCGCGGAATTGAATTGAACTTCCTTTAAACACTTCTACTGAAAAAATAATTGCTCAATATTAACCAAACGCGCTAAACATATAACTTAGGTTAGTGTGTGCATTATATACATTTTTCAAGAAATTTGTGGAATGCCTCTCCGAGAAAATTAGCTTTAAATATGCGTCAAAAGGTAAAAATCTCGCGAAGTTATATACCTTCTTTAAACACTTGTATTGAACAAAATAATTACTTAATATTCACCAAACTTGGTAAACATATAAATTAGGGGATTGTGTGTATTGCATAATTTTTTAAAGAATTATCGTCTGCAACTTTATCAAATAACACGTGAGAGCTAAGGCGAACCGTGCTTACGCGGCTTGTCATGGTACCAGAGTGACGTCACATAGGAGGGGGGGGGGAGGAAGGTTGGGACAGTCGGCAAGCGTCAACATCAAAGAAGTGGACCAGCCCTTGTATTCTATAGCCCTGATATATAACACAAGCGATCGAATAAAATTATTTCAAATATAGGCCTATACCATGATAAAAAAGCCTTATCAAACAAGGTTTATAAATTATATATACTCGTGTATATTATGATAAAGTAGCATAAAAAAATTATTTTTGTGTCATTGCTATTTTGATCATTTCCGAATTATGTTACATAAAACACATTCAGGTTTTACTAGAATATTTAAAAAATAAAATCATTCAATAATACGATTCATTTTCATTATTGACATTTTTTATTAATAATAAATAAATTTGTTTTACGAAAAAAATATTATTATTTTTATTATTCAAAAATGGTTTTAAAATGTATTAAAATATTTAAAAATTATTCACAAAAATTAGGCATGAAATGATTAGATTTTGCTATGCGGTAATAGAGTAGAACACGGCAAGACCTACGACTGACGCGGTAGGCCTACTGCAAGCCTGATCCGAGGGCACCATCTTGCTAGTCATTCCTAATAGGACCGTAAAATAACGTAGCACGGAAAGTGTTAGTTAGAATACGATGCAACATATCCTACAAAATCTTGTCTACGGACGATCTCAAATCAGTAACATCGCAGTCTTCACTTTCCTTGTTTCTTTCTTCATGCAACATGAATAGGCCGCCAACAGTCTTGCAGGAAAGCTTGTAAGTAGTCTAAGATTTCCAAGCGTATACATTTTAGAGGCAAGAGTCGAACAGCTCACGACAGTGATTTTCTTAACTACTAAACAAAATTATAATATAGGCTACTACAGAGGCGCAACAATATAACGGTTGAATCAGAACCAGACCACTCGTGAGCAAAATAAGTTTTCCAGGCGGCATTTTGAAACGGTTAGAGATATAGATAGAATCAATTAGAATGGCGTGTGCGAGAGAGACGGAGTACCTATCCTACCACATTTCCCCTACCGAGGCTAGGCAGCGCGGCGTACAGTCAAGTTTTAGATGATGGCTTTATACACACCACATATACAACACAGCCACGCACGTCTGTGCAGGTTTGACACTGTACTTTTTTTACTATTTGACTGAGACTGAAGTTGGTGGGAGGCGGGCTTTCCTAAATGCGTTGTATTATAAAGTCAAACTTTAAATACAACAAATTTTTGTTTTTGAAAGACCTTTTCAATGGTGTGCTTCACGACTAACGTTACTATTTGGAGTTTTTAAGGGTTACTATTTGGGTTTGGGGGGGGGGGGTTTGGTTAAGGGTTTTTAACCTCTGGACTCTAGCGTTGGACGACGAGAATCCCCAAGGTTACTCCCGGCCACTCAGCAGGCGCCCTCTCTTGAAGGGGAAGGCTACCGCCGTCCACCCCTCCCATACCGCCCCTCCTCTCCACGCACACGCGGTGTTTGCGCACGAGCGCATGTATAAACATTGACTTGTTCAAACAAACTACGTTTCTAAACGGATACATATAGTGAGAAACAAAAAATTGCATTGGGTAGGGAATTAAAACCCACGTATGATAATGTAAATTTAAAACTGAAAATTGCACTGTACAATGCAATAAAAAAAGATATTTTGTAAAAAAATATGTATATTTAAAAATTTTTTTAAATAGATAGCTGGAAAGAGCATATTTTAAAGAAAATTGTCCTAAAGTTTCATTGCTATGGTGTTTTTCGTTTCCATTTGTAGTTTGCATGAAGAATGATAAAAATGTACACTTTAAGGCCGCAATTTATTTCTTCCGATTTTTTAAATGCCACATTTGGTTTTGACTAAATGAACTTAAATAAAGGAAATAAAATTGTTTGTTCATACACCCTCAAGTTTTAACCCTCTGAGTGTCGGTCGTCGCTGCAGCGACAACTCACAACTGTGCACTTCCAGCTATTCGATCCCATCTTTAGCTAAACGCTTAGTATGTGGTGTCGATCGATTCTGCAGAAAACGGTGCATCTTTTGGTGTATAGTTTTAAATAATCGCTTAGGAACTATTCAGCTGTTCAGTGTTTGGGCTGACCTAAGTGGACGTTGTTTTTGGTTTAGTGCTCTAACTTTGTGTGTGTGTGTGTATATATTACCAAAGTAAATAAATATTTTCTAAAACTACACACAATTTTGAACAAAATGATGAATTTAGATTGTTTATAACATAGATTTGTGGATTTTTTCTAACTTAAGATTTGAACATTTTCTAACTTTGGGTGAGAATATTCAGAAATTAAAACAAAGCTATGTACAGTACGATTTTTTTAACCGTGCCCTCGGTTCGAGTAGCGCGCGGTGGGCTAGCGGTGTAGCGGGGAGGGATTGTAAAGGCAGTTCCATAAACTTCGAATAAACAAAAATGATTGAATGATTATTCGAATAAAATTATTGAAATAAAAACTACTTGAATGAGTCATAGACTACTTGTCTCTTGTTAGAGTATTCGAATTATAATACTGTGGTGTGGTTAAGGTAAATGCCAGACATCAAGTAGGCCTACTTCCCCCCAGGCAGGAAGTTTTCCCTGGAATGTAACTTCAGACATCTGTACCGAGCAAACCGTAAGTCAAACGAAAAAATGTTTCAAATAAAATATTTAATTTGGACCTTTATCTAAAACTTTCTCGCGAACACTTTGTCTCTGACCAACAAATAAAAAACTTTCCAGCTGTGTGAAAATTTCATGTCATTACTAAAGTACATTGTTGTAATATTGATTTTTAAAATATGAAATAGGTTTTGTAATCGATTTTCTTTTACATCATACGAATCGTATGGTTCTTATCTGCGTATCCGTGAAAGTTTCATAATTTTACATCGCTGCTAAGTGTATTAAATGACAGTGTTATTGAAGCTCGGTTTTCGCTGTTTCACGCCGCTCGTCTCAGTTTTCGTGGAGGAAACTAAAGTAGACAGAGCGATTTCTAACGTTATCATTCAGGTTAGTACAATCGTGGCCGAGGGCGCGGTTAAAAAAATCGTACTGTAACTGTTATTTATTGCACAATATTCTATATAATTTTCTGAATAATTTCATGCATGAAAAATGTGTCTAGGCCTAAAGCAGAATTTTTGGTGATTTTTTTAGCGAAAGCTCGCGTTTTACCCAAGAACAGTGCGACATTTTAGGTTTTACAACAGACACTTGGAGGGTTAATCTGTTTTTTTTCCAAAATTGTATGTATTTTTAAAATTTGAAAATTGTTGAATAAGGGGCAACACATTTTTGGAAATGGTATCTTCTCATGAATCTAGGATAAAAATTTGGTTTAATTTGGCTATTCTATGTGGTAACAATAAAACTAACTGTAAAACACTACTTTTTTTACGTTTTGGAACACCCTGTACATACGCAGTAAGATAAGTTAAACCTTTTTTTCCAAAATGATCAGTGAACTGAGACCTATAAAATGAGGTATCACTCAACCTACCTCTACATTTGAAAATTTTCCAAAATCGAACCCCACCCCAAAAAAAAAGCTCTTTTGGGGCATTTTTGAGATTTGAAAACATTTTTACTGAATTTTCTAGGGTCGAAATAGGGGGAGGGGGTTTAAGTTACAACGAAGGCTGTAGATCATTTGATTCAATCGCTATACCACCCACAGGTGGTCTGTTTCATGTCATGTCTCGTCAAATCCGACACTGCTAGTAAAATGGGTTTTTTTTCACACTGCCTACCATTTAGCTGTAAATAGTCATCCAAGACTGAAATTTTTCCCTCGGTGACAGACTATAAGTTTGATAAATTAAATTTTTTGAATTCATCCAGAAGTAGGTTAGAATTTGGTATAAACGAGTTAGCCAGTCATACATGGGATTGTAAATATATTATTTTTCGGGACTTGAACTAAAAATTTCCAAAATGATATATATGTATTTACCGTACTTCAAAACTCTTCCTTACAGTAAGGGGCGGATTTAGGATCGAGCAAAGGGAGGGGGGCTAAATACCACCGAGGGGTCCACCCCCTCTCCGGAAAATTTTTGTAAAAAGTAGCCTCTAAAAACTTCATTTTAATGCAGTTTAAGACTACCAAAATCCTAACAAAGCTATTAGGAAAATCCCTTTTTAACGATACTACTGGAATATCAGTTGTTTTTCTATTGCTTATATTGTCAGGTAAAGTTCGTCATATCCGCACTAGCGTGGATAAATTATACTCTCACTAGTGAGGATAAATCAGCTGATTACAACAATATAATATTGAAATAATGCCCATCTGTTTAAAAGATTGTGTTGTTATGTTTGCTTTAGTTCGTGTTTAGTTGATGTACAAATGAGAGAATTACCAGAGGCTTTTAAGAAGAAAGTTACTGAAATAAGTCAAGACTTAAATTACCGGCGAAATCCAAGTGTAAATATGAAGAATCCTACAACAAATTCTGTAAGTGGTTAAATGGTTTAAAACTTTATGATGAAGAATACTATCTCAGAAAACCAAGAATCAGTTCAACTCATCAACAAAATTCCTAACAAAGGAATTAAGATTACAAATAATACAAACTGCACAGTTAACATCCACTTAAATACAAACTAGGTCTTTTATTGTTCGTTTGAATATTGTTACATTATTTAAATTTTTGTCAAATTTAGGCTTGATTCTATTTGTTATTCGATGAAGTAACATTTTTATTTTGTAAAAACATTTTTTTTTTTTAGTAAATAAACTTTTCAATTTTTAATAATCATAATTTTTACTGTTGTATCAAACAATTTTTTGCTGCAGTATCGTGAAAATAGTGTTCAAAACTCGTGGGAAAATGTTCTTTTCAGTTGCTCGTTCTCTTTAAATTGCTCGTCTACGATGTATTTAAATTGCTCGTCTACGATGT
>JAGFPH010000942.1:14902-32318 GCA_018207615.1 Philaenus spumarius
AATAGACGAGCAATTTAAAGAGAACGAGCATCTGAAAAGTACATTTTTCCACGAATTTTGAACACTATTTGTCACGATACTACAGCAAACAATTATTTGATGCAACAGCAAAAAATATGATTATGAACATTTATTTTTCTTCTTACTGATGCAACAGGGTCTTATTTCCCCGCTAATTTTTCCAAGCCCGTTCCCTTGGCAGTGGTTTCGCTAGATAGTAGACAGGGACATAGATTCTGAGTTAACACATTAAGTGCTTGGTGCGGTGTATGTGATCCCGCGAGCTTGACAACCAACACCCACGCGTGTGAAAAGTAAATCTTTCTATCTAACTATCATCGAGGTCACTGCCCCTACGAGACCATCTCCATGTGGAAGGCACTGGTTAATGCCCAGTGATCCACCACATTGTGAGGAAGGCACTGGTTAATACCCAGTGGGGCTCCTTCCCGCGTAGTATTCGTGTCGGCAGGGATACCTCTGCCACGTTAGACGAGTCACCGTCAGGTACGCTTTAGCGTAGCCGTACCTCACACCCTGCCGCAAGGATGCGCCCGTTACCCATAGAGCATGGGATTTCGGTGGCCTCCTAGCAGCTTTAAGGGCAGAACTCGTGAGGCTTAGTTCTGCCGGGGCGTGATCTTACGACCACCCAGAGCAGGCTTCCCTATCAATGGCTGGTACAGTGGCCTTCAACCAGGAAGCTGACCCCCCCTTGAAAGAAGTAACCTTCTCCAAGGAGCTAAACCCCCAGAGGAAGTCATTACTGCAAGGAGGGGCGAAAGGGGCCCTCCACTCGTAGTACTCGTGTCGGCAAGGTTACCCAAGCCACGTTGACGAGTCACCGTCGGGAGCACTTTCGTCTTCGCTTCCCTACCCCATTGACTCTACCAAAGGTAGCGCCCGTTACCCACATACATGGGATTGGGTGGCTAACCGATGGTTTTGAAGGTGCCACCATGGGGTGAGATGACTACCGCCTCGTTGTCCGTGACTGCTTATTCGTTAGACCGTGAGGCCTACTTATCTCGCAGTTGACCATTGCTGGTCGTGCCACTATCAGCAAACTGTGGCTTATTTGTCAGACTTCTTTGACTCGTTGAACAGCCTTAACTTAAAATTGCAGCGAGGAGACTCAAATATAGTTACTCATCGTGATGCCATCAAGATGTATATTGAGAAATTGCAATTTTGGAGACGTAAAATATCAGCAAACCCCTGCAGTTATTCAAATTTCACCAAAGTAGCGTCAATCTCAGAAGAAACACGCTTCAAGGAGGTTTTTGAAGGATCACATTTGAAAAGCCAAGTATCAAACCATTTGGAAAACCTTATTGAAGAAAAAGAAATACTTCCCAAACACTTGTGACGAAAATGTTTACAGTTTGTCAACTGACCCATTCAATGTCAACATAGACTCCCAGCCAGAAGCACAGCAAGAAGAAGGTTTGGAAATAAAAAATGATTCCTCTGCCAAGTATGACTTTGAAAAAATGGAAAAATCATCATTTCGAATAAAATACTTCAAAATGTATCCCAGTGTATCGCAGGAAGCTCTTCGATTATATTTGCCTTTTTCAAGCACCTACTTGGGCGAAAAAGCATTTTCAACTCTTGTGGCGATAAAAACAAAGTATCGGAACAAACTTGATGTTGCCAGTGACTTACGTTGTGGCCTTAGTAAAATTCAACCGAGAATAGGCATACTTGTTAAGAAAATGCAAGCTCATCCATCTCACTAACTTATTTTCCTCTTACGAGTATTTCTTTAACTTAAATTGAAACTTATAATGTTGTATCTTTTGACAGTAAAAATAAATGTTTTGTTTTCAATGTAATACTTGTGTTTTTTTTAATATACCCATTGCCAATACAATTTATTGTTTAAGGGGGGCGTGATTGGATTTATTTCAACAGGAGGGGGCGTGGTACAAAAAAGTTTGGGAACCCCTGCTCTAGTAGAATATACTGGATGCTGCAAGTGGAATACACTTGCTATTCGGAACTATACTAAAGCTCGTACGACTATAGTAAGAAACAGGTACGTAGGCTTAAGTTTTAATAAGTCATTGGGTCTTCTGTACACGAGTGCATGACGTAACACCCCGACTTTAACGAGTTAACTAGCGATTTCGTGTGGTAGGGAACCAGAAAAGGAAAAGGCCCGCCTACGTACAGTGACTACTAGCGACTATGATGATAAATGTTCTATAACTGGTACGCTTCGGCGTTGACCATTAGAACACAAAACCTGAGTCGCCGACTTGCGAAATTAGGGAGACTGACTGACCTCTGGAGTAACAACCTACGTCACCGACTTAGTGATTCGGACCCGGCAAGAAAAGACAGGGACAGAAAAACCCTTACAAGTTGATTTGTTGGTTCTAACCAAAGCCAAGAGGTGGCCGCATATTTTAGGTCCAATGGAAATATTTGAAAAAAATTAAAGAAACATTAGTCATCTATGTACTGTATGCAGGATAAGAGCTAAGAGAGTGTTACCCTTGATTATACTTACCCTTGAATGTCGATAATCAAAGGTGTTACACGTTACAGACGTAAAATGACCGTGTCCAGCATTGCTTGGGAGCTAAGCTACATCGTTATAAATATAAATCAGAGTCTTCAGGAAGATGGTGGTGGGTTGCATTGCAAGCCTCAAGTTTGGACAGGACAGTTAAAAAAAAAGATGAAAAGAGTGCTAATTGCTCATGATAATTGACAAACAAAATGGTTTTGCATTAGGCCAAAGGATAATCAAGTTAAGGACAGAAGACTGATTTTTTTTATTATCACAGGTTAGACTGTATTAGACTAATTAGACACAATATTAGACTAGAATCAGGATTTTTCAGTTTTTTGTCCATAACTCAGTTATACAGTACTTTTTACTTGCAAAAACTACAGTATTTTGTTTGCCATGATAAATTGTATTCAATAGGAATTACTCCATTGATATTGCAACATTTTGAAACAGCTCCTTCCCTAAAATTCCACTTTAAGGATTGACGGGAAAATTTTCTATACGGTAAAAGTATTTATTTATAAAAATAACAAAAGTAAGAATTTATAGTGGACATTGGTTCAAAAATTTTATGAGGAATATTTTTGATTTTTTATACTAGTAGTATAATCTGTATCATAGATTAAATAATGACTTATGTTTTCCAGGCATATGAATTCCATCTACTATTCGCTATTCACTTTGGACTTTGGAGTAGTTGTAGTTTAGATGGTAGAAAATGTAGTAGTGAAATACTTTCACGTCCGCAACATTGAGTATTCGAGTGTACTGTAACTGTATTTGTTGATGTGATGTGATGTGATGTGCATTCGTTAAGTTATAGTGCTAGAGAAAGGAAGTGGGAGATATTTTGAAAATTAATTAATAGTCTACTTTTTTTAAATGACGTTTTGAGGTTGTGTTAATTGTAGTTAAGGGTTGTATGGCATATATATCGAGCCAGGCCATTAAATTAAGGTAACGCCCTATTTTAGAAATTTGTATTATGACCTTTATTTGTATCATTAACTAGGCTTAAGATATTTTAATTAGCCTAAGTGAAATATTTAACGCTATTAATAATTGGTATTTTAAAAGGCCGAAAGTGGCAGATGAGTTGTTCCTGTATTAGCTAGTTTTGACATGAATAAGGCTACTTGATTTTGATATAAAAATGTATTTATGTTTTTTATTTACTATTTTATAAACTATTGACAATTTCGCTGTTGTTCACTAGGAATTAATTAACAAAATATTTGAAAAAATAGTGTTAGAAGTTTTGTTTTAAGCATTCAATAGACATTTTTGGTATTCATATTATATGAATCTAGTGGAGAAACACTGGAGAGGAATACAACTACTTTTTTGTTGATAACTTCTTTTCTAACAGCAGGTTTTATTTAAAAATTTAGGCCCCTAACAATTACTGTATTTAGATTAATCCAAGAATAAAGACATTTTTTGGTTTGTGCTAGGCCTAGATCTAACCTCTTGCTTTCAATTGCCTGTGAGATTACAGTATACACCCTCTAAACTCAATGCCAACTTTTAGAACCTTTTATGAAAGTTAAGCATTGGTACCAATGTTTACGAACTGGGAACATACTGTGACTGGTAACTATAAGTTTGTTTAAGTTCACGTTTTGTTTATTTTTAGGTCGGCATTATAGGTTAGAGGGGGTGGCTTAAGTTTACTATTCGAACCTAGCCTAATATTTTTGCAGACGAATGGTACAGTTGCGCTGAGGGGGTATATTATAGTTTAGTGAAACTGCCATAAATCTGTGGTATACAATATGTTTGGAAGGCATAAGGGTGGAAGTTTACTATGCGACCCTAGGCTAACTATGGCAACAGAAATGCAAGAATAATAATTTAAAAAAACCTAAAAAGTTCTAACCCATAGGATTTGGTCACAGTATGTTTACCTGTATTCAACATTTAACAGTAGAATGTAAAACAACGTCATTGTCTGCAAAAATATTAGGCTAGGGTCGAATAGTAAACTTATGCCAACACACCTGCCTTCTGTTATTTTTATAGGCGAAAAAGTTTTTCAGGAAAGAGAGTAGGCTAGTAATTTTAAACTAAGCACATTGTAGCTAATTGAATAGGCGTAATAAATTTACTTTAGGACACCCAGCTGATATGTTTGCAGACGATAACATTTTTTTGGGAAACAAGTAGTGCTACTAACCCAAGCACATTGTACTATTGGATGGTAAACATATTGTGAATACTATAGACTAGGTTAGAACTTCAGGTTATTTTTAATGCTGGCATTTCTGTTTAAAAAAAACAACTTAGTATGTAGGCTATGTTTACAAAGTGGAAACATAGGCCTACTGTGACTAAAGACTAAGTTTAAACTTCAGCCTTTTTTTTCACTAATTCAAAATTAATCAATGCAACAAATATTTTTGGCCCCTTGTTATAGGCCTACACATCTTATTGATTCTATGTATTTCGAATTAATCCCTAGTTTGTGGTTTGACAAATATGCAAATAGCCTATGGTAAACATTAAGTATTTATGTAGGCCTACTATAGAATTTTATAAAGTAAAAATTTTTGTGTTCCTTTTTTGTTATATATGTATTTTATTAAGTGATGTTAAGTTGTAGGAATAGCGGAGTCTGTCAATCGTGTTTATTTATGTGTGCATGCGCAGTCAGATGTCATTGAAAAGATACATAATATTTCCTGAGTTAAATAACTTGTGAATTCAATTGCGTTTAAGTTTGAAGTGTTTTGTAGTAATACAATTCCATATTTTTTTAGCGCATAAGTTGGATAATCAGGTGCTAATACTATGTCTTGAAACTATACCATTTATTTTTCATTAGTTTTTATATTATCGTTTAGAGTCTACCAAAGAATGAAAATTTAATGTTTTGTTAAATGTATCCCGAAATACGATAATTCACTAAGTTTGTGTTTGTGATAAATTTACAACTAAAGTGACTTATTTTTTTCGGTAAACGGATAGGAACAGAGGATTAAGGCAGTAATGTCATTTATATTTATAGGCTACTGTTTACATTGTTTTAGCCTAATACATTTTGGGCTAGTAATATAGTTAAACGTTATGATTTCATTTTAGACAACTTTCTTGCTTCTAGGCTGGCACTACTGCCTCAATATGGCGAGGAGGCGTGTTGTAAATTTTGCACATTAGGAATTTTGACCACTTTAAACAAATTTCTTTTACAACAAAGATAGAAATAATGTAAACTATTATTTAATAGGCTATATAATCTTTATTTCATAGCAGTATAATTTGTATGTAGGTACAGGGAATAAACTAATATTTATTTACCTAAACACAAGAGGTTTTCTTTAGTTTATTCAAACTATGTAGGCCTATCATATTATAAAATAGTTAATTAAAATCAAATACTCTTGTCAGTTATCCCTTTAAAAACATTTCCTTTGAAGTGATTACAAACTTTTAACGTGAATTTATGGGATTTTTCATTTGGGTTAATTGAATGCAGCTTAAGTCTGTAGGCATATTTAACTGTTTTCAATACATCTTCATGAGACCTGATCAACTTCCCTTTTTATATAAAATCTGTAGGCTAAAATGCGTATGAGGTCTCGGAACACGGTTTTCAGCATGCAAAATCGCGTTGCATCTTCACATGTTATTTTCTTTTCAATTTGTCTAACAATCACCCCACAAATATAATATAGCACATTATATTTGTAACTAGATACCTCGTAATTTTTCATCATCATAAGAAAACTCATTACCCACATTAGTCACCAGCTATATGGCTATGACATCAATTTTTGGTGTTGGGTCAAACTGAAGACAGTTGCTGTGTTACTATCCTAATACAGGAATGATCCTGGCTTAACTTGTAGATCAACATATACTTTAAACCATCTAAAGATAATAACCTATCCTTCAACAATCGAATACAGTAGAGTCCCGCTATTCCGAACTAATTGGGACCAAACTCTGTTCGGTTTAGCACGAATTCGAAATAGACGGATTTCATTAATTATATCAACGTATTGGCTTGTTAAGGCTTAAATTAAGTGCGGGAACAACTGCTAGTGTCTGTTCTATACGGCTTGGAGGAAAGCGAGGAGGAGGTGAACGCTCAAACTGAACTCATATCGCACATAGAAAACCAGCTTTCATTCCAATTTGGTTTCAGGCTTTCAACAAGCTTAGGCTTTGTGTATGTCTCTATTTAACTTGTTTGTATAATAATAAATGTACGTTTTTTCACGAACGTCTTTTTAATTTCTCCGGTTTTTATATTTAAAAAATCAGTATTTTTTCTGAAGTCTGTTCGGAATAAACGGATTTTCGGAATAGCGGGATTCTACTGTAGCCTTCTCTTAATATTGGATAAAAAGCCTAACACAAAATAATGTCTTTCTGACTGTTCTGACAAAAGCTGTTTTCCAATGCTTAGCTCTGAGTAGGCCTATTGGACAAAGTTGTCAAATTGAGCAATTGTACCATTCTCTTAAGGTGCAAAAAACCTGAACTAAACTAGCTTAAACTCTTCAATCACAGTATGATTTCAGTTTGTACCGTAATCATATATAAGTAGCCTACACTTATAAGCGCATAAGTTGTGCACTTTTTATTTTCCAAAAATTGAACAATGCTGTTATATCTATCAGAAAGATGGCTGAAGTTTGCAATGTTAATTGGCCTATTCAACTTTTGGTTTTGTTGTTTGTTCTTTTTTATTGTTAATATTTGATTTGCCACAGTCAGTGAAGCGTATAGTTTCATTATATTTAACGGAAAAAGTAAAGTTTTGTCATGCTTATTTGCACTAGTACCTTGAAATTTTGTTTCTCTCATTATAACTTTTATATTATTTGTCAATAAACAGTAATGATTTGTTTTTTTTACATTTAGGGGAGTGTATATAGTTTCACAATATAGCCTATATATATATAGCACAGTTGTATAGTAATAGTAATATTTTACTATTCGACTCTAGGCTAACCTAGAGCAAACAGAAATGCAAAAATAATAATAATAAAAAATACCTAAAAGGTTCTAACCTAACCCATTTAGTCACAGTATGTTTACCTGTATTCAACATTTAACAGTAGAATATAAAACAACGTTGTCTGCAAAAATATTAGGCTAGAGTCGAATAATAAAGTTACACGCCATATATATATATACAGTAGAGCGTCGATAATCTGAACGCGTTCCAAGGCAGCCCCTGCAAAAATTTTATTTTCGTAAATTCCAATTATTGCGTCGTTAAAAGTTTTGACAAAAATCTTCATCACAGTTTGACATTATTATCTCTTTTTAAACATTTCTTAATACCTGCTCTCACAATATTTCTTTCATTTTTCGTTTGTGTTAACTATAATGTACAATTGAACTTTTAATTATGTACTGTACTGTAATTGAGAGTTTCAAGTGCAATCATGTTGGCCCTACTGTGTAGGTTCTTCTTCTAAATAATCATAATATATGTAAGTAGTCTTACATACTGTATTGTAATTACATTACTGCTTGTACTGTTTAACCACTTTAATCGATTAAAGGACGTATGTTTTAGCCTAAATGGCCTTTTCTTGATTATTTTCAAAAATCTGAACAAATTGATAGTCCGAACCCCCTCGGTCCCAATTAGTTCGGATTTTCGACGCTCTACTGTATATATATAGAGAGAGAGTATCATTAAGTCTATGTAAAAAAACTTGCACCGAGTTACCTATCTTACTTATGTAGAGCAAGACAAAGGCATGCCAAATTAGAAACATGAAAATTGAAAAAAAAAATACCAGATATGTCATTTACATGACATGAACTATGTAAGAAAATCAATTTGGGTGGGACAACAATATGGTTATTTCACATTTTCTATTATTAGGTCTACAGTATACGCTATCCTATCGAGATAAGCGTATATGAACTGAATATACGTTGTAGCGGTACCTGTAAATAAGTTAATGTTCAGGCATGTCATAAACTTACCACATGTAGAAATACAATTAGCTAATTGTTAAAGTACAATTTAAGGTATGCGATGTTTGGGGGTCAATAGTAGAAGTCGTAGAAGCTATGATTATGATATGAATGAAGGTGACTGATATAGCCTAAGAATGTTTATTTTCACAAAAACTAATCTACTGCATTTAGTAAATAAGGAAAAAATGAGGGCCTACATGCAGTTTTTGTAACCTGAAATATTTATGTACCTAATAGCCTATGCCTTGTACCTAATAGCCTAAGTATCTATGCCTTGGCCTAATCTTGAATATTTATTTCAACCTGACAACGTGCTTGTTTAAGTGCATTACCGTAGGCCTACTATATTATGATGAATCTTTGAGTTTTTGAGAAACTAACAGGCTTCTTGGAAAAGTTTCATATTATCTTAAAATAATCTGTTTGTATTTCTTAAGGGAAAATCAGCAACTGATGTTACTTTGATTGATTAAATATAGTTCAAGATTTATAAAAAGTTATAAGCATTTTCTCTATCTGTCCAAGGCTTTCATTAGATTTTAAATTAATGTCGAAGAAAAATAAAGAGGGAACACTTTGGAGTGAGGGGGAACACATTTATTTGTTCAACAGGATTCGATGTGTACAGGTTGCAGGAAGGCTATCTAGGCCTTATAAGATTCTAATTAACAGCATTGGGTCCCAGCAAGATCAATTTTAGAACCAGTTTTATTTCTGTTATATGTAAACGATTTGTGTTCTTCTTGTAAGGTTACTAACTTTTAATTGCGCGTTTACTCCATGTAACGCTTTTTGATTATTTTAATTATTTAATTGAAAATCAAGCATGTAATATTTTAAAGTATACGTCGTCTTAAATTAGGAGCTTTCACCAGATTCGATCTTCAAATCAATTTAGCTTAGCACGAGAGGTGACTTAAACTCTTAGGTTGAAATAAATTCAAAGACGTTTCATAAGTTTGATTAAAGATTGTAATTTTCCGTTAAACATTTTATAAATCATTCCAATAGGCTAATTTGATTTCTACAATTTTACTTATTCATTTAACATTAATTTATTTTATTCTATTTAATTATAAAGATTGAATTTATGTGATATTTATTTGGAATTATATGAGCCTAGTACTATAGAAAATTGTAGGCCTACACATTATTTGGTATGCAGTTTTCTTAACATAAAATTTATTCATTTAATTCTGTGTGGAAACTTAAGTAATAACAAAACTCAATGAATTTTCTAAACTAAGTACACTCTAATACCTTGATTCTTATTTAATACCGTACCATTAGTTATAGCCTATCCTCTTGTTACTAATAATATTTATTTTAACACCATAGGCCTAATAGGTTTATTCAATTAATGAAATTACAATTTCTTCAAACACTTAGTCAGGTATACTTTAAGGAATCCTGTTGTAGTTTTGATATTTTAAATTAGTTGCCTTTATTTAAATTTAAGGATCTTTTCCGTTATACGTATACCACTATCAATATTTAAATAGGAAGTTTTATGCGTAATTTTACTATTCGACCCTAGGCTAATATTTTTGCAGACAACAGACAACAACGTTTTACATTCTACTGTTAAATATTGAATACAAGTAAACATACTGTGATTAAATACTATAGGTTAGAACCCTTTAGGTTTTTTTTATTATTCTTGCATTTCTGTTGCGATAGGTTAGCCTAGGGTCGAATAGTAAACTTGTGCCAAGTTATATGCTTTTCCGTTATAAATATAACATTTATTGAAGTCGGTTACCTGTTTAACTTCCTATTTAAATAGTGATAGTGGTATACGTATAACGGAAAAGATCCATCTATTTTTGTACAATTTTCCCGCTTGAAAAATTTGCCTGACAGAAAATTTAAAAAAATCCACGCTTACTAAATTTATTATGTCCTTTTCAGTTGCGTTTCAGTTATAAAATCCTATACAAAATATATAACAAATGTATATACATTTCTTGGTGTCACATGAGGATAAACAGTTTTATTAGCTTTAATTTTATACCATTTACAAAATTACGTCATCATCTACACATTCAGTGAATTCATAGAGCGCCCGATGTCAGCAGTGCAGGTAGTAGTAGGCCTACTAGTGATATGGGCCGGGCATATGCCCAGTGGGCTGGTCGTTTAAAAATGGGCATATGCCGGGCATTTGCCCAAAGCGATTTTAAGTGCCCAAAAACTGGGCGTTTGTAAAAAATTTAGTTTAAGGCAGTTTTAACTATTATATTTCATGTTTTAATTATTGTAGTTCATGTTTTTAATATTTAACTGCCTTCAGTGCTTAGTTGTGTTCTTAAAATTAACATTTTAAAGGAGGGGGTTATTATCAAAAGATAAGTTGACAAACAACAGACTTTTAAGAACGGTAGTTTTCCTTATAAACTTAAATATTCCCTAATAAAACCCCTCTTTAAAAAAGGAGATGAATCCAACATTACAAATTACCGTCCTATAGCACTAATACCGGTTTTGTCAAAATTTTTTAAAAGAGTAGTTCTGAGCAGAATTTTGAAATTTTTTTATAAATTTAATGTTCTAACAGAGAGCCAGTTTGGATTCTGGAAAAGCCTCTCTGCAGAATCTGCTATATATAATATACTAGATGCTGTAACTTGCTCGCTGGATAAGAACATGCATGTAGCATCTCTAATGTGTGACTTCTCAAAGGCGTTTGATTGTGTCGACCATACAGTTCTCCTTTATAAGCTAAACTATTATGGTATTCGTGGAAAGGCAAATGATTGGTTGCGGTCATACAAAACATGTAGAAAGCAAAGAGTAGTCTACTCTTACGGATTGCACTGCTCTTCTTGGGAAATAAATTCTCGAGGTGTGCCCCAGGGATCAATATTGGGTCCTTTACTGTTTTTGGTCTATATAAATGACCTGCCTTATAATATTGGGGAAGCAAAAGCTGTCCTGTTTGCTGATGACACCATTTTAACGGTTTTTGGGAAGAATAGTATTAATCTAGAAAAGTCCGTTACTTCATCACTGATTATGGCAGAAAATTGGTTTTTATCAAATGGTCTAAAACTTAATAAAAATAAAACTCGGATAATGCAGTTCAGTTGTAAACAATTAAAAGACAAAATTTCAAGTAATCATTTAGAACCAAGTACAGGCTCGTCAAAATTTCTGGGAGTGGTAATTGATGAAAACATAAACTGGAAATCACATATTACCTTCATTTCAAATAAACTTAGCTCAGCTTGTTTTGCACTACGTATACTATTTCACGTATTTCCAATCCGGATACAATTAAAACAGTATATTTTGCATATGTGTACTCTCACCTCAAATTACATTTATTATATTATTTATTTTAATATAGGCTTTTATGTAAATTTGTATAATAAGAGGTTTAAAAAGTTATTTATAAGAGTGGTCTTCAAATTAATTTCCATTAATTAGGTTTATTAGCCTTTAACTGGATAAACGCCCGGGCGCTTATGGATTTTGGGCGTTTATTTGGGCATATGAACTGGGCATTTGCCCCGACATTTAAACGCCCGGGCGTTTTACATCACTAAGTAGTACGGAAACTTCATATGAAATGCATTAGGTAGCTTTTACCGTACTGCCAACTAAAGTCCGGACGCACAGTAATGTACATTTTTGAAGTAATATGGAATGAAATGAAAATTTATCGTTCCTCCTTTCACACATGTTCAAAAATACATAACAAATTAAAAATAGAGATTACTTGTATAATGTAAAATTAGGATGTGTATAATAATTATAAGGAAACAGTATTCACTATCTTGATGTGTAGTGAATTGCACAGAGTAGGGTGAATGGTAAAAGAGTAGGCTAATTAAGAACAGATACAGAAATAGGAATTATATAAATAAAAATAATAGAGAAAATGTAAAAACACAAATAAATAATAAGCAGTCGACCGGCTACTAGAGATACAACATAATGTATAAAATATAGGCCTAGTATATTTAAAATATGTTTACTACAGCTATATAACAAAAATAAATGTGTCTCTGCTTTCCCATAACAACAGGAAATCAATACAGTAGAGTTCCCCTATTCCGAACTAATTGGGACTGAACACTGTTCGGTTTAACGGGACTTCGGAATAGGCGGATTTCATGAATAATATCAACGTATTGCCTTGTTAACCCTGCAACTGTCAATGTTAAATTTTTTCGATGAAAAGCCATGTTTTGCGTTTTACAAGCATTTTTTCAAAAATTCGCCAAAAATAGTAATTCTATCCCAATCCAAAAGTGTTCCATAGCTTTTTTGTAGGAAAAAGTTCAAGGAATTACTATATGCCAGTAAAAAATTTACTTATGTAAAATTGTACAAGTTATTAGCTCATGAAACAAATAATGTTCATTAACGGATGAAAAAGTTTAAACTTTAGGCGTACATAACAAGTAGTAAACATTTTTTGTAATTTTTTCGTAAGTTTAAAAAAGTTTCGTAATTTAGTTCTAAATATAACTGTATAAAAACATTTATCTATTTCAAATTTCTTATTTTGAAAACACCAGTTTTTATGTTCCAAATACACGATTGTTAACTAAACTAGGCCTAGTTGTAACGTAATTTACTAATATATGCTTTGCCCAAAAATGAAATATTATTATAACAAAGTGTAGAGAATAAATCAAAGAATTGAACTGTATACTTGTATATTACCATATCATAAAAGTGTTTTACTTAAAATCAATTAAATTACAAAAGTGAGATGAAACAAATGAAATCTCGTGCGGACAAAGGAAATTCAAAATATGACCGTTGAAGACAATGGAAACAGCTTTGTTTTGCAATCTCAAGCGGTAGTATGAATTCTGCGCAAATATGAAGTTTCAACTGCTGTTTGAATAACACCTAACCAGTCAATTTTAGTTTGCTTTATACCAAACGAAAGATTGAACTTTGGTCTATAAATAGATATAAAAAAGTCTATTGAAATAATTTGAAATATAAGAGATATCTCGAACGCAAAATGTGCTGTTTTATTGGTTGAAATCTGACCAATTGCAAGGGTCTACAAAACGCGCCATAACTTTTGAACTATTTGTCCGATTTTTGATTGGATGGAAGTTTCAGATAGGTAACAGTGTGATGAATCCTTCAGTATACAGATATAACTCAGAAAAATACCGGGCGGGCTGTATTGAGAGACATAGAAACTGGAATTAAAGGTAGTTTCGGCGCATTAAAATTCACGCGACATTGGCTTTTAGAAAACTCAAAAACTGCAACGATGATTATGTATATAAATATACGTTTTAGAAAAAACTTGTAAATACAAAAGTTAAAGCATAGATCATTTACTTTCCAACGGTTTCTGAATTATTGCGATTGGATGATTTTTAGTGGGTTAAATATTCAATACAAGTTGAGTTGTCATGCACGGCGAAGTTCAGTGTTTTATGCGTGGAAAACTGCACAATTGTGCAGTTTAACAGTTCCAGGGTTAAGGCGTAAATTGAGTGCGGGTACATCTGCTACTGTCTGTTCTATACAGCGCGTTGATCGTCTCGGAGGAAAGCGAGGAGGGAACGTTCAAACTGAACTCATATCACACGCGGCAACAAACGCTCTTGACCTCGCTCTATTAGTAATAGTGTAGGTTTACATAAACCGGGGTTATTTCCTTCTGTTGCTTTACGATTCCGTTTTCTTCTAAAAATGGAAGGAAAGGGATAGGTTGTTCGAACTGTCCGATTTGTTCTCCCGCAGTCTGTCCTTTAGTGCCGCATTATCTTGAAAAAAGATCGAGAAAAACTAATTCCTTCGAGATAATGAAAACGAAGGAGAAAAACGGATGAAACCAACCCTCAGGTGGTAACAACACTACTAGTGCCTAGCTGTTGTAACTATTCTTTCCTTCTTACTGAAGGACCCAGTATCCGTTTCACCTGACGCTTCCATAGCTTCCTTCCCGCAAAACGGATGGAAAACGTGAAGGGAAAAACCGGCGTTCATTCCAATTTGATTTCAGGAGTTTCCATCAAGCTTAGGCTTTATGTATGTCTCTATTTTACTTATTTGTATAACCAAAAATGTACGTTTTTTTCACGAAAGTCTTTTTAATTTCTCCTGTTTTTATGTTTAAAAAAATCCTATTTTTTCTGAACTCGGTTCGGAATAGGCGGATTTTCGGAATATAGCGGGGTTCGGAATAATGGGACTCTACTGTAGGCCTACTACTAACTAAGCATAGCCTATAATTACATACATATATAATATAGCGTACATCTAAACACACATATACAGATATTCTTACCTAAAGCTATTTACACACAAACCTACACATCACACATTTATACATACATATACATTATCTACAAAGTTAATATCTTTCCGTTACAAAGCTAACATCATCATTCAGAAAAATATTTCACATAATCTGCTTTACTGTATTGTAAAGCAAATCAACATTTTCTAGATCTTGTAAGAATCTCTTTAATTGCTCGAGATATTTATTTTTATAAGGGCACACGTATTTACATGACCTCTTTTATTCTTCTGTCACGTTTCAGAACTTGCGTTCCATCTTCTTAAGATCGGTTAGTTACACATTGTGCAGTATTAAACACGAATTTACAATGTTCCTTAAATGCGTTTTGTTGTAAGAATAACATAGTTTTAAATTACTTACAGTACTAATAAGTCCCCGTGAAAAATCCCAGGTAGATTTATTAGATATACACCAGAAAGACATTACGGTATTTAAAAAAAAATACTGTTTAAAAACAACAGACTTCATCTAGACCTACCTAACTATGCTGACTGGGATTTTGAACTCGGTAGATGTGTTGTGTACAAAAGACTTATAAAACTGTAGGCCTATTTGTAAAAATTTTGTATTTATATGCATTATTATATATCTAAAGAAAGATAAAAATATTATCTGTTGATTGCTTTTGTTTCATTTTGATGGATCAAATGGTTTAGAAGTTATCAATATTATAGTGAATAAATTAATAATCTAATATGTTTACATGTTATACGAAGACGTGTGAATAGGTATCTCTTCTTTAAATTCGTATAAACGAATATATTGATGAAAGAAGGTTGTATTTATATTAAGTTTATAATCTCAAAGCAAATCTTATAATGTATTATAGCGTACATTAGTTCTATAACTCATATTAAAAAAAAAAATCAACTTCACAAGAAATTATAATGGTTGAAGTTGTAAACATAACCCCAAAAAGTATAATCTACGCTGGATTTTGTTTCAGTATTACAGATGATGGGTGAAATCAGCTTTTATATTATATGTTACTCACGTACGTATGTATGTACATACGGACGTACACTCGCTTTTAAATAGGAATTGATATTAATGTGCTGACAACCTTAAACGAGTTGTATATTTCTGGTGATGAAATACAGGTTCTGGAATGTGTCGAAATTTTAAAAGAAGAAAAAAGATCATGTGATGCATATAGGTAGTTACATAATTCTATTCAATTAGGGACCTGTATACAGAAAAATGAGTTTATAATAAAATTATATTAATAGGATTTTTAATATTATTTCTTGTTAATTATCTTTTAATTTACTATAGGTACAAATCAAGATGTTTAACTTTATGAAAAAAAGTGGAAGTGAAAAAGAAGAGAAAGACAAGAGAAAAAAAGAGAAAAAAGATCGCAAAGAAAACAAGAAACGAGAGAGAGGGAGTATGACAACTGAAGAACTATTACGTCTTGATGAGGTAGGAAGATGAATTATATAATAATAACTTCAAGTAATTTGTTTAAATAATTTCTTCCTGTACACAAACTCTATAATGATTCAACATGGTAATAAACACAACAAACGCCATTTGACAAAGAGTACTATCTTGCTCATTTCTTAATTTAACTGTCAGTCTGTCTTATTTTACAAAAACATTTTTATACAACGAGACTCATGAGATATTTATTTCTGATTCCGAATACAGTGGTGTGTAGGCATAGCTTACAAGTATATATAGGATTGTCTTAATTTACTGTCTGCCGAGTAAAAACAAAATTTAGATTTTTTTTCTTCAAAATAACAATTAAAAATTTGTAGTAGGCGTACCGAATTTCATGAATTTTTGTTTTGCATATAAACCAGAGAAAGGCAAGTTTGACTCAAGTTCGTAGGTTCCATTACCTTCAAACAGAAGTCTGCTGGCTCCTAAACAGTATCACTAGCGCTAGAATGGAATGAAATGCTTTTTTCATCACTTTATTACAAGTATTTGGATCTCCTAGAGTTCCACTTTAACACCAGTGATAAAGTGTAGAAATCTTCTGATCTTATTCCTGTCAATCAGGAAATAGGCTTACAATGTCTGCTTTTAGTGCTTTGATCAGCTTTCGTTACAGGTTTTATCATGCATACTTATTATGACACGCTATGTATAACAAATTTGAACTAATTTCTCAGATGAGCGCAGATAAAAACTATGTTTATATATACACATAGAGACAACAAAATAGTATTCATGAAACTTTGAACTTCTGAGTTATGTCCCATATTACCTCCTGGGGAATATTTCTTCCTAAAACAAATTCAGTTTGCCATGTGATATCCACAAGTATAATTTATCATGCAATAGATCTCGGTGGCTCTCACAATCTTTTATCTTGCCACAGGTAACCCTCTCGAAAGCATACAAACGGCTACAAATTTCTTCTAACCCGCAAAGAATTAATTTGAAATACCCTTAGAAAGTCCTTATATCTAATATTTAAAAGTTTTAGGTTCAAAAACAACATACCTACACAAAAATATTTCTTTATCTTCTCTTTCGTACTGATGTAATATTTTGTTGATGAGACCAGACAACAAGGCCGAAGCCAGGAAAACTTTTTTTTTTGGGGGGGGGGGGGGGGGGCCAGGCCGGGGGTTTGAAACCTAAACCCTTTAAACCCGTCCCCTGCTAAGGACCCACATGGGAGCTTGACACTGAACACTCTG
>JAGFPH010000942.1:33624-46133 GCA_018207615.1 Philaenus spumarius
CCCCGCTATTCCGAAAACCCGCCTATTCCGAACCCCGCTATTCCGAAAACCCGCCTATTCCAAACCCCGCTATTCCGAAAACCCGCCTATTCCGAACCCCACTATTCCGAACCCCGCTATTCCGAAAACCCGCCTATTCCGAACACCGCTATTCCGAACCCCGCTATTCCGAAAACCCGCCTATTCCGAACCCCGCTATTCCGAAAACCCGCCTATTCCGAACCCCGCTATTCCGAACCCCGCTATTCCGAAAACCCGCCTATTCCGAACCCCGCTATTCTGAACCCCGCTCTTCCGAAAACCCGCCTATTCCGAACATACATGGGGCCTAAGCTTGATGATAACGCCTAAAACCAATTTGGAATGAAAGCTGGTTACTTACAGTACATGTCGGCTCCATTTATACAATTCTGTAGAATCATTTTTAATCACTGCTAAACACAAAAAATAACTAATTTACACACACTTAAGTGTAGGTTTACACGATCCGTTTTTTCCCTTCTGTTGCATTGCGTTTTAGTTAACGTACATTGACAACACATTAATTTCAATCGCCCTGTTGGAATTGTCTGGTTTTGTTTCCTTCCGTTTTGAGGGAAGGAAGCTACCGCAACAAGCTTCCGGTGAACCGGGTCCGTCAGAAAGAAGGATTAGATATAACAGCTAGGCACTATTGTCCGTTTACAGTTTAGTTGATGGGCCTTATGGAGGCTTGCCGTGCTACTACCTGAACTAACTACATCGGCTCCTATTCACTACCACATTGAATTATGAATACCCTTGTCTCAGTGTTTAATTCAAGCCAAATTTATTTCATTTCAGTAACGTACCTCATGTTTAAGTAAACCCTATTACGAAGTTTAAACTACAAAAAAACTAACATTACATTAGTTTTATTCTAACGTGTATTGCTGTGCTATTTCAATTGTAACAAATTGTTTTCTGAAAGCAAATATATTCTCCCAACTAAAATAATATACACTTCAAATAATTACTACAGTACTTCAGAATTTAGGTTATGATAGATAGCACAGCACTAATAATGCTCTGATGTTTTCTGCATCAGAAAACATTAACAATAAAACATTCTGTTCCACATTAATACAAATTATTCTTAAAAATATAAGTATCAATACAAAACAACATCAAGGGAAACATATTCCTAATAACTAGTTTAAATGAGTTTTATGGGGGTTGATGTTTTCATGCGGGCTACTGGAGTAAGATCTCCATTCCAATAGCATAGACAATGCCTGCCCACGGTATCAACTAAACTGTAAACGGTCAATAGTTGTGTTGTTGCTACCTGCCGGTTTGCGTTCATCCGTTTTTATCCTGTCGAAGGAATTTGATTTTTTCTCGAACTTTTTTCAAGACGATGCGGTACTAACGGACAGACTGCGGGATGTCAAAACGGATAGTTCGAACATCCTATCCCTTCCCTTCTGTCTTTAGAAGAAAACTTAATCGTAACGCAACGGAAGGGAAAAAACGGATGGAGTAAACCTACTGTAAGAAGTAAAGTCGGTGATTTTTTCTGACAAAAAGCATTGAATCGACTTGAGGATACAATGTTCCGCCATTGCTACATAAACATGATATAATTTGGTGTTGATGAAGCGTGTAGATCGACGAAGCGCAAGGCGAGGTCAAGAGCATTTGCCGCGTCTGCCTTATGCCACATCAAGGACGTATGCCTTAATAAGTCAATACGTTGATATTATTCATGAAATCCGCCTATTAAGAATTGTTGCTAAACCGAACGGTGTTCAGTGCCAATTCATTTGGAATAGAGGGACTCTACTGTAATTCATAATCAACAAACACATAAACTTTCTCTCTTTATGATGTAGTGTAGGTATTCCAAAATATATTTATTGAAATCAAATTTTATTGTTTCAGGTTCGCAAATCACTAAAAATCCGTGGTCGTCGGAAAGAAAAAGAAAAATTACCAAGCGGTATCACCGCTGATTATAGTGCAAGTTTTTTTGCCGATATTAACAGAGACGCTACATTACCTTGCGGGGGAAAACAAGGTGAAACACAAAGTGATAGTTCGGAAGCGAGTTTAACGTCTTTAAACAATCCTATGTCGTCTCATCGTTCTTTACCACCTCTTCCGCCTAGGCCGCCGAAACGCGGGATTCTCAAACAAGGTTCTCGTATAAGCAGTGCGTCCGGAAGCAGTGACAATCTTGTTCGAACTGATTCTAATTTATTAGCGAATAACACATTACTGAACGAGGTCATCACCTATCAGAATATGCCAAAGAAAACGGTCAGTGGTAACGATTACTTAGGACATTTGAGAACTAGCCCCGGAGATTCTTCTTCGGTAGACAGTGCCGATCATACGAGTAGTTACCTTACACCCCCTGTAGTGATTACAGATCGAGACGGGAAATCGCCGAGTGTGGACTGTTTAACCGATTCAACGACTAACAGCAGTTTTGCTACACCTCCTTTTAGTTTGAGCCCAGTTAGTGAAGGCAAAGGATATCACAGTTTTCTTGATAAAAGTAAGTAATAATATAAGTTGCTGTATTTCATTTTTTAAGTTAAATGCAAATAACTTATTGTTTTAAGAATTTTGTAGTGGGTAACTATCATTTTACCAACCTTTTGCGATAATATTTTTCATGTGGATGCTTTTACATTTCAATTACTAGGGTTGGGCATTAGTAGAAAAACATTGATGCTTACCATCGGGATGTTAAATACTAGTAGTTCTGTGAACAGTAGACCTCGCTCGTTGAAATAACAAAACGTGGTTTTGAGCTTAGGTTAAAAATAGTGTGCCAGTAAGGAAGTAAGCACAAGGTTTAGCCAGTGAAACATTATTTACAAATTCCCGCGATTCCGGGATTTCTAGTTCTCGTTTTTATTTCTTTTCTTGAGCTTTAACTGCTAAAGATTGTCTTTTAGAGGCATTGTGTTTTATTTAGGTTAATAATGCGTCAGATAGCTAAAAATATCGCGTTATAGAGGGACAACATACAATTAAATATTTACATACTTAAATAAATAAAACTTAACAATGTATTTACAGTTACATATCATATTCCAATATTAGAAATAATGAAAACAAACGATGTTAAAGCGTCGTGATAGTGATCTCAATCCATGTACCAACACTTCCCACGGTGTCTAACGGTCATTTTTTGTATGTCCTTTATCGCCGCGAGGTTTCATTTGTTTCATCTCATTTTGTAATTCAAGTAAAGACTAAGCCAATACTTTTATGAAATTTACAATGATAATTTACAGGTATACAGTTCAATTCTTTGATTTATCCTCTACACTTTCTTATAATAATATGTCATTTTTGGGCAAATGATATATTCCTAAATTACTATTCAAAACAGGCCTAGTTTTGTTAGCAGTCTTGTAGAAGGAACATAAAAACTGGTGTTTTCAAAATAGGAAATTTGAAATCGATAAATATTTTTATACAATTCTATTTAGAACTAAATTACGAAACTTTTTTACATTTATGAAAAAAATTACAATAATTTTTACTACTTATATAGGCTTAAAGTTAAACATTTTCCTTTCGTTACTGAACGTGATTGTTTCTTGAGCTAACAACTTTCTTAATTTTACTTCAATCATTTTTTTTACTGGCATATATGAATTTTTTAAACCTTTATATACAAAAAAGCTATTTAACACTTTTGAATTGGTTTAGAATAAACGTATAAAAACATGGTTGAAATACAAAAACTTGAACGATTTTTAACAAATTTGAAGTTTACGGCCATTTTGTGAGCTCACCGTTAGAGATACGGAAAAAAATCAAGAATACAATTTTGTTTAAAATTAAATTTGCTTTTAGCAAAATGTTATTAGTTTTTAAATTCGACTTACGGTTAAGCCACAAACTGGCTTTGGAAAAAAGCTTACATTGAGAGAAACGGTCCGGCCACCATTTTTATTTTATTTAAGGGGTTAAAAATGAAAAAAGGAAGAAAACGTATATATACATGGCTCGGCCTAGGAATAAGGAACATTCATGCAAAAAATCATCAAAATCGGTCAAGGCGTTTGGCCGTAATCGTGAGACAGACACACAGACACACAGACGAAATGCCGAACGGTCGAGTTAAAACAGAGACCTTGCTTACGCTCGGTCAAAAATCGATAATACTTACTATTTGTTAGATCAAAATATCAAAATGATGTTCTTAGTCGGCTTATTGAGGACAGGAAGGGTGCAGAGTTCTGAAATGCCAAGTTATTGGTATTTAGAGCTTAATACGTTCACTGCTAAGGACGCACATGTAAGCTTGACACTGAACACATTGAATACATCAATACTAAATTATCTTGTTTTACTAATTATTATGTGTATTTGAATAGGCCTAAGTACAATTTTATAGAAAACAAAACCAAAAAAACGGTACAAAACATGTCTGACACGTTCAGTTGACCACTAGTTTGGGCCATTACTAAGTAAATAAAATAAAAATATCATATAAACAATCATAGGGCTGAAAGAAGCCAGGTTACACAATATTAGTCCTATAAAAACAAACGTAGCGGTAGGCCTACAATATGGGAAGTTTTCACAGTTTTATACATAAAAACAAACTGTTTACAAGTTGACTACAACTATTAAAAAGCACGTAACACGAAATAATACAATTCTCATTTTGACACGTCGAACAAAAACAAAATAAATCATCCAAGTGTTCAACAACATAGTACCGGGAAACGCGCGGTACGATACAGGTTAGCCTATAACAGAACCGAACAGCCGACTCAATGTAGGTCAGCGATTTGTTTTACAGATGGTTTGTTCGCCACAAATTGAAAGAACTCGAAATAGTTCAGAGAAGACTCACTAATCTCCACTACTATCCAGTACACATGTTTGATGCGTAGAAGAATGCAACCAAATAAAAACAAATGATCCAATGCCACGCAACGACGCTACCGCGCCAGATGCGGGCTGCGAGTCCTAGCGATATTTTGCCAACCCGCGCGATACGCGGGCTACGAGCGGAAAGGGTTAATAGTATTACTAGTACAACTTAACCATTTATAGCAAAGTTACAAACCAAATTGCCCTTGCTAGGCGCTACAAAAGTGGTTATAATTAATACGTGAAATTTACATTTCGGCAGAAATTTATCACCAAAGGCCACACACAGTATCGTTATCCCCATTATAGTTAATTAGCCGACCATAATTAATTATACCCTATTCCACCTGCCTGTCGGGTTAGGAGACCCTTACTCACACACACTCGCACCAATGCAGCTGGCCCGGCAGCCAGGTAGATGACTCATACACTGGGGCGTCCAGTAAGCAACTGCTGATTTGATCAAACACAAATTTTAATAAATTTAAGTGGAATATTTGAAATCTTTGTTAAATTTAAAAGAAAATGACACCAAACACGGCATGATTATGATAATGTAATGCATAGTAATGAGTACAAACAAAGAGGTTTCTTTTTAGAAAAACGCAAAGGTCCTGTGATTTTAAACAAGTTTATTATTTATTAATAAGTAAATGTGACAAATAAAAAAATCTAGTATAATTAGAACAAATATTAAATTGTATATCTACAATATTTACATGACAACCTTAACACTCGGTAACATTTAGATGTGATTATAAACAAGTTTATTATTTATTAATTAGTAAATCTGACAAAGAGAAAAAAACTAGTATAATTAGAACAAATATTAAATTGTATATCTACAATATTTACATGACAAACTTAATACTCGATAACATTTAGACGTGATTTTAAACAAATTTATTATTTATTAATAAGTAAATCTGGCAAATAAAAAAATCTAGTATAATTAGAACAAATATTAAATTGTATATCTACAATATTTACATGACAAACTTAACACTTGGTAACGGACAAACTTATAATTCAAAAGTAACGGACTTTTTATTCCTAAAAGTAACAGCAAAGCATATAGTAGTAGGAACATAAAAACAGTTATATTCAAAATACGAAATTTGAAATTGATAAAAATTTGTATACAGTTCTATTTAGAACTAAATTACATTACACTTATGAAAAAAATTACAAAAAATGTTTACTACTTTTTATGTAGGCCTAAAGTTGAACTTTTTCCTTTCGTTACTGAACATTTTTTGTTTGTTGAGTCAATAACTTTTACAATTTTACATTAATAAATTTTGTAATTGCATATATATGAATTCTTTGAACCTTTCTCTACAAACAAGGTATAGAACACTTTTGGATTGGTGTATATTATTATATTTGGTGAATTTTTGAAAATATGCTTGCAAACGCCAAGAAATCCATTTTTGTTAACATTGATGGTTCTAGGGTTAAAATGTCGTCAATTATGTACTCTCCTAACTCTTTGGTCAAAGATATTCTGTGCTCCTCGCACAGACTTTGTCTGAGGGGCGTGGGGGTGTCGTTCTGCTGGGTTCCGGGTCACGCCGGTATACAAGGAAATACTATAGCGCAGACCTAGCTGCTAAGGAAGCCACTTCCTTACAGCCTAGCGTGAACAAAGTTATGTCGTCCGACTATATGTCCTTTTTGAAACAAGCCCTGTTTAGACAGTGGGAAGAAGAGTGGGTAGCAGTACAAGGAAATAAACTCCGCCAAATTAAAGATACCGTTCGGCAATGGATATCCTCAAACCGCCAAAGCCGTCGAGAGGAAGTGGTGGTTTCTCGTCTACGCATTGGCCACTCTGGTTTAACCCACGGGTTTCTGATGCGTCGGGGGGATCCGCCGCTTTGTCCTTACTGCTTAAACCTCCTTTCAATTAAGCATCTACTTTTAGATTGTGAAAAGCTGAAACATGTTCGGAAGAGGTTTTGCCTACCAAGTTGCATTCGGAGGATGCTGGGTGATGACTCCCAAACCATTAATATGGTGTTAGCATTCCTCCATCGGTTGAATGTAATTGGAAAAATTTGAAACAACATACATTTATGTAATTTAATTACCATGTTTAGATTTATTACTTGTTATTTTAATTAGAGTTTTATTCATTGTTATGTAACAGGGCCCTTTACACCCCTGTAACAAGTTGTTATTGTGTAATTATTGTTGTTATCATTGTTATTTTATCGTGTACTGTCCGTAGTGTGTGTAAATTAAAAGTTTAATTTTATAGCTGTGTTTGATTGTATGAGCATTATGCAAATGCTCCTCGTTATCCAGGCGATGATAACCACCTAGGTTTTTCGCCTTTAAAAACCAAAAAAATAAAAAAAATAAAAAAAAAAAAATGTCGTCAACAAATCATTACGTTTATGCATACAGTATATTATCATAATCATGTCGTGTTTGGTGTCATTTTCTTTTAAATTTAACGAAGATTTCAAATACGACATTTAAATTTGTTACAATTTGTGATTTATCAAATCAGCAATTGCTTACTGGACTCCGCAATGTTGAGTCATCTGCCTGGCCGGGCTGGTCATACCCAGGCGCGTGTGAGAGTAAAGGGACTCCTAATCCGTCAGGTGCCACGGCTGGTGGAATAGAGTACAGTTTAGCTAATATAAACGACATATTAGTGACCAATAACTGCACTATGTTG
This sequence comes from Philaenus spumarius, assembly GCA_018207615.1. NCBI lineage: Eukaryota > Metazoa > Arthropoda > Insecta > Hemiptera > Aphrophoridae > Philaenus > Philaenus spumarius. The sequence goes on from JAGFPH010000942.1 coordinate 41,183, forward strand.
CCACATGCACTCGGGTCAACGTCCAGGTTGAACAGTCAACTTTTTACAGGATTGCTCAGACTATGGTCCCCCTCATTTCATAGCCACTGGTTTAAGAAGCGAAAGAACCCGAACGGTCGACCAATGAAGTCGTGTAAGCATAATGTTAAACATTATTAATATTTGTTTTTTTTTTGTGTTTAGGCTCAAGTGACATGCCATTCCACGAGTTACCGTTACCAAGGATAGAGCCTATTCGGTTACCAGAACCAAGAGAACTTACAATTCCCAGGCATTCTTTACCGAGGAATGACTTTGGATTTTCTCTGCGCCGAGCGATGGTGGTAGAACGAGACTTGGACGGGAGCGGCGGTTACCACTTGATAGCAGTTATATTCGCAGAACCAGGAACTATTGTCCAACACTGTAATGAGACCGGTTTACTTCCGGGGGATAGACTCTTAGAGGTTAACGGTTGTAAAGTTGATGACAAAAGCAGAGAAGATGTCATCGAGATGATCAAGTCCTCTGGATCCGTTGTCACTGTAAAGGTAAATTATTTTTACTTTTATACTTACATAGGGAGTTTGGATAAAAGAAGTTGTTCAAGATTTATTGGGTTAGCTCAGTCAATATTGGTCAGTAAAATGGTCAGATAGATAAAATTTTACAGAGCCAGTACCTTTTAATAATAACTATAGTGGATCTATACATGATTTAATACCTTAACTGAATATAAGTGACAAGTTTGGCCATTTAAGATGTCTGTTATGAAGCACTTGGTGCAAATTATGAATCCGAGGGAAAGGGTTAATCGACAATCTACAATAATAGGAATTTACAACAAACTTTCTCTTCCACTCAATTGGGACATTTACCAACTAAGAATTTGTATATTTGCCTAAATATGGTCTTAAGAATAGGCCTATATTCGTTTGCCACTGTCACATATACACATGCGACGTCTACTGTGAGGATACATCGGCAGTAAGTAAGTGCTTTATTGCCGTTGAACATTTTACAATGCAATGGACAAACTTAATGAACTAGTATCAGAAACCATATCATCGTGGATAGAAAAGCTTTTAGTTTGAGCCAATTGCTGACTCTTAATTTAAAATTCTTTAAACCAGTTGTCCAAGCCTCCTCAGGCCATTTATTAAAACGTTAGATTTTTACAAATAAATGGCTATTGCTAGTTTTCGTTAAGCCTTACAGGTATTGTATCTATAAAATATTTGCTTCTAGTTAGTGATGTGGGCCGGGCATATGCCCAGTGGGCTAGTCGTTTAAAAATGGGCATATGCCTGGGCATTTGCCCAAAGCGATTTTAAGCGCCCAAAAACTGGGCGTTTATAAAAAATTTAGTTTAAGGCAGTTTTAACTATTATATTTCATGTTTTAAAATTATTATAGTTCATGTTTTTAATCTTTAACTGCCTTAGTTGTGTTCTTAAAATTAACATTTTAATGGAGGGGGTCATTATCAAGAGATAAGTTGACAAACAACTTAAACCATTAAAATAAACCCCTTAAACTTGTAATATTTTCAATGTGGTGTTTTGAATAAACATTTTATTGAAAAATTGTTAAATAATATTTAATTTACTAACTGCTACTTAAGCAGGTTTCTACTCTGGAAGTCATAAATGTGTGCATAAGGTAAATTTATAATGAATCAATGAATAATTGAATTTATAGTTAATTATTATGTAATGTTTTGTTAATAAAAAAGTGTTTTTTAACAGCTTTGTATTTCAATAACATGAAAAGGCACTTATAAAATAATTATTTTCATTTTGCTTTTATATAGTCCAACACTGGTAAAAAAAAATATATATAATTATGTTTGTTGTACAATCATTCATGTTTTTACTTAGGCCTACCAATTTTTACCAAAAACCAACCAAAACAACTAACTTTTCACTTGAGGTAGGTAGGATAGTCAAGAATTAAGGTTGTAGTTACATATGAAAAAGATGGATGATTGTGGAGGCATTGGCCAACCACTTCTGGGAGGAAAGCCATACGTCTCATAGGCAAGGGTTGGCTTTTATGTAAATATGTATAATAAGAGGTTTAAAAAGTTATTTAGAAGAGTGGTCTTCAAATTAATTTCCATTAATTAGGTTTATTAGCCTTTAACTGGATAAACGCCCGGGCGCTTATGGATTTTGGGCGTTTATTTGGGCATATGCTCTGGGCATATGCTCTGGGCATTTGCCCTGACATTTAAACGCCCGGGCGTTTTACATCACTACTTCTAGTGCTGTAAATGTGAATATCTTGCCAGAGAGTATAACTCTTTTCCTTGACATTTAGTAAACAATTGTAAATATATAAATTGGGTAATGTCATTACAGTAGACTCTCATAAATCCGGATCTCAAAAATCCGGACTCCGGAAAATCCGGGCCGCTAATCGGAAATATTTTTTTTTTTTTTTAAATCGGTAAAACCCACGTGATTAATCCATATAGCATAAATGACATGTATTTTGCACCTTCGGGCGCTCCATGTTTCAACTAAATTGACGTCGTTTAATATTCACAAGGCAGTGGACGTTTCTGCGCTGATGTGTTAGTTGTGCGTTCTTTTTTTTAGTTTGCTGCAATAAATCTCTAGCGTTAAATTTTCATTCCTTATGTTTTATAAATAAATTTCCAACTTGTAGTGTTGTTTTTACGTACTGTGTTTCTTTTGTTTATTTAAAGTGTTTGGTACAGTAATGTAGATTCTTTTTTATTAAAACCGTTCAATACTGTCCACAAACTTATTTGTTTCATTTCTGTGTTTTACTTAATTGCAGTCCAGTACTGTATTATGTACATTACAGTACAATAAGTTGATGTGCCAGAGTGTTAAAGTATCGTTGGGTATCGGCACGGCGCGGCGGAGATAGTATGTGCGGCTTTCCATCGATCTTATCGGCCGCACGGACGACTTATGCCCGACTCCGCGGAATCCGGATCGGCCAACCGCCCCATTAGTCCGGATTTTTGAGTCTACTGTATTTGAAATTACTCAGGCTATACTGTAGGTCTAGTAACCTACTGTAGGCCTACTAACCTACTGTAGGCCTAAATAGTATGACTATAGGTTTGTATATGGTAATTGTCGTATAATTATTGTTCTTATATTTCTATGAATATGTTATTCTGTAAAACACTACAAATTACTGGGCCCGATTGAATGCATTGTATAATATATAATTAGTAATAATAATAACATATGCTTTATTACTTTACTTTACAAAATTATAACGTCTTCTAACATACAGTCTAGCATGGCTTTCAGCCGTCTGCTAGGTTGGCAACAACTAACAATAATTTATTAATTAATAGCCACAGAACTATAAACTTACACTTACTTAGACAAACAAAAATTATCAATACACACATAAATACAAGTTTGATCAGAAATGAGTACAGATATTAAATTCCAAATAACAATAAAGATCAGCGATCGCAACCTAAAAGTATTATCAAAAGTTAAATTCTTTTATCAATGCCCATCTATAATGCCATGCTTGTTCAAGATATTTACATAATACTCCCCAATCCTTACCATTCATAAAAGTCCTTGAACTCTGACATCGATAACCTTAAGATATCGATAAGATTATCGATGTATAATATATTATTATATACTTTGTATAATATATTATTTTTTACTACTAGATCAGTGCGCAATATCTCGGTATGTGATTTACTTCTATTTGGTTAATGGTTTCAGTGAAAGGAGCTTCATAGCTTCAATTGCACCAAAATAAAAATTACAATTCATATTGAAGATTTTTCATTTCGTTGCAAACTTACCCCAGTGTTAGAATATACACTTAAAAAAATGAAACAGCAAAAGAACTTAATGAAATACTATTGTAAGTTTAATATTAACAACAACTTTATTACAGTAATTTTAATAATTTCAAGGTCTTATTTCAGAAGCAAAATTAATACGCAAATTCGTTTCTCAAAATGCAGGATTAACCCTTTGAGGTCTTGTTAAATATGACCCTGATGTTCCCCAGGATGTAATTAATTTTGAACTTTTCAGCAGTAAAATTGTATATCACAATATCATAAACAGTAAACCTGTTATATTTCTTATGATACAATAAACTATTTTCTTGCTTGAATGTATCAGAAAAGCTTAAAAAAAAGTACTTGCCCTTTATTTGAAAATAAGTATTGGTATAATTGTGTTACATTTTTCTAAAAAAAAAAACGTTTTATGAAAGAAAATCTGAAATTCATAAGCTTATATACTTAGACATAAAAACATTATATAACAATATAAAATATAAAATACAAATTACAAAAGTCTAGTCCTTCTTATAATACAGGTTAGGCTACTTGAAATTTTTGCGAGTGTGATATTTCTCGAAGAACTTGAAACATAACTAGGCCTAGAGTCATCACCAATATCGTCTTCACTATCACATTCAAAGTCACTAATGTCAGTCTCATTATCGTTTTCAATAACCGTTTCTTCTCTTCCGACACTAACATTAACAACCGATTCTTCATATAATAATTCATTTTCAATAGCTTGTTCTTAAAGAACATTTTACATGTTTACAACTAACAAACATAGTCTGCTAACAACAGACTACAACAGCTGATAAAACTATACAGTAGTGCGTCGATAATCCGAAACGTCAAAAATTCCAAACGCGTTCCGAGGCAGAACCTGCAAAAATTTTGTTTTCGTTTTCGCAAATTCCAATTATTGCGTCGTTAAAAATTTCACAAAAATCTTCATCGCAGTTTTACATTTTTATCTCTTTTTATCTTTTTTAAAAACACTTCTTAATACCTGCTCTCACACGCCCTCACAACAGACGGGCCGTCAATTTTCACTGTCACGCTCATAAGCTGTTTTAGCGCTAGCAGTAAACAAACAACGTAAACATACAGAAAGTTCATTCATTTCACTTTGTGTAATCATTATAACAGTGTGTCGTACATAAA
>JAGFPH010000942.1:51133-70303 GCA_018207615.1 Philaenus spumarius
AACGTTTCATTAAGAGTGGGTAAACTTCACTCGGATATTATTTCAGAAATTCAAGTGATTTGTTTGAACTAGTTATGGGAACAACCGACTGAAGACAATAAATTTATTTGTTGGTACAAAACGTTGTGTATTATTTTCTTTGCACACAAATTATTATGGGCAGATGTCCGAACAAAAAAGTAAAAATTTGATCAATCCATCATTAGAAACAAATTTAAAAACCAGAAAAGATAAAGCATCAATGAGTTGGCGGAAACGTTTTTCTGTCACATCACTAGTTGGAACTGAAATGGAATTAAATGAAAGTAAAATGTTGCTTCAGACTTAATCCTTTCTTAAATGCAATGAACACAACTAGCTTCTTAGCGCTCATTTTAATAACATACTAAGTTACTGAATTGTTATACAAGGTGTTTGAAAAGTCTGGATACGGCTTAATATCTCAAAATGTACTAGTCTTATGAGATAGAAATAAAAGCAGTTATTCACAACCATAAAAGAACTACTTTTTGGCAAGTTTGAAATTTTTGTCCGCCATCTTGGAATGAACTTCATTTTTTTTAAATGGGTAGGTGGTCATGTGATACATCATTTCGATGTAGAATTTTAAGTCAAAACCAACGGTGAAATTTTCACATCCATATCTTTAACCGATTTAAAATGGCGGCCAAAAACATCGAAATCGAGTTTTCCGATTTTGGCCCAGTTTGCTGGACTATTTTGTTATTAAAATATTAATTATTTTTCTTTTTTGATTCAGAATTACATAAGCTTTCAAATGATATGCTACACAACCGTATTTAGTTCAACCACTCGAAATAAATTTTGAAAAAATCAAAATGGCTGTAACTAAAATTGTTTAAATACTCCCAAATATCGTTGTGTGTCATATCGTTTGAAAGCTTATTTGATTCCGAATCCAAAAAGAATAATAATTAATATTAAAAAAAAAATAGTAGGGGAGAGAGGGGAGGCTTGACCCGCATTTTACATTTTCATTTTTGTATTTTTCAATTTTTGATGTATATTTGTGAACACCATCAGAGATTGCTTGTTAAACATTTTACCTCACAATCTATGTACTGACATATTGAAATTTAAATTATTTTATATGAAAATAAAATATTTTTTAATAACCTGTAACTATGGTCAAACCTCCCCATGTATGGGAGGCTTGACCCTCGCTAAGGGAGCGATGACCCACACGTAAATATGTGCACCTATTCTCAGGCTTTAGGATAACTAAACAAAAAATACTAGGTTATTATAAATACAGTATTTAATTACATTGTAAAATAAACTTTAACTTCACTATCCAACATTCTCAAATTTACTAAAGTCAAAATCAAATGTCATTTTAAGAGCTACCCTTTCCGTCCCACCGCTTGATAAGGGGAGAGGAAGTTTAGCCACTATATCTTGCTTCAAAACAGCTGACCGATCTTCTATGTCAGGGTAAGAAAAATGTCCAGAGTCTTTTCTTCGTAAAAATACCACTTCACATTCTTGAGAAAATGAATTAATATATGAAATCGATCCAGCAAAATGTGCCGTTGTTTGCTTCGTGCAAAACTTCACCAGTACAAAATCTCCAACACTCAAGTTGAATTCCGCTAATATTTCCAAATCAGTAAAGTCCTCCAAATCATTATCGGGATCACTATAGTCAGTGTTCATGTCATCTGATTGGTCAGTGGAATCATCGTGAAACTTGAGCTTCTTACGTAATGTTCTTTTTGCTTCAGTCTTCCTTCGTTTTTCTGGTTTCGTTGCTTTCTTTCTTCCTGTAGTTTCTCTTTTTGCTAATTTCCTTGCATACTCCTTATCAATTTCTTCTTTTACTGGTGTACTGGTCAAAATAAGGGTCTTCCCAGGTTTCCGTCCTTTTCTTGTGTTTTTTCTAGCACCTGCTTTTGGGAAAGGTCTAACCATTTCGGGGCTTACAATCGGCAGTCCTGGATTAAGATCGGTTGATGTTGAAGGTACGCTTATGATTGGTTGAACATCATTCATTGTATTAGGCATATCTTCATTTGGAATACATTCGGTAGGCTGAGTTTCACTTGTAGGATTTGGTCGGTCCGTTACATAACTACTTAAAAATTCCTCATCAGTAAAAATTTCAGAATTAAATGGATATATTCCACATTTTTGAAACCCTTTAATGATATTTTGTGGGGTCATGGCTTTGAAGAATGCTACTGCAACAAGTTCGGGTATATCATAAATAGATATAGGCTTCCCTGGATGATTGACCATAAAATTGTCAGCCGCTTGATTAAAATATGTCTTAAAAGGCCCAAATACACCACGATCTAGAGGCTGTAGTTTGTGGCTTGTATGCGGGGGAATAGTTAGTAAGAAGACCCCATTACTTTTGCATTTCTGAATCCCAGCCGGTGTTATGTGTGAATCGTGATTGTCCAAAACTGCAAGAACAGGGGAATCTTGACTGCATTTTACATATTTGATGAAATGGTCCAAATATAACTCAAAATTATCCCCAATCATCCAGCCACTGGGGTTGGCAGCTGCAACAGACCCTGGTGGAGCGCCTTTGGTCATTGTGTCCTTGACTCGAACCCTAGGATACACAAAAAATGGAGGTACAGTATTTCCAATTGCTGATATCGCACAACAGACAGTTACTAAAGTGCCTCTCTCTGCGGATGTCACTTTAGACACTTCTTTGGAGTTTTTCTCTGCAATGATTCTTCCTGGTTGATGTACAGTGGTCACTCCAGTTTCATCTATGTTATAAATTGAATGAGCCTCAAATTTGTGTTTAGTCATGAGCAACTTGAGGTTATTGAAAAAGTCTCCAACGGTACTTCTGTTAAATGCGGTTGCTCTACTTAGGCTTGTTGAGCGTGGAGTGCGAAGTGATAATCTCGGGTTGCGATGCATAAAACCACGTACCCAATCATATGAAGCCTTGTTTTTCAACTCCCAGTTATCAGGCATTTTTATGTTATTTGCATGTCCAAATTCATATGCAAAAGTTTTTATGGTTTTCTGACTTAGACCGTAGTGAAGCTTTGCTGCTAGTTTTAAGTAATCTGCTAACATCAGTTCTAATTGGTCACTAAAGACTTGCCCAGTTTTATAATTAGGTTTAAATGAAATTTCATTTTTATTTTCACTTAATCGATATTTTGTCACATATCTTTCTAAAGTTTTTCTATCTATGTTATAGAGTTTTGCTGTAGCTCGAATAGAACTTTGTTCATTCACTACACTGAGCACTGCGGCCCGCATGTGTTCTGGAGAATGCTTTGTTCTCTTCTTACTGCCTTCCTTCGGTTTCCAAAAAAATGGCATTCTGAAACAAAAAATACATTAGGCTATTAGTTATTTTGGTCTAAGTGAAAAGGATGAATCTTATCAAAGTAATCCCACTATTATCACCTCCAACAGTAGTTGATTTATACATTTTGGATACAAGTAATTTTATCCAGTCTTTGTAAGATTATAAATTCAAAATATCCAATACATCTAAGATGCATGGGGATTAAGATTGACTTACAAAGATAATATTAATTATTTTAATTTATAAAAAAACAATATAAAGCTGAAAATATTACCTTGTTATTAGTGCCAAGTTTTAGGGCAAATGTTTTAGACATTGAGTCTATTAGTCATAGACCTATTCATTTATATCAAGATGAATAGTGTGGGCCTAAATAAAATCATGTTTAGTGTTGATACAATCATAATATTGCTTACAGGATGATTGCAAAACACATCTTTAAAAAGGTGATCCAAAATTAATTAAAACGAGGTTTAGCCATGTGTTCAAAACTCCATACGGGAGGGTTGACCATATGGTCAAACCTCCCTAATGCCAAGTGGGTCAAGGCTCCCAAAGTGCACATTTTTTTGTTTTTCTTTTCTAAGTTTCTAATATTTGAGGTTAGGTAACTTATAACTATACTGTTTTAAAGAGAATTATATTGTCTTCAAACTGAAAACTTAAACTAAAGGCTATCTTTAATACTTCTAGTGATATATTCTTACAGATAAAGGCAAATACTTACATGAAAACTGCTAAAAATCTTCAAATATTCAGAACAACCAAACAGTGTGATGTCTTGCTTTCATCTACTAGCACAGTGTAGTTTCCCTCCAATTATAACATGTGACAGTATGAAATCAGTCCTAGCCAGCTTTAGAGCGGGAAATTCAAATGTGGGTCAAACCTCCCCTATGGTCAATGCTCCCCTGCCTCCCCTACTGCAAAGTGGGGCAAAATCGGAAAACAAGATTTTGTTGTTTTTGGCCGCCATTTTGAATCGGTTAAAGATATGGATGTGCAAATTTCACAGTTGGTTTTCTCTTGAAATTCTACATTGAAATGATGTCTCACATGACCACCTTCCCATTTAAAAAAATGAAGTTCATTCAAAGATGGCGGATCCAAGATGGCGGACAAAAATTTCAAACTCGCCAAAAAGTAGTTTTTTTATGGTTGTGAATAACTACTTTTATTTCTATCTCATAAGACTCGTACATTTTGAGATATTAAGCCGTACACAGACTTTTCAAACACCCTGTATAACTTTTTGTTTTGAAATAAAATTTTTTAAATTTTCAATTTATCACAATTATTTTTTTAAGGTTTGGTTCAGAAAATGGGTAATGTTTTCACACACCTTTAGTTAAAGCAAATAAAACAGTTTGGTAAAATGAATAGAACTTTTTGTTGTCTTTAGAACACTGTCGTTTGTTGATAATCCACTCCACAAAACAGATGTAACTGTATACTGTTGTTGTTTAGGTTAATCCGACTCAGCTGGATCGTGCCGAAGACATAGGACAACTGCGTTACCTGAACGAGTCCAGTGCTTTGCACGTACTACGACAACGTTACGCTGCTAACCTTATTCACACTTATGCTGGAGATAGCCTTCTTATCATCAATCCTATGGCACCCCTTGCAATTTACTCGGAGAAGGTAATGGTTACTGTTTAGACATATCCATCCTGTATTTAGCCTTTAAAAATAACAGTGTATAATAGGGATGGGTCGATTCTCGATTCCAAAAGTTGATTCCACTGATTCTTGGCACTGGAATCGGCATCGAGTCGATTCCGTGAAAGTCGATTCTGATTCCATCGATTCCGAGTCCGGCCACTACCAATCTCTGCAAATACGTTCGGTACTCCGATTGCCACGGCCCCGGTTTATATTTCCTCGTTATATTAGTCGTTACGTCCCATTTCATTCCAATACGAAGTATTCGGAGAATCTACAGTGCACCAAAGTAATAGAGTAGCCGAAGTAGCCGTACCGTTACTTCTAGCCGTTAGTAGAGAATTACCTTGTGTGTTTGCAAACTAGGGAAGGGTCGATAACGATACTTATCTACAAGAAACGGAATGTTCATGGAAGAAATTAACGCCCGTACACAATCACCAGTAATTTTATGAAATATAGGCGTTAAAACGTAATTTAATATACCACAGTGAGTTTTCAAGATGATGAAACCCGAATACAATTAGGCAAAATGTATGAAATATCAGTAAAAAAACATAATTTAAGTACCACAATGAATGTCTGCAAAAAAAATCGATGCCCGAATACAATTTGTGCCAAATTTATGCCATTGGTGAAATATTATTTAAAATAAAATGACGAATGTCCGCAAAAGAATGCGACGTCCGAATATTATTAGCGCTAATTTTATAAAACGACGGCATTCGATCGCAATTATACAACAGCGTATGTCCGCGAATAAACCTACTCCCGAGAACAATTGAATGTCCGTATAAGAAATTGTTACCCAAATACAATTAACCTAGTCCAATTTAATGAAAACAATTGGTTGAAACATAGTTAAAGTACCACTGTGAATGCCCGCAAAAAATCGATGCCCGAACACAATTTGTGCCAATTTTATGAACATGAACTACCATTGGTGAAATATTATTTAAATTAAAATAAAATGACGAATGTCGTCAAAAAAATACGACGCCGAAAATTATTAGCGCTAATTTTAGAAAACCCCGGCGTAAACCTTAATTTAAATTACAATGGCTAAGGTCTGCGAAAATGTAATTTAGATGATAGTTCTAAAATTCGGAAAAAGTGGAAATTAACTGTAGCGATTTTCGGGAATGAATAACAAGTAAAACAAAGGCATTCCGTCGGGACTACTATAAAAATCAGGGGTAACGTAAGTCCCAAAAATGTACAAAATGTTTTACGTGACCTAAAACAAATAGCATTATTGCTCAAAACTTTCGTTACCGATCTATAAAATGTGTTAGTTTTCGTCACCCTAATTCTATAAATAGACACGATAAGAAAGGAAACCATAACTGGTTGACCTTGAGCCTACCTGATTTGATTACATTTACACAAACTGTCTACAGACAGTTTACCACTCTTTCTGTAATACACCTTCTTTTCAGATAGAAAAAAGTTTTAACAGCAACCAAAGACCTGATAATAACAAACTATGCGTTTTCTTTCTCCTGGGATACGAATTATCGGGACTTTAGATAAGTGATAACATTAACCAATTGATAACATTATCCGTGAATAAAAAAAACGACATCCACTGCACTGCCTTTTGAATTCAAACTACAAGCATGCTACATTTTAGCGGGAAGAGATTGAAATATATTTTAATGTTTTTAGGTTGGTCACATGTTCAGAGGATGTAAAACTGAAGATATGCCTCCTCACATCTACTCGTTGGCTCAGTCGGCATACCATGGTATTTTAACTACTCGACGGGACCATGGAATTGCATTCCTCGGTCACTCGGGTAGCGGGAAGACTGTGAACTACAGGCACACTCTTCATTACCTCACCCTAGCTGCTGGAACTCCAAATAAGGTTAGAATCCGTTGTATAGGGTTCTATAGTGACAACAGAACCCTTCTTACACTTTCATTATATCTGTCATTCTCCTTGCATCACATTCTCATATTTAAAAATAAGCGAGAACTATGTTAGAATTTATTTAACAAAATTTATCGACAAGAGTGAGAAATTTTAAGTGCTATTTTATAATTCATTAAACAAAAATGTGTATAGGTTATTTACTAATAAATTTACTTTTTTTATTGCTATTACTACTAGATTTATGAAAGTTTTTAAAATTAATATACTGTATGTCTTACAAGATGTCCCATAACTAAAGAGCCAAACTTCGTTAAATATTTCGATGGGTGAAAACAAAGAAAAAATGAAGAATAAACGTTTTCCCAAAAATGCTTCGCTTTCGAGATATCCACCATTTTATTTCTTTTACAAAATAATTCATATCTAGAGAACGGTTTAACCGATTGAGTTCAAACTTGGCATGCAGTTTAACCTAACAATGATCTATTTTACGAAAAATAAACGATCATATCCAATCATGCTTTTTAAAATAGCGGCTGTTTGAAAATTTCAATCCTGAATTACTCACAAACCTCACATTTTAACAAAAAAACCTCAAGAAATATTTTTTGTAGCCCTTTCAATTCCCTATCGGGAGGTGTAACTGTCAAAACAATCGGATGAAGGGTAATAGTTAAGTTATGCATAATAATTGATTTCTGTAACCCGGCATCCTATACCAACACAGTAAACACAACAATATGGTGTTTAAGTACGCTGTTATTATCCATAAATTAACCATTATCCTTCATCCGATTGTTTTGACAGTTACACCATCCGACAAACGGGCAGTTAGGGAATTAAACGGGCTACAAAAAGGTGTCTTGACATTTTTTGTTAAAATGTAAGGGTTTGTGGGTAATTCATGTTTAAAATTTTGTAACAACGGCCATTTTGAAACGCATCATTGGATATAATGCTTATTTTTCTTAAAATGTACCATGGATAGGTTAAACTTCATGCCAAGTTTGAAATCAATAGGTCTAACCGTTCTCTAGATATGAATTATTTTGTAAAAGAAACAAAATGGCGGATATCTGGAAAACGAAGCGTTTTTGGAAAAAATGTTATTCTTGATTTTCTCTTTATTTTGACGCATAGAACCATCTCCCGAAGTTTGGCTGTTTACTTATGGGACAGGTAATTTAACAGTTGATAATTAGTTGATAAATCTTGTAATCTATTTATTCAATGTTTACATTTTAAAGTGTTTATATCTTTTTACTTGTTTGTTTAGTTGATTAATTAATTGTCATCATTTCTTTTAATAAGACTCTAGGTTATATAAAACAAACTCAATCAACTATGTTAGTTATTTCTTCATTATCAAGGTAATTTCAATAAGATACTGTAACATCCTAGTCACTTCCCTGTTGAGTTAGTTGGAAAACTTCTGTTTATCTTCTTATCAATCTGAGACTTTTAACCCTTTGCACTCTGGAAGGATTTGTAATAAAAGTCCTCTGGGCTCGGATGGCCAGTAGTGCTGGCCACAGCCATTTCTTTATCAAGTCTGAATTGTTTTTGCAAGTTACGTTCCTCTGAGCTCGGATGGCCAGCAGTACTGGACATGGTAAAAGCCCTTGAACGCCCGGATGGCCAGTAGGACTGGCCACACAAATGATCTGCATTAATTTATTTTTAGTAGTTTTATTTTGTCTGTATTGTGCTGAAATCTAGAGTCCAAATCTTAAACTAATTAATCCCCGCTTTTTTCTGGTCTGTGTTGTAGCAATATACGTTACATTATAACCTTACCAGCAGTTTAGTTTTACGTTGCGGTGGTCTAGGCTAGTGTTTTTTAAAATTTTTAAGCAATTTAATAGAACAAAAGTTAGTTAGTTTATTATTGCTTTTAAGTGTTTTTTTGTTAACAACTACTTGATTTAGTTTTATTTTAAAATACCAAAAATATTGTTAGATAAGTTGTATACAATGTAGATAAAATAAAACCTTAACACAAAATCTCACAATAAATACGTTTACTAACCTCAAACGCGTTTCAACGACAATGTCGCCATCCTCAGTGATGCACGGGCTACAGTAACCAAACTATCACTGAGGATGGCGACATTGTCGTTGAAACGCGTTTGAGGTTAGTAAACGTATTTATTGTGAGATTTTGTGTTCAGGTTTTATTTTATCTAAGTTACTTTCTCACAAGTCAAGCTCATTAGTTATTTATTGTATACAATGGTTTATTTTTTCATTAAAATATATTATAACTTTATATTTACAGCTAAACAAAAAACTCACCAATAACAATATAATATATCTACATTTTTGCTTGGGAAAAATACAAGAGTTACTAAAAGCCCATGATAATTTTAAACAAGAAATAAATAAACCATCCTGAGCTTCATATGGGACCATGCTTCAAAAATTTTCATTCAGTAAACAAAATTAAAACGTAACTGTAATTAAAAAAGTAATAAAAGTACAGTATATTATCTACTTTATTATGCAATTAAAAAGTTTTTAAAAAGTACTTGATTTTGTTTTATTTTAAATTACCAAAAAATATTGTTAGATAAGTTGTATACAGTGGTTTATTTTATTCATTAAAATATATTATAACTATATTTACAGCTAAACCAAAAACTCACCAATAACAATATATCTACTTTTTTTGTATGGCAAGATAAAAGAGTTACTAAAAGCCCATGAATTTATTAAACAAAAATAAATACCCACTAACGACATTTCAGATTGTAGTGAAAAATAAATTCAGAGCTGTTGACGACTCACGGTGAAGATGGCGCCAGAGCTGACAACAGTAACGTAAGCGCCATCCGAGCTGTGAGGATGTCTAATGCGGTAAATATTCAGAGCTGACTGAGAATAGCTTATGGCCAGCAGTACTGGCCATCCGAACGCAAAGGGTTAAAACGTGTTGAAAATTTTATGGAATGTATTTTATTTTATGTATTTTATTGTACTTTTAAATAAAAGTACATCTGAGGAATGAATTATATTTTTGTAACTGGATCGAGACTATATTGAGGTTTTTCTAGTTACGATTCGAGAGTTTTGAGATCTTGCACTTACCTAACATTTAGATGATGTTTCGCTAAACTTTTATCATACGGTGGTCTATCTACAGTTGTAGGCCTAGACATACGGAACTACATACGTTTCGTAGTCAGCAAACATCAGTTTTACCCGTGTTATTTTCAAGTTTTGTCGCTAGATAGCACTGTAATATTCTTCCCAAGGATTTCTCTTTATTTTTCAAACAATAAATAATTCTAATCTGGTTCAAAGACTATATGAAATTACATTTTTTAATTAATTACAACTTATTATTCTTGTTAATTTTTTGTGAATAAATGTGACAAATATTTGCTTTGATATTGTATATGAAATAATATTTTAACACTCTTATTTCATAAATTTGCTTAGTTGTATTCGCCGTAGTATTTTAAATCATGTTTCAACGATGGTATTTCTTATAAACTAGTGCAAATTGTATTCGGACTTGCATTTTTTTGCGGATATTCACCATTTGTATTTTAAATAACATTTTAGCACCGATATTTCACTCAACTAAAATTATTAGATGTGACATTGAACAGGTAAAGGAACACGAAATAAATATAGTTTGTTAGATTTAGTAATTGTTAATTTTTACGGGTTAGTGTAGTGTTTTTATTATATAAAGTGAACAGATTTTAGCTTTAAAATGTAGGCCTAGTGTTTTAAATATAAAAAACTACAAAGCCGTTTAAATTAATAACTTGTAGAGATGACTTTCTAGGGGTAACGATTCTTAATGAATTAAACTTGTTATTTCAAAATTATTTCATAAAATTTAAAGTTTATCATCCATATAAAATACGACCCAACCTTATATAAAATACAGAGTGTTCATAAAGTCCTTTTAACCCCCTTTATTATTTTTGTTATTGAAAATAAGCTAATAAAATTTTGTGTATATCTTGTGTTGCATAACAGGACACATTTTTGACATATCTGACTGAACCTCTATGATTTTGGGGGGCTTGAGGGGGGGGGGTAAACAATTTCAAATATAAAGAAGGTAGGACATGTAATGTTTTTGAAAAGCTTATTGACTGAATGGTGCATACTAGAGCTTAGTATCTTGCTTCGTTTCAAAGTAATGGACTATCGAAGTTCTGGAAAATGATATTGTTATGATAACATCAAAGCAGGTTATTAATTTGTTGATATTAGGAATAATTAGGTTGTATGTTGTTTTCCAGAACTTTGACTGTCCATTACTTTAATACAAAATAAGATATTAAGCTCTAGTTTGAGCCATTGTGTTTCTCTAATAAGCTATAATAAGACAAATTTTTAAACTAAGAAGAACTGAACATTCTTTTCCTTATTTTAAAGAACTTAAAATATTACCTTTAAGACATCTTTAAATTTTTTCGAGTTTTGCGTTTGTTTTTTGTGAGGGGTGGCTAGTATATATCAAATTCATATGTTCACTCTGCGAGGTTTAAGTCATTAAATAGAGTTACATTACCTCGGCCAAATTTTGAAGCTTTTAAAAAATTTTACTCTTACATAGTTTATAAAATATTTAATAAAATTCCGATGCATATCAGCAGTACCACCAGTCTTGTAGGGTTTTCTAAAGAGTTAAAACAATGGCTCTTTACATTTAATATGGAACAGGTTGAGGAATATATTTTCAAGTAAAGAATAAAACTTAATTTATTTTTTATATTGAATTTTATTGTAATTATAAATCATGTGTGAACACCTGTCTTCTGAAATTTTATTTTATTTATTAGTTTAAAAATAATGAAAGTACCTCAACGCAGCTTAGGCTAATGAGGTACTTGCCATATCAATTTAATGAAGAATCCTTATAGTTTTTTTGTGTAGTTTTTTTTACCTAAATTTTTGTAATGAGTATTGTGTTTCTTTTTTCATGTTCATGTTTTAGGATATTTAAAATATTTTAGTTTAAAAAAAAGATTGTACAAGATTGTACAGGGTTTGTAAATTTTGTTTGTAAAAAGATTCTGGCAAATAAATATATTTCTATTTCTATTTCTCTTTTAATAAGATTTTCAATGGTATATTGCATGACCTACCTTTATATTTGAAATTTGTAACCCTCCTAAACCCCCAAAATCTTAGACGGTCAGATATATAAAAAAATGTGTCCTGTTATGCAATACAAGATTTATATACAAAGATTTGTTAACTTATTTTCAGTAACAAAAATAATGAGGGGGGGGGGGGGGGTAAAGCGACTTTATAAACACTCTGTATATGTATACTACTAATATATTATTAATTATGACTAATACTGTCCTTTTTTTAAATAACCTTTGCCTATTTTAATTTGGATAAATCATGTAAATTTATTTAATTTTTTTTTATTCAGTTTTGAATTACATTATAATTAACTCTTACAACTTGTATTTCAATATAAATTTAATTAGCAAATTATTTATATATAAGTATATTAAAAATCAAAACTGGAATTGTTTATAGCCACCCGTCGCTGTTAAAATGTAGGGGTGCGCGAGATTTACTTTTTGAATTCGAGACGAGAACGGGATTCTATTTAATACAAATTATCGAGATCAAGAAAAAGACGAGAGCACAGGCTTAAGAGCAAGCGAGAAACGAGAGTTTATTAAATACAATTTATCGAGATCGAGAAAAAGACGAGAGCTGAGCTTTAGGAACAAACGAGAATTATTAATACACTTTATTGAGATCGAGAAAAACATAAATAGCTATTTAGGAAGAAGAATATACCAAAACTTTAATTTTGAGCTCAGAGAGAGAAATATCAATGATTTTTTACATCATTGAAAAATATAATGTATACGGGAATAAGTTAATAATTAAGTTCTTTCGATTTAAAGCATTGTGTATTGAAAATACTCCCAATAAGGGGGTTGCGTGCGAAGCACTGTGTATTGAAAGTACTACCAATACGGGGGTTGGCGTGCGAAGCACTGTGTATTGAAAGTACTACCAATACGGGGGTTGGCGTGCGAAGCACTGCGTATTGAAAATAGTCCCAATACTCCTGTTGAGTTGTTTGGAAAACTTCCGTTCCTCTTCTTTTCGTCCTAATGTTACATTGTAAGTTTTATGAAAATACTTAATCTAAAACTCGAGATTTAGAAAACGTATCGAGAATTTTATGGCTGAATCGAGAAAAGTACAACCGAGAAATGAATATTATTCTTGACAACGAGATCGAGACGATATTGAGTTATTTCTAGTTACTGCTCGATAGTTTCGAGATCTCGCACACCCCTATTAAAATGTTATTTTGTCGATGCCGACAGTATCTAATTTGTCAAAAAGAATAGTTAAACAGTAAACAGTTTTGATATCAGGTTTGTATTAGACAAACTGAAAATATTTTGCTGTTTGTGATCTTATCTGAAATAGGCCTGTAGATTACAATCAACTTTAAAGGAGGTAACAGGTTTTAATTGCAGTATTTGCACAATAGGTTAACCAGGATAATGAATTTGCAGGCTGGTGCATGAAATACCACCAAGGATAGTTTGAATCTTGAAGTAGATGAAGTTGAAGTGATCAAGTGTCTTGATGTAACATTCTTGTGCATATAATCCACTTTCTTGAATGTTGGAACAAATGTTTTCATAGATCGCTGGCTCCAAGCTTAGTACTGATAATAGATATAATATTCTATGTGATTTGGCTTACCCAGACTGTCTTATTGATGTATTCTTGGTTGAATTTCTTCAAATGCTTTAGAATTATTGAACATTGATTATTTATCAAGTATGAATACAAAAATAGTCTTAACTATATCCAACAAGTAAAAGTACATATTTTAGAAACTGTTGTATTTGGTTTCAAAACCCACAACTACATTTAGATAAACCATTTTCTTTTCTTTCTTAGGTTTTGACTTCAGAAAAATTAAATGCAATTTGGACCTTGCTTGAGGCATTTGGAAATGCTAGAACAACTTTAAACGTAAACGCAACTCGCTTTTCACATTTATTTAGTTTGAATTTTGACCAATCAGGAATGATAATATCAGCATCATTGCAGGTAAGCGTTATTTAATATTATTTAATGCCCAAGAATACTAGATAATATACTTTAAGTTAGTGACGCTAATCTTTATTTTCCACCTTGAAGAACAAAACATGTAAAGACATATATTTTCCAGGAAAAGATCAGCCATGGAAACCAGTACTGATGGCTTTCTTATCTAAACTTAACACTAATTATTAGTTAGAAGTACGGGTCTGTGGGTACCCGATTTTCGGGTTTCGGACGGGTTTTTTTCACAACCCGAGGGTCAGGCGAATCCCAAATATACCTTAAAACGCGGTCGAGTATTTTCTGCTTTACCCGATAAAAATCGGGTAGTAAGGAATTCGGTACCCAGTAAATTTGGGTAGTGAGGAATTAAAATGAATAATGAAATTTCCTTATAGGTAAAAATAAAAATCGAGTTGATACAAGTTATTTCTATATAAAAATAAAGACAATGTGTCAACAATTGAAACTTAGAATTATCCAACCTTCTTTATTCATATTATAGGCTTAATCACAACAAACGATCTCGACTTAACAAATGGAACAAATTTGAAATATGGAATGAAAACGTCAGGTTGGTTAAAACAGCTAGACAACTGTCGTGTACTTCAAGTCACATAGAAAACGCAATCATTCTGATGAAAAAAAGTCAAAAACCTAAATAGTAAAGACATGTCTTGTGTTTTATGTGCAACATGACTATAATAATATCGTTTTGCATAATCCATGGTTATACGTACCTGTTCCGTCTATTATATTATCTATGTTGTATAATTCGTTACTTGAGAATTGACTAACCGATAATTTCCCCCGAATATTTATATTTACTAGAGAACCTTTTCTCCTACAACTACTACTGCGATATGACATTCATTTGGCTTTCTAGACTGGAAGGCCAACATTCCGACTTACATACAAGCATGTTACTGAAAATGAAATGCAAAGCCGAAATGTCATCATTAATGTAGACTTTTACGAATAAATACCCAGTCAGCATAAAAGTTTTCGGCGCAAAGGTCCTTAGTCATAACAGTTCACTTTTGTTTTATTCTGTTTAGTAGTCTGTATTTTGTGATTCCGTGTTCTTTGAGGTTATAATGAACATCAGCTTTGTTCGTTTCACATCAAGGTCAACTTTTTGTTGTTTACTGTTTGTATTTAAATAAATAAATGTTTCTCTTTCTTCAAACAAATGTGTTATTTTATCAGATCAGTTCTGTAGTTTCTATTAATAGTTTTATTTTTCATTGTTTGTGTAATGTGTAGTTTAGATTTGCTAAAATGACAATTTTATCACTAGAAATATTGGTGTAGCCAGTCCTAGTACTGCTAGGCCTACGAGTTTTGTAACAGATAGCGATCATGAGAAAAATACCAATACAAATCAAACGTAAAATAAATCAAAATCAGCAATCAGTATTTTTAGGATTAGAAAATTATTTCAATTAGCCTAATAATTAATAATTTAGTTTGGTTAGGCTGGTTACGTTTTTGAAACCTAATAACTTATTAAGGTACAATATAAAATTTCTGAATTCTGAGATACTACTAAATTCAGACGAAAAAGTTGTATTTTCTAAATATAACATCATCACTTGCTTCGAGTTTTCAGATATTACCCGACCAGACCCGGGTGAAAAATTTCACTATCCGACCCGACCCGAGTGATAAATTTCACCAGCCGAACCGAACTGACCCGAGTGAAAAGTTACCCTATCCGCAGACCCAAAGTTTGAAGTTATTGTGTGTTGTTATTAGTGATTATTTGGACATTTGCCATCATTTATAAGTTAAAATCAGTAAACAACATTTCAGGAATATGAATCAAAGTTCATTCTGTGTGCATTTTCTGTATTTTTAGTAGGCCTATGCGAGCCTAGATTTTTGAGTTCGAGCCGAGCCGAGCCGAGCTTTTTATATAGCTCACGAACTCGAGCTTTCTTATTACTTACTTCAATGTAGTACTAGGTAACAATCGGGGATTAAAATGATAAATACTTAATTTTAACAGCACTAGAGTAAAAAAAGCAGGCCTAATATATATGTATTATTTACATTCTTATTTTTTAGTCAGGGGACCATGATCAGTGCTCACTTATTACATCCAACAAAATTAATGAGCTCCCGAAGTTTTTGTATATCGTCGTGAATCATCCTGTATATATGACACCTTAAAACGTGTTTTGGGGACCATGATCAGAGCTCACTTACTACACGCAACAAAATTAATATTGCATTGTCATCGGTCCTTGATAAGTGTGCAAAGTTTCAAATCATTCCGACGTATTGAAAAGGGTGAAAATCATGTCGTGTTCTGGGGACCATGATCAGTGCTCACTTACTACACCCAAAAAATTAATATTGCATTGTCATCGGTCCTTGTTCTTCATATATACTATACACAAGGATATATATATATATATATATAGAAGTTTTCACTTCAATAAAAGTATTCAGCTAAGTTAAATTACGGACAAAAAGTCACTCTCAACGTCTATTATAAAATATTGCCACATTTTCGATGCCATTGATGAAAAGACTAGCCTACTCCGGTTAAGTTTCCACATATCCTCAACTAACTAAACTTAATCAAATTAATATGTTAATTCAGTAGAGCGTTGATTATCTGAAAGCAGAAATGTACTGTAAATAAATAAGTACATTACAGTACTACTCGTAATAATTCCGAATTTAAAGTTTTTTACTCGCATAATCAGCCGAGTTGTAAACTTCAGGGAGTTTGTGCGCTCAACGGAACAGCGGTCGCTGTTGAGTCAGCCGAGCGCATGGCCGACCGCTGCTGTCAGTCGTTAGTGAGTTCACAGTGAATTTAATTACCCGAACAAATTGGTTATCAGAAGTCCCTCGGTCCCAATTTGTTTCTAAAAATCGACGCTCTTCTGTATTAACTAATTGCGCTAACTAAAACAAAATGAATAAAACTCTGCACTAAAACTGAATACTGTACGTATTTACACACAGTGTTATTAACTTGATATTACTTTGTTCTAACAAGTTGTTCAGACTTCGGCGGGACTAAACTGACGCCGTCGAATGAAATTTTCGATGATTGAAGTTCCGATTATTTCTGAACTCATCCGAACTGAACATTCAGAAACAAAACATATAATATTCTGAGCGTTAACGCAATCCTAGTCAATCGTAAAAAAATATTATGCCTAATCGGATTCCGAATAATTTTATTTGACACTTTTTCTTGCGTAATTATTTTAATCATTAATTTTTTTTTTTTTAACTTTTATGAATAATAAAGGGATTATTGATTGTTATAATCACTGATAGTAAAAAAAATAATAATTTAGGCATAAATATTAATTTACAAAGGCTACATTATCTGATGAAATGAGTGCATCAAACCGGCATTCACGTCCACCATCGCCACACGATCGAGCTAAATTGCAACGTATGTCGCGTTCAGATAAACTAACGCGAAGAGTTTAGTTTTATAATAACCGAAAATGTGTGAATATTCTTTTTTTCTCTTTTGTTTTGTACCACTATAAAGGGGTCGTTTCAATTGCCGAATTCACGTCAATATTCGACATCAATCGGGTCTGGTTCTAGAACCGACTTTTTAGCTCATCGGTTCTCGGTTCCGATTAAAAAGCTCGGCTCGAATTTTTTCGAACATTTTTTTATTTTCGAGCTGAGCCGAATACTAAAAAGCTCGGCGTTCGAATACTTGATCTTCGAATACTCGATCTTCGAATACTCGCACAGGCCTAATTTTTAGTGTGTTTTTTTATTTGTTTAGCTTCTCAGTTCTGAGTGCACTTTGTTACAGTAAAACTCCAATTATCCGAACTCCAACTATCCGAACTCCAACCATCCGAATCGCTTTCAGAATTTCAGGAAAAAAAAATTGTAATTTAGTGAAACAAAGTAAAATATATTAATAAAATAGGGTTATTTTAACATTTTCAAGTATACATTTCAATTCTATGATTTATTCTCTACAAATTTATTTTTGGATAAAGCACATATTCCTAATTCATTTTTCAAAATAGGCTTCGACAAAACCTAGTAAACGCGGTCTGGCAACATGTTTTTTATTCTCTTTATTTTCTACTGTTGGCTAGTACCTCCTATCGATAGTCAAAATAGTTAATTTTAAAGCTAATAGATTGTAGTAAATGCCAGAAAAAGAATTATATTAGTCGTGTTAACGAGACGATAGTACTCAAACGTTAAAGTTATAAAACGTGTTTACGCGACCGTAGTATGTGCGGATAGTTTACTCCAGTCGCGTAAACGCGAAGTCATTCCCAAAAAGGTTAAAATAGACCTTTTTTTGGAAAAAATCCAATTATCCGCATTTTTGATTATCTGAATGGGGTTTGGTCCCAATTGATTCGGATAACTGGAGTTCTACTGTAGTTTAATTTGATTATCATATCTTTCTTTCGCATGGACGTATAACTTTAGGCTTATGTTCCTGTAGTTTTAGTCTCGTGATAACAGGAGTTGATTCATGAAAACATGCTGTATGATATGAACAAAAATTATGGCAAATGTAAGAAAATCACTAATAACAAAAATAATTATCTGCCATTAGTACTTTAATTTACATTAAGCATGTTTAATTAATTGTGGTGTGTTAAATCAAACAACACAAACTATGCATAAAATTGTTTGAAAAAATTTAACAAAGGAAAACAATATAAACAAAACCAGATAAATTGCAATTCATAATTATTATCCATCGTAATTATAAATCTAATCAGAACAAAATAAATAACAAGGTGTAGCTCAAATAAGTACACCAATACTCTTACTGAACAAGATAGATAAATTATAATGCAATTTATTTAAATACTTGCAAGACCAGAAAAATATCTGGTCCATCAAAAGCCATTTTTACTTTATATTCTTCTTAGAACTTATCCTCCATACTTTTTTTTACTGGACATGTTTATGGTATTGTAATTTAATACTCTATTTAATGCAAACCATCAATAAAACATGCATTAATTTGAAAAGATAACAACCATTTAATAACATTTAAAGAGGAGTTTTTTTTTAGTGAAATGTGTAATTTTCTCACAAACAAATTTAATGATGAGGTAATGACTTGTTAAATTGTTTGGAAAGAAATTTAGCCGGAATAAATTTAACCAAATGGCCGATTGAAATTTTTTGTAATAGATCTTGCTCACCGAGCGATG
The DNA here is from genome assembly GCA_018207615.1 of Philaenus spumarius. Lineage (NCBI taxonomy): Eukaryota > Metazoa > Arthropoda > Insecta > Hemiptera > Aphrophoridae > Philaenus > Philaenus spumarius. The sequence goes on from JAGFPH010000942.1 coordinate 70,238, forward strand.
GCGAATCGTCAGAAGACCCGAAGGAGAGTTCTCTTATCATGTTATCTACAGACTGCTTAATGGCTG
>JAGFPH010000942.1:70313-86071 GCA_018207615.1 Philaenus spumarius
CTATCATACCATATAATTCCCATGGAGCTGCATTGATGGGTTGCAGAGTTGTAGCGGAACACATGGATAAACCGTGCTCACATTTATTATATATATTCACTGTGTACATATAACGAAAAAACTTTTAAAATATTATAGATAAAGGGGAATTTTACAGGTAAGAACAGTCGATGGCAATTTAGCAACCCAAGTGCTGCCCAGAGGGCAGCTCGACTGCTAGGTACGACATCGGAAGACTTAGCAAGGGTTTTGTTTGAGCCTGGAGCATGTGCGGCTTCGTCTTCGCGTTCTTCATTCAGAACACCTTCACCCACAGGCACGGATAATAAAGCAACACAGACTTTGAGTGGGATTGAAGCTCTTGAAGGGCTTGCCGAGGGTTTATACAATGAAGTTTTCAGCGCTGTAGGGGCTCTTATTAACAGGTACATACTTGTCTTTATAACGTTTTATTATAAAGTTTTGTTAAAGAATCCATGCTTGCATGGGCGCCCATATGATATTTTCTGGGGGGGGGGGGGGCTAGACTGGGGTATGGGACTTAACACGTTCACTGCTAAGGACGCACATGTGAGCTTGTCACTGAACACTATGAGAAGCGGCCGATGCACAGTGCATTGCACGCCAACCGTGGTATTTTCAATACACAATGCATTGCGTGCTTCGCACGCCATCCCCGTATTGGGAGTATTTTCAATACATAATGCATTGCGAGCTTCGCACGCCAACCCCTGTACTGTATTTGAGGTATTTTCAATACACAATGCATTGCGTGATTCGCACGCCAACCCCCGTATTGGGAGAATTTTCAATACATAATGCATTGCGAGCTTCACACACCAACCCCTGTACTGTATTTGGAGTATTTTCAATACACAATGCATTACGTGATTCGCACACCAACCCCTGTACTGTATTTGGGGTATTTTCAATACACAATGCTTGAACTCGTGTAAAAAATAAAATTAGTGTATGTAAAATCAAACGGCACATAACATTTAAAACATATTTTAGTGCTAATCTCTTTAAAGAAAAATACCTGACTATAGTTAATAATATACATATTTTAATTTCCCTGGGAGCTAGGGGGGGGGGGCCGTGGCGCCCCCTGTGCTCATAGGTATGGGCGCCCATGCATGCTTATAGAAAAATACTATTTGGTACTTAGATTTAGGGCTGAGCCAATACTCGGTAGAATGGCCACCAATAGTATCGGTAGAAAAATCACCTTTAATGAAATAAACCAATAAATGTTTCAACATTTCATAATAAATAAGGAATTGTTAATTATGAAAGCGTCTGTGATAAGTGCATTACTCACTGGTTCTTTAGTTGTTAGTTTAACTGTGGTGAGCACTAATATTAAGAGGTGATTATTTTTATATATATCAGCGATATGGCTGCCAATTTAGTGATTTTTCCACCAATAATACGCTGAACTTGTCATCAATAAAATAAAAATTGCACGATAGGGGTTTGAAATTTGAAATGACAAATTTAAAATAACAATAGTAAAACAGTTGATTTTTTTTAACTCTGCTCAAAATCAAACTCAGTTATGTACATTATCATTATCCCTTTTGGGACCATCTGACGAGTATTCGATTTCCTTCATCGCCTGACTGCATTTGTTACGTCAATAACCTAACTACTGCTCTAGAGTAACAGATTGTACCTGCTACTCGATTCTCTAAGAAAACGTGATTAAATGTGACTCGTGATTGCTGTCTTGTTACTTGTTGTTTCGTTATTCGTTACTGTCTGAAAACTCTGAATTACCGCAGGCAGTAGGCCCGTTACGTTGCTACTACCTGCTATGTCCTTACAGATATGTACCGGCTGAAAAAGTTGTGGATTCCGTTTGTGATTGGCTGTTCAGTAGGTATAACGGTTAGAGTTTTGTTATACGTTGCAGCAAGAACAGAGGTTGCATTTCTGTTATTGGTATGCTATACTAGGTTGTATATTGTGTTTCTGCTGCCTATTCGCTTAACGCTATCTTCGTTTAAAATTTTTAAGTTCTACATTCTTACTTCTATTTACGTAATAGCCTAATATCTTTATTTTTCATTTTACAATAAATATTAACTAACTTTTTATTTAACGTTATCAAACTCCTAAGTAGCATAAGTTTTATGGCCAAAGTAGGCCTAGTACTATTTTAATTTGCCTATCAAAACTAAACCCTAAAATCGAGACACTAACAGTAATTATTAAATAAATAAATAAATTATTTCAATTCCGTTTGCCTACTGTTTTTTATAATATTTAACACATATTTGCTTTTTATCTTTTTCAAAAGATTTAGTTTCAAACTTTCAAAAATGTTTTAATAATGGATACGAACATACATAGCCTATAAAAGAGTGTCTACATTTGCAATAATGATAAAAACAAATAGCAGTTTAGCAAATCGCACTAACAGTAAATCACGACTAAAAATAACAGTTATTTTCCTGTACCAGTAGCAGTTAGAACTGGTACCGTGAAATAACAGTGTAGTAACATCTCTAATGTACACCTTTTCAACTGTAGGTTTAAATGAACCTACCTCCCCCCCCATAGTTCTAGTTCCCCTTCCTTCCATAGTAGGCCACAGTAGAGCAGGTTGTCATTGTAACTGTAATTCCTTTGCAGCTTGTAGTTTTTTCCTTTACTCTGTCTTTAGCCACCGTATTTCAGAAGGATTGATGACTTAACCCTCCAGTGGTGACGTCTTGTCTCACAGACCACACAGTACTTGTTTTTTAGTTCCTTAGAAGTCCGCTAGAATGACCTGATAGGCCGCCCTAGTACCTTTCACAAAGACAGTGTGCTGTTGTCGCAGCTCAATTAGTTTACGTTTGTTTGGGGTTATAGTTCAATACGGTCTGCAGCACCATTGTCACTACTGCCGTATATGGTGTGTCAGACCATAGTCACTATTTCTGTTTAAAAACACTATATTTTATCTTGCAAGTACATATTTAATCTATATATATATAATTTCGTAAGCCGAATTTTGTGAGAAAGATTGTGGGATTGAAGGTCGTACAAAGCTGGGAAATTGCTCAAATTAAAGTTATTGGCACGAAGGAGCGGGGAAAAATATAGGTTTTTCTCAATTTACAACATTTATATGGTTTTGAGGAAGTAAAGAGTTACCAAAAATCTCCATAAGAAATGTGTTGCAATGAAAAACAGCTGAGTACAAAAATCTCAATAAGAAATGCATTGCAATGAAAAACAGCTGAGTATGATTTGTAAACAAACAAAATTTTAAGGTTATGTGTATAGGTTTTCAATTTGTATTTAAAAAAAAAAGTATACAAATTATTAAAGTTTGTTTCAATATTAATAGGGGCATTTGCGCCTACAAGCCACTAGTTTCAGTTTATTATCTATAATATCATCGAGTATACATTTATTATAATTTCTCTTTAAATTCCATGTCAAGATGTGACTTTTTACATGTTGGTTTTTTTATTTTTTCTGAATAGCAAGTAATTTTATTATTACTTATTAGACCAGCTTGTGCGTGGAGACTTATTTAGGTGCAAAGAATGTGGTTACAAAAAAAGAAAAAAAAAGAAAACAAAACAGAATAACAAGATAGTTTTGTCGCAGATGTTCTACATACCTATGCTTGGAACATACTATGTAATATGCAAGGAATGTGATTGAATAATCTAGAAGAAATAAAACATAAATGATGAAAAATTAACTTTCTTAAATTCTAATCTTTAAATAATCTATTTTCTGTGTTTTACAATTAATATTTTTTGAGTTTGAAAGCAATGTATTTCAAAAAGTAAAATTGTTTTTTTGTAAAATAAAATCTGTAGTTTTAAGACACAGTTTTACATTTCATGTGCCATTTTTTTAATACAATAAATAAATAAGTTTATAAGTATCACTGTTTGATTTTTTTAAAATAGGCTTAAGGGTCGGCTGTAAATAGTAAAAGAGAAAGCAACCTGCGACTCCACTGTAGCGGCGGTAGGTTACACGGACATTGCTCATCCTAAATCCATTTAAAACCCACAATTGTTCAAATAGCGTTTTTTTTTAAATACCAAACTCTTGGGGACAAAATTCTTCATCCGAATGGCTTGGTAATTTTTCGCTATAATTAATAGTTACAACGTAAAAAAATATTTAAAATCACCCTATAGTGGCGGTAGGTTACACGTACATTGCTCAGCCTAAATCCATTTAAAACCCGCAATTATTCAAATAACATTTTTTTTTAAATGCTGACTCTTAGGGACAAAATTTTTCATGCGAATGGCTTGGTAGTTTTTCGCTATAATTAATAGTGACAACATAAAAAAATATTAAAAATCAATGTTTTAAATTGTTAATAAATATTAAACAAAATGTTTTTCTTAGTTTTGAAAAAGCCATTTGCATGCATATTGGCCATAGCTTTAAAATGACATATCGTTCATAATATCCGATAAAAAATAAAGAAAAAATTTGGATTTTAATTTAACATTGGTGTTATGGAGTGTCGGCCAACATGGCCGACAACTAGAGCCGACCCTTAAGTGAAATAATAATGAAATAACGTGTTATTAAACTTATAAGTACGTACTACAAGTGTTTAAATAAATTAATTCCTAACACATAAAAATTACATGGATTACAGTCTCTCAGCCCATGATCACTAATGTAACTAAAAATCACGTCACCACTCTAGCGCTAATTTTATAGCCAGATATAGAATATAGGAAGAAATAGACAATCAAATTATTATTTAACTTCTTTTAAATTTTTATTATATGGTAACGGTTTTATTTTTAATACTTTATTTGTACTTCTACAATATTTTTATTTTAGTTATTAATTATTGTAATGGTGTTTGAAAGAAAATGTTTGTTTCGATACAGGAAAATCTTTCCTAAATAAATTGATGATGAACCGAGGGTACGGGTTTTAGAGATGAAAGTGAAATCGTGAGTTGTATTCCAAAGCATAAACATTAAAATTAATGAGTATTAATGACTTAATAATCAGTTAAAAAAACATTAACAGGTGTTTACTGATAAGCTTAGCTTCTGTTAGTTAATTATGAAACATAATACAATAATAAAAGCTAATTAAAAATTCTTGTAAATACAATTTAAACCTGTGATGCATGTGTAAATGTTTAATATTTCTGGTGTATCCCGTACTAATTCTCACTAATTATAAACTATTTTGTTTTTATATGAGTTCACGACAATATTAATCAAATTTTACTAAAAATTAATTAAAAATTGTGTAGTGAAAAGCCCGGTTTACACGCTACGATAAATCGTAACAATCGAATTGTTGCGTGTAAACAGGACATTGTAGCGATGTATTGGAATCGGATTGGACGGTTGGAGCCTGCCGACATCAATTTCTGCGAATCGTAACGGGTAATCAGTAGCGGCCATTTATCACTACGGTTTGACTCAGTTCGCATGGGCCGTCCACCGAAAAGGTTGTCGCACTAGTTCGTTATTCCGTTTTACGTGTTTTTATTCAATCGATAAGATGGCAGCTCAAACTTCTCGAGAGTTCTTGTCTGAATTTATTTAACTGTATCAGAGTTTTACCTGCTTGTGGCTCATTAAGAGCAAAGAATACTCCGATGGGAATGAAAAAGACCTTGCGTACATAGAGCTGATTCAAAAATACAATGAGTTTGATCCGTTGGCGGACGGAAACGCTGTTGTTAAAAAAATTAATGCATTGCGTACGGTTTATAAGAAAGAACTATCAAAAGTTAAATATTCGTCGATGAAGATTGGACAAGAAATCCTTGCGTGTAAACAGTACTTGCACTTTCGATTTATTGTAACGATAAATTGTAACAATCACATCGTTACGATTTATCGTAGCGTGTAAACCCGGCTTAATACAAAAATTAGAAAACAAACGTTTCTTTTCCTGCAGAAGATAAGGACTGTATTATGAGTTTTCTCCCCTCGCTGTTATACTTGATTTTCAAAAGTCCATTACAGATATAACACCACAGTTAAACAGTACATACAGAAGTAAAATCAGTTTACTTAATTTGTTAGATCTGGATTTAACTTTTAACTAATGACATCATCAATAAATTATCATTTCAGTTTCATAAAGTAATGTTTTCTTCTTGGTTAATTTTTTGTAAAGATTATTTGCCTGGATTGTTCCCTTTGAAAATTCAAAGTTCGCATGCCCCTACGAGTTTCACGGTTCGGATTAGCAAAAATGTAATAGTTTCCGTTGTTTATGAATTGCTTGTATTTATTGCAAGTATTCATGTCAAAAGCAGTATTTTGTGATAAAACCAGGGTTTATAGTTCTATAAAAGTGACTTCAGAGCATTACCATATAAATACAATTGAAGCGTCTGACTGTGATTACAAAATATATAAGCTTTTTTCTAAGTTCATATGGTTACTCAGCATTACCTAAACACACATTTATAAATCTGTAGTCTGTCTGTTTGTTTGTCCGGGCTGATCTCCGGAATGGCTGAGCCGATTTTGACGAAACTTTCATTAACGTGTAGAGGACTTTTCAGAGAATATTTTAGGCTACTTTTTATTCCAAAAATATTTAAAATTATGTTCAAAAATGTAAAAAATTTAAAAATTACTGACAAAATTAGGAATTTTGTGGATAAATGTTGGGGATATTGCGTGTCTATTTCTATCTTTGTCTTACATTATGTACAGATCACAGCTACCCCCACCACCCAACTTAGATCCAAGTGCTTCTGTCCTAATCAATCATCATTTCCTTAAAAATTCATATTAAAAATTCATATTAAAAAATTAAAAAATGAATGCAAAATTAGGTATTTTGTGGTTTGCATTGGCATTAACACATGTCACGTTAGGGGTTGGCGAGTACGGGCAGATCTCCTAATGAAATATGAGACAAATGATTACTAGGCTTACTTTGTGACTTGTCCAAAGGTAAATTATTTATTATGTGGTGGTTAAAGCAGCAACATTGGGTGGTTAACCCCGTAAATGGCAAACTGCACTTTGGGACGCTCTCTCGGGCGTAGAACGCAACCAGCTCGAACAGTAGCGAGAATTTGCATATTCCGTTATTTAGTACACTTAAAATCATCCAATCGTAATAAAACCGGCACCGTTGAAAAGCTTATCAATTAAACTTTGATTTTTGTATTTAAAACTTTTTCGTAAAACGTATATTTACATACGTAATCATCATTTTAAAATATGCAGATCGGGTTACAGCCGTTTCCGTGCGCGAATATGCTTACAATTGTACTGTTATTTCCCACTTCTCACATGTCCAAGACCATCTGCAGAAGTATTTCTATCGAGATTATAAAAATACCATCGTATTCTACATTTCTAATAGTGCCTTCCAATCGGTTGTCACTATTTTACACGATTTTTGACGACGATTTCTGTAAACCTTGCGATTGGACAGTTTTTCAACCAATGAAACAGCCCATTTGTCAACCGAGAATAACGCCTACTATATCACACGTTTTGACAGATTTCTTTACAACATTTTGTAGAGAACAGTTTGACCTTTCCAACGGTGGGAATTAAACTAGAATATACCAGTTTTTTTAACGTCTAGACAGCAGCGTAAAGTACATAATTAGGGCGTTCTGGTGAGACCGTCTGGCGCCTCTCGCTCCCACGTTATTCAACTGACCCTTCCCTGCCCGTAGTGTATCGTCGGGGAAGTTTTATTAGATTGATGTCATTTTGTTATTGAAATAAAGATAACTCAAACACTTTTGTGAACTAAGGAAAGACAAGTATACCTTTCTTTTCTTTGATTTATCCACTACACTTTTGTTATAATAATATTTCATTTCTGGGCAAAGCATATATTAGTAAATTACGTTTCAAACTAGGCCTTGTTTTGTTAGCAGTCGTGTATTTGGAACATAAAAACTGGTTTTTTCGAAATAAGAAATTTGTAATTGATAAATGTTTTTATGCAGTTCTATTTAGAACTAAATTACAAAACATTTTTATGCTTACGAAAAAATTACAAAAAATGTTTACTACTTGTTATTTAGGCCTAAAGTTGAACTTTTTCCTTTCGTTACTGAACATTTTTTGCTTTCTAAGGTGATAACTTTTACAATTTTAAAAGAAACTAATTTTTAGTGGCATATTTGAATTCTTTGAAGTTTTTTCTACAAAAAAGCTATGGAACACTTTTGGATTGTAGTTCATTTACTATTTTTTTAGAATTCAAAAAAAATGCTTGCAAAACGCTAAAAACCGGCTTTTCAATTTTCGCTATAGCACCGCCATATGTAGGGTTAACACATCATCTATCTTGCTGCAACCCTGTTAGTTCATGTTTGAATTTTTAATTATAGATTCCTAACTTTGCAATGCTGTGAAAAGTGTACCATTAAAACAAATTCAAATCACATCATTGGAGTCTGCATTTTCTTCTGTATTTACTCATACAAGTAATTTTTACCTGTTATTATTAATCTACAAAGCAATTAAATAAGGTAAAAACACATGTTTTCTAAAAATTTTAAATTAATGACTTTTCCAAGCTAAAAGTAATAGCTTTAATTATAAAAGACAAGTAAAAGCTGTTACTAATTAAAATGTTTCCCTTTCAGTGATTAGTACATGTACAGTTCTTTATATAATATTTTAAGAACGTTTTAGGTCTGTATTTAAGAAGTAATGAATTTTTGTGTGAAATGTCTATACTAAAAGCTGTTGTCACATTTGACCTACACAGTCTAGAAATTAGTAGAACGTCCTATTAAATTCCAGGCGGGAACCGTCATCCTGTGACATCATCCGATGCCTATTACGCCGTCTTTTGACGATATCACAAGTTAATTTGAATTATTATTTGATTCAAATTAGTTCTATTACTCGATAAATAATTATACACCACTTTCTAATTATAAGTCATAAGTCCTTATTGGATATGTGGCATGAGCCCCAATAAATGATCAAACAGGACATAACAGTTGAAAATTTAGTAGAACGTTCTTGAGTTCAATTAGAACATTTTTCTATGACGACGTTGTGCAACTTTGAACACAATTATTATTACTTTTGATACTTTAAAACTTTTGTACGATTTATAGAATGAGTGAGCCACCTTACATCTTGCTTTTCTAAATCTCCAACTCTTGGCAGAACTAGCCTTCCCTCCTTCTGGAAACTCCGATGTTTTTGTCACGTACACACTTTTTAACTCTGGTGTATTGGCACTGATCTTTTTTGGACATGTAAATTTATTAGGCCTATATTTGATGTTTGTTATTTCTAATTTTCTTTAATACTTATTAACCTGTATATTTTTGATATTATTTAATCAGTTACAAATATTTAAAACAGTCCTTTTATATATTATTTCAAGTTTACTTTTATTTTATATATAAATTATTATTTATTCAAGAAATCATATTGATCAAGGTGTAATTTGTTCATATTCGTCACATGTGCAAGTATAAGTTGTACATTTATTTAAAAAAAATAGATATACAGTCAAACTTGGATAATTCAAAGTTGAAGGGACCAGGGAAGAATTAGATTACATATACAGGGTGTACAAAAAGTCCCGCACTGGTTTAATATTTCGTATATAAAGAAAATTTGAAGGTAGATGTGATTGAGGAACCTACTCTATGTAAAAATACTATTTTATTAAGATTTAAAAAAAAAATGATCCGCCATTTTTAATGTAACTTTGTTTTTTTTAAATGGGAAGGTGGTCATGTGATAGATCATTTCAATGTAGAATTTCAAGAGGAAATAACGGTGAAATTTGCACATCCATATCTTTAACCGATTAAAAATGGCGGCCAAAAAACAACGAATCGTGTGTTCCGATTTTGCCCCATTTTGCTGTATTCTTTTGTTTAAAATACTAATTATTATTATTTTTTGATTTAGAATTAAATAAGCTTTCAAACGATATGCCACACAACGATATTTGGTTGAACCACTAGCAATTAATTTTGAAAAATCAAAATGGCTGTAACTCAAAAATAATACTGTACTTCCAAATATCGTTGTGTGGCATATCGTTTGAAAGCTTACTTGATTCTAAACCCAAAAAGAATAATAATTAGTATTTTTTTACACCAAAATGGGGCAAAATTTGAAAACAAGATTTCGTTGTTTTTTGGCCGCCATTTTTAATCACCAAGGCCAAGTACACCAAGGCGAGGTCAAGAGCATTTGCCACGTATACGTGCGATATGAGTTCATATAACTGACACTAGCAGATGTCCCCGCTCTTAATTTACGCCTTAACAAGTCAGTACCTTATTCTTATATAAGAACAATCGTACCAGAAATTCGAATAATCCAAAATAAAATTTGAATTAAACACGATTTTTTACCATTGTTTTAATGCAGAATTCTAGGGACCGGACAAAAAGTTCGAATTATCCAGGTTTGACTGTATTTTAAATGCATTTCAATGAATTTGTCTTGTAGGATCAATGGTTTAAGCAAGTGTGTGGAAATTATATACCATCCCATATGTTATATTTTCCTGACCTTCTGTTATTTATATTATTGTATGCTTTATAAATTAATAATAATAATAAACAAATTATTTTCTTACGCTAATAAGCATAGAAAATTTAGATGCTGTAAGTATTTTTTTTAAACATATTCTGTGCCTTCTACAGCGTTACATAATCATAGGAGTATAATAAAAAACCTGATACGAGAAACTGCCACTTGATTTTATGGCGTTACGTTATTCATTTCTTTTCAAGCACTCTATAGTAAGAAGTATTTTGTTTTGTTATGCAGTATGTGTGATGTGTACAGTTATTGTAATGTCCTTTCATTTCATTGGTTTATTTTGTGTCGGTAAATTATATAGAATCAGCCTTTAAGAATACCTTTGGAAATGTTTTCAACAAAATACTTATACAATTTAAAATAACAACCTGTGTACAAATATTAATTATCTGTTTCTTTTTTCTATGCATATATGCAGATGCATCTTAGTACCTGTACATTCAGTTTGTTCGTTGATTGTAATGGATTGCCCAGGTTGGCAGAATCCAGCTTCTAGTGAGTCGCACAAAAGCGCAGGATTTCACGATCTCTGTCATAATTATCTTGCAGAAAGATTGCAACTACTTTTTGAGCAAAGTACAATTATTGGTCCGAGGGATCGTTACAATCAGGTATTTTAAATATTATTAACGTTTGAGTAGCCTAATCGCTTAATAACTTAGTTTAGTAATATATCTTCATGAGTTGACGAACGAAAGCAAGGCTGTAGCCGAGGGGGGGGGGGGCTGAAAGCAAGGACCGAAATCTTGAAATTTAGTAGTAAAGATTAGTACTAGGTCTAAAAAGTGCAAATTAAATTATAAAATAGACAACACAACAGAGAATACTGCAACATATTTTACATCATTGTGCATTGTATGCATACTGATATTTAAATTTACTTGATACTACAACGTACAATACACATGGATGCAGTAGGTTACAGCCTTACTCTCTTGTGAGCTTGATCTGATCTATTAAATAAGAAAACTATGAAGGTTCAACAAAAATATTTTACTCTAACAAAACGCGCAATGCTCTGTGTATTGAAAATGCACTGTGGGTCGGCCGCTTCTCATAGTGTTCAGTGTCAAGCTCACATGTGCGTCCTTAGCAGTGAACGTGTTAAATGGGTTTAAATTCAAATCCCTGGTCCTGACCTGGCCCCCCCCCCCCCCAAAGTTTTTGTGGCTACACCCTTGGATGAAAGGAAATGTTTTCTTGAAATTAAATTGGATATTGCCATTGTACTAAGCCTTAGGAGGATTGCTGAATTAAGAAGTTTTTTTGAAGTTTTTTTTACTGTATTTTGTTCTTATTTGTTCGGGTTTATCTGGAAAGGATTGTTTTAACTTGACCAGGTCGTTCTGGAGTTCTCATTGCAAGCTTGAAATCGAAGAACATTTTTTATTGAGCACAATATGAATGTTTCTCAACAAAAATAAGAATTTTTAAATGCCTCGATGAAATTTGTAACTACAGTAAAGTCCCGGTAATTCGAGTTACGATAATCCGAGGTTCCGTGTAATTCGAGTCGCAAATAGGGCCTTAAATGTGCAAAAATACCATAGAAACTAACTTTTCCGCCAGTGCTGTATTCCCCACCTCTCTGTTACAAGGTCACTCGACACCAATCCGGGCGTGTCTAAAAATAAACCAGTCCCGCTACTGTATTGTGTGCGACATTTGTGTAATCGCTGATTTGGATGCAGCGCTACACTACGTTGAACAACAACCCGAAGTTACTGCTGCCGTTACCGTACTACTCTGTGGTTGGCTTGACATCGCTGCTGAACGTTGCGGTGTAGTTAAGGAAAAAAAAACTGTTTATGATTTCTTTAAAAAGTAAATTTCTAATTCTGTACTATATATACAGTAGAGTCCGCTTTATCCGGCCTTATATGGCGGAGTACCAGACCGGATACCATAAAAGCCGGATAGTCCGGTATAGGGTTAAAATAAGCCAATAAACGTACATGAGAAAACTTTACAGTACTACTGTAATTTAAATTGGAATCATTCATTAAAACAACAAATAGATGGACCAAATCTTGGGGTTTATTATTGTAGATACAACCATTGTTACAAGTGTAACATATTTTAACTAGAGTACTGTACGTACAATATTGTATAAAAACCTCAAACAAATTTTGCATTAAAAGTTGTATAAAAATGATGGAGCAAATTAAAATTTAATGAAGAATACGAAGTGAATTGACAAATTTTTTATAATATCTTATGGCAAATTGTTGAACTTAAATATAATTTTAAGGCTCAAAACTTGTTAAAATGTATTTAACTCGAGATTTTACATTTGTTAATCGTCACTACATTGCAGGTGTTCTTACGTGTTGTAAGATGTTTTCGGATCGCTTGGATAGTGCTTCATTTATTTCAGTATATTCTTTGGATGCTGGGCCGGATAATACGAGAGGTCGGATAAAACGAGGCCGGATAAACCGGACTTTACTGTAGTACGTTTGTACATCAGTGTTCAATATAAAATAGTGTATATTTAAGGAAACTTCCATTTTTGCGGTTATACGAGGACTGTAAATTGTAGTTTTATTTGAACATCTGCATATTCCGTGTAATTCGAGTTTCCCACAATCCGAGGTACTCTCGGTCCCATTCAACTCGAAATATCGGGACTCTAGTGTATTAACTATGTTAATTTATTTTATAAACTTACTGCTCACAGTTTTTTTTGTTTAGTCCTTTTTTTTTCTGTTAGGGAATGTCGTTTCGCCAATTTGTCGGGCATTATCAATAAATAATTAATGTATATCTTAAATACATTAAATAATGTGATTAAATAATGTATATCTTGCACTTTAGTATCGATCTAGAAACGTATGCGGACACACGTGTGTACAAAATACTCTAAATCAGTTATATGTTGTGTTTTGTAATTGTATTGTAGATTTGTTGTGTATGTGTTTAATTTCGTCACCAATCGACGCGCACTAACCAATGCAAGATTAACATTTTTCAATCGGAGTTGATATTGCCTAACAAATATGCGAAACGACGTAACCTACGAGAAAGATACGACCAAACAAAAAGGGCTTTGTGCAGTAAGTTTGTAAAATAAGTTAACATAGTTAATAATTATAACCAGTCCAGTAAGGTAATCAATGATCATGAACTTTGTAACATTGTAAAAGACATCTAGTACTCTTTAAAATGTTACTTATTTATTTAGTAATCTAATTCAAAGTTGGTGGTATCAACTATTTTTCTTTGCCTACGGTACATCGATTACGTTCTAATCTTTGCAAGCACTAACACCGCATTCAAGTAATTTAAGTAGAAATTTTCAGATATCTTAAACAATGAACTAACTAATCTAAATTAAAATATGTTTCTACCTATTCAACCAGTATGTGATGGTAGTTTTGAATTTCAACCAATGTTAAAAGTGTATTGAAATAATAAAAAACACCCAATACTACAAAGATTTAAAAAAGAAAGCAGTCATGGGACTGCCGACAGAAGTGAAAACTGTCATAATAAATTGTTGGTTATATTGATGTAATTTGAAATTTTATCAATATTTTTGTATTGTCCCATTTAAAATTGAAATCTAAAAAATAACATAAACATGATTATCTATAGTCAAATAATAATATGACTATAAATTAGGTATAAATTTACCTGTTTGACGTCTATCAATCCTTTCTTTATACCTAATTTATAGTCATATTAATAAATCAATCCGGGAGCTATATAACAAAATGAAAATAATAATAACATAATTTTAGGTTAGGCCTATACTGAACCAACACACGTTTCTTTAATGCATCTCTACATTCATTATAGCAAGCAAGTTAGCAAATCTAGACACTAACAAAATAAACGGTATCAGTTAACTGACACAAACTTTCTCCCAACTTACTGTAGTCAAAATAATATTGTTTTCAATAATTTTATTTATTACTTTTTAGAACAAAACAAAAAAATAATATTCTACCTACGTCAATCGTATAAAAAAATTATTGTCCTAGGCGGGATTCGATCGCGCGACCTTTGAATTACTGGCCGTGATCGCTACCATGGTGCTACCCCGTGCGGCCGCCGCCGCGATGCTAGATTGACAACATAAACTTGTTTATTTTTAAACATTTCCCCATAATTATAAAACGCCGAAGTTTTGATAAAAGCGGGTGGTGTCATTTTGTTTGGCATCTTAAGCACTATAAATACTGAAAATTTGATCAAAATCGTTAGAGCCGTTTTTGAGAAATTTGCATTTTTGTCGTTTTTTATGGGTTTTTAGGGGTAAATTACCCTTAAAAATTAAAAATTCCAAAAAATGAAAAAAACGCCTGGAGATATTAGGGTTTAGTACCTACATACCAAATTTCATGAAAATCGGACCAATAGTGTCCTCTCTGGTCGTGTATACATACTGACAGACAGACACCACTCTAAAAACACTTTTTTGGGTTCAGAGAGCACCAAAACAAAAAATTCCACTAAAAATATTTTTGGATTCAGGGAGCACCAACACAGATAATTGCACTAAACCATTTTTTGGGGTTCTGGGAGCACCAAAACAGATAATTCAACTGAAAATTCAAATTCGAACATTTTTACGAAAACAATACTTTCTTCATATACTACGTATAGGGTGGAGAAAGTAAAAATGAGAAAAAACTATGTCTATTTTAGAGGTATCACCAAGCACATTATTAACACAACTTACAAAATTAGGAAGTGTATTGTCCATTTCAGAGGTATTGCCAAGTAAACTATTTTAACACAACTTACAAAATGAGAAAGCACAATGTCCATTTCATCGGTGCGTGTCATGACTAAATTAACCCGTACAGCTATAACACAACTTACAAAATTAGGAAGTGTAATGTCCATTTCAGAGGTATTACCAAGTAAACTATTTTAACACAACTTAAAAAATGAGGAAGTACAATGTACGTTTCATCGGTGCGTGTCATGACTAAATTAACCCATACAGCTATAACACAACTTACAAAATTAGGAAGTGTAATGTCCATTTCAGAGGTATTACCAAGTAAACCATTTTAACACAACTTACAAAATGAGAAAGCACAATGTCCATTTCATCGGTGCGTGTCATGACTAAATTAACCCATACAGCTATAACATAACTTACAAAATTAGGAAGATTAATGTCCATTTCAGAGGTATTACCAAGTAAGTTATGTTAACACAACTTACAAAATGAGGAAAGCACAATGTCCATTTCATCGGTGCGTGTCATGACTAAATTAACCC
>JAGFPH010000942.1:86081-107252 GCA_018207615.1 Philaenus spumarius
GGAAATTATACGAGTTTTAAGACGCAGTTAGAAAAGCAACAACGTCCAAAAGTCTAGACGAGATAAGCGAACACCTGCCTGGAGAAACGGTCTACGTGCGATTTCACATGCAAGATCCACAGGGAATGCTTTGGTAAGCAACTGATGAAATTGAACATCTGTGTGTCGTTAGACGTTTCTGATTGGTTGAGAGAAAATAGACGCCGGCCGAATGTAGCGTGGGAGAAGGACGCTAACGTTACTTACCAACTAGAGACCAAGCAGTGAACGTCACTTGAAGTGTTGCGCGTTATGCGTTGTGCATTAACAGTTTAATCATGTAACATTTATTATTGCTAATCTACAAGTACAAAGTAGTATCTCATCGTAAAATGGTGTATAGTGCGATCGCTTAAAATAATGTGACAGTAAACCGGACACGACAATGAAATAGGCTACGAAAGTTTTGCGCTTGCGAGTGGGGTTATCTTTTTTAAAATTAATAAGTTTGTGGTCTGCTTTTCGTAAGTACAGTGCACTTAAAATTCTTTTTTTTATAAATCACCAGCTCTCTTTAAATTTATAATGTATTTATTTGTATGTATTTGAATTTATTTTTCTTTGCTGTTTATTATAAGATATTAATAGATGTCAAAGGTTATTTCTAAATCGTCTGCTTTGTTTGGCCTAATCTGATCCTCTTCACCATATATCAATCAGGTCATTGAATTCACTACCCGAGATAGAATAAAACTAAAAGTAGAGTCTTGCAATCCAACTGCATCAAATCAAAATCAAGTTTATATATATTTCTTTTATTTAATTTTTGTAAGCTGAGCATCTTACAAATTGGCGCAGCCAACTTTGGGGCTCGTCATATAGAGACTTAATCTTACAATTTTTGTAAATTTGCCAAAAATTACTTTAAATAGTAAACGTAGTTATTAATAAGTTAATAAGTTTATTATATATCAATATAATCGATCAGAAAAATCAATCAATTATTTTGTTTTGTAATGAAATTAAAAATAAGAAAAATAGAGTTTAGAGCTTTTAAAATACTTCATTACACTAAATGTGACTATAATAAATAATTGGAAAAATATTCTTAAGGTTTACAACATTTTTTTATCGAGTAGGCCTATTTTAAATATATAGGGTCAAACAAGTAAAACAATATATTTTTTATGCTTTTAAAAGTAGTAATAAAAATTATTAGAGCTTGGAAAATACCTTTTACAGTAATACTTTTTAGTTTAAATATGTCAATTAATTGTATTTATATTTATTTAAAAAAATGTATTTTAGCAATAACTTTTTTGTGAAATAAGGCACATATAGTTTAAAAAGTTACCATTTCTCAACACAAAACAAAAACTAGATTATTACATTATTTATTTAAACAAAATTTACACAAAAGAGCTTTACAAAACTGCAAAATAATAACGTATATTCAAAAATTGAAAACAACATGAAACATGAAACAAAATGAATGTGTTGATTTAACAGTCAATTTACTTTTTTTCAATAATGCATTAGTTTAAAAATATTTTTATGAAACCCACAATAACTTTAACTGAGTTCAAAATACAAATTTTCATCCGAAAGGAAAAACAATTAAATGAAATTATAACGTGGGATTTTAAAGTTACCCGGACAGATTTGTTTTTATGTGGTATTAAATGTGTGTGGTTGGCAGTACTGCACAGTTTCGTTTAATTTTAAAGAGTAAATACAAATAAAAAATACTAGCTGATCCGTGCGAATATTTCGCAAGTTGATTATACTTACCTGATTTAATACGTTGATTTAGTTCAGTTAATTACGTTTATTTATTTACATTGGTTTATAAATAACAGTTTATAACACTTGCATATGGAATGAAAACAATAAAAACTAACATTATTCATGTTAGTTAAACAGATTGTTAATAGATAGCGCCTTCCATTAGGAACCATATGAAGTATAGGCTAATATACAAGTTTTTTTTATAAATTTTTCTAACGAAAACATGAATTTTAAAATGATGCTTCGATAATTTATTTTGATGAAGAATTTGGGGAGATATCGCACAGCGACAAAAAACACCTTTGAAAAATAATATTTAAGGATTATACAGTACCTTTATAAATTAAATCAAGCTTGAAGGTCGTAAAGGCATATCACTTAACAGTTTCCTTTTATTTTTCAATACAGGCAATACTTTTCATTAATTTCTAATATTATTATGTATTACTACTGTCTATGTGTACTATATTATTTTAATTTTTTTTGGTATTAACTATTGTGTGAAAAAAGGTACCCTCCTGCCCCCCCTGCCCCAACATTTAGCTTCGAGTCAGGGTTCCTCAAGAATTAAATTTAAATTTGCTCCAGGCCCCTTAAACTCTCTCGGCGGTCCTGGTATAATGGCAGGGCTTAGTGCCTACATTTCGTATATTGACAAATATTTGGGCAAAGAAAGTGACAGTGATTTGTTTTTTTTTTTATCTGAGAGTAATGAATATATTACAGTGGCAATAATGAATCTAATGACGATGCCTATGATTTTAGGCCTAGGCCTAAATGATGATAGGTTAGGTAGCTAAACAAATACAAATATATTTATTTGCCAGAATCTATTTTTACAAACAAAATTTACAAACCCTGTACAATCTTTTTTAAATTAAAATATTTTAAATATCCTAAAACATGAACATAAATAAAGAATCACAATAATTATTACAAAATTTAGGTAAAAAAACTACACAAAAAAACTGTAAGGATTCATCATTAAATTGATATGGCAAGTACCTCATTAGCCTAAGCTGCGTTGAGGTACTTTCATTATTTTTAAACTAATAAATAAAATAAAATTGCAGAAGACAGGTGCTCACACATGATTTATAATTACAATAAAATTCACCATAAAAATAAATTAAGTTTTATTCTTTACTTGAAAATATATTCCTCAACCTGTTCCATATTAAATGTAAAGAGCCATTGTTTTAACTCTTTAGAAAACCCTACAAGACTGGTGGTACTGCTGATATGCATCGGAATTTTATTAAATATTTTATAAACTATGTAAGAGTAAAATTTTTTAAAAGCTTCAAAATTTGGCCGAGGTAGTGTAACTCTATTTAATGACTTAAGCCTCACAGAGTGAACATATGAATTTGATATTATATACTGGCCACCTCTCACAAAAAACAAACGCAAAACTCGAAAAATATAAAGATGTCTTAAAGGTAATATTTTAAGTTCCTTAACCTTTTCGCTGCGTATTAAAATCCAAGTACCTCCCTATATTTTGCAATTATGAGCGAAATTTTTAATTTTTTAATTATGGTTTATTTTACTTAAATATCTCTTTATTACTATATCTTGCATTAATATATACTATTATTTTCATTTAAAAAAAAATTGTATGTGTGAAAGACATGATTTAAGCCCTAAAAACATGGAAATTTAATAAAATATTAAATATTTCTAAATATTCACATTAAATAATATTTACTATAAAAAACAATGAAAATATTATTAATCTACAACAGTTTAATATTAAAACATGTATTAGATAACATTTATAAGCATAAATTAATAATTCTTTAATAAGTGGCAAAGATACAGTAACATATAATTCTAGCCTAGCTAACACACAGAAATTACACTTTCTTGAAGTTGAAATAATGTCAATAAATTTGGTTCTATAATGGAATATTGTAATAATAATTTTGTTATTGTGAATACTTTAAAATGTTTAAAAAGAGTATATTTGTTATTATTTTAAATATTCATTCATTATGAAGTAGGTTAGAATTAATCACCAATACAGTACTTACATTATAATAAAATAGGCCTCTTAAGCCAAAACTAAATCACTTCAGAACTTTAATTACGTAAAACAAATATCCACCTGCAATATATACCAGCAATATAATTAAATAATATCATAAACACACACTTAGAACCAATAGAAATCATTATAACCACGATATAACCTTCACTAAACACCTCGTTGGGGAACGTAAACTGTCAACAAAAACATGTGACACTACAAAGTTTCACTGGCTTAGAAACAGGGAGCAGCACCTACTTGAGGCTAAATAACCGCATTTCTATTCAGTTGGGACTATAATCGATTTACGCAGCCAACGGAAAAGTTTTTCTAACGTTGTGGACTGAAGTCGATTTACGCAGCGAAAAGGTTAAAATAAGGAAAAGAATGTTCAGTTCTTCTTAGTTTAAAAATTTGTATTATAATAGTTTTTTGGGCAATTATTATTGGATTAACAATAGTGGGGTATACACCACCCCAGCAACTCAATCCATACTGTATTTTACTGTTAATAATACCAAAATAAATTGATCGTAGTACAGATGCATGAAATACATACTTAAGCCTAAAGAATTTTCTTGAAGCCATACATACATACATTTTTTACAGATTGTACTTGTGGTTTCCAAGTACAATTTTGATCTAAAACTAAACCTAGATACTTTAAAATTTTTACTTCTTCAATCAAAACACAATCTTTGCATGTTATATTCCTAACATTATTTAGAAATTTTTTACATTTGAAATAAATCAATCTATTTATATCATCCTTATTTTTAAAAGAAAATCTAATATATTTTGTTTTAGAACTCAAGGCTAATTTGTTGAGTGTAAACCAAACTTTAAGTTTATCTAAATCATGTTCCATGTTACTAAATAAATTCTGATCGTTCTGACTTGTATAACACAAGGCAGTATCATCCGCAAAACAAGTGAGTGAACCTTTGAAATTACCTAAACATAATTTATTTATGTATATAATAAACAAAATTGGCCCAAGGACTGAGCTATAGGTAAAACATCACTAGTACTTTGTTTAATTCGAACACACTGATTCCTTTCCGATAAATAACTCGTGAACCGTTCCAAGGCAATTCCTCTAATACCAGCCTCACTTAAACGAGAAATACTATTGCGAATGCCTTCCAAAACACAAGTGATGATGTATTTTATGAAAATGACATTAACACTTGTAAATATAAACATAATTCAGTGATTTTTTAAAAAATTTTTAGGAAATGATTAGACTTTAACCCTCCCAGTGGCAGACTGCCCAAAGTGATGTTCTCTCAGGCGCAAGATGCAGCTATTTCGACAATTAGCGAGAATTTGCATACATTTGCATTTTCGATTAATTAATTTACTTAGAATTATCCAATCGTAATAAAACCGGCACCGTTGGAAAGAAAATGAAATAAACTTTAATTTTTGTATTTAAAACTTTTTCGTAAAATGTATATTTACATACGTAATCATCGTTTCAAAATTTTAGTACCTAAATCACCTGTGATTCACGTGTCAATGAACCCCGTATATTGTCAAGATTTTGTCTCATTTTCAACGGTCTGCAACTCCTCACAGAAGTCATTTATGAAGAAGATCATAACAGCATTGAATTTAGCAGACGATTCTTCAAATCACATGTTACTCTGAAAACAGCTGTTCTACAGGATTTACGGTGAAAGATTGTAATTGGTCATAGATTTGGCCAATATGCAAGCCTGTTTAGAATCGATTCTTACAGTCTTATTCGATATATCCTTAAAATGTACAATATATGGTTTTAAAAAGAAAACTTCACAGTTTTTATCTATGTCCAAATCAATACATTTAGATTTCATAGGTTGGTACCAATGAACAACAAACCTTTCAATTCTCAGAATCTGAGAATATCGTCCGTCCGTATTTTGATGTTAGTTATAACTTATAACATTTGTTTTGTGTTTTTTTTTTGGTTATTACAGTTATAAAATAGTGTTATATTGTGTGTTAGTTATAAATAAATAAGTGTAGATTGTGTTTGAGTGAAATTAGGCTTATAACGGTGTTGTAATAAAACAGTAAGTGTATAAATAACATAGCCTAGAAATAAGTTTTAGGTTAAATTGCCGATTTGAGGTTTTTGAATTTTCATTACAAAATGTAAAGTTATTTGAAACTGGGTAGAATGCTATTCGATTCTACATTTCATTCTCGAATTTTTAGTATAAAAAAACATTGTTTGAAGTATAAAATATCTTGGCCTGGTCACTTTGAAATTAGTCAAGATTTGCAGGTTATGTAGTAAAAACGTTCAAAATGTTATTTTGAACTAAACATTTGTGAAATTGAAATATATTTTTACATATTTCTATTTAGAACTAAATTATAAAACTTTTGTGTATTTTGAAAAAAATTACAAAAACGTTTTACTATTTTTTATGTAGGCATAAAGTTGTTTTTTTTCCTTCCGTTTCTGAACATTTTTTGCTTTCTAAGCTAATAACTTTTACAATTTCAAAAGAAACTAATTTTTAGTGGCTTTGAATTCTTTGAAGTTTCTTCTACAAAAAAGCTACGAAACACTTTTGGATTAGGGTTCATTTATTATTTTTGGCGAATTTTCAAAAATATGCTTGCAAAACGCTATAAACGGGCTTTTCAATTTTAGCTTTAACCATGCCACTCCTAGGGTTAAAGGACATACAAAGAAAATTAGTGCAAAAATAAATTTTGAGTTTTTTATTATAAATTTTTGTAAAATTATTATTTTTTTATTTTTATAATAACATTATCTGTATAATATATTATTTCTTAAATGTGTTTTTTTTTGTGGCAATGCCATATCTCCCCTAATTCTTCATCGAAAAATAAATGATTCAAACATCATTTTAAAGCTTTAAAGCTATTGACAAAAAATAGACAAATATCTTAAAATTTATGTTTTTGTTAAACAAATTTGTTAAAAAAACTTTCATATGATTCTTAACAAAATGTGCCATCTATTAACAATCTGTTTAACTAACATGACAGTTGTTAGTTGGATTGTTTACATTTATATGCAAGAGTAATCTATCACGCAAATCAATCAACATAAAGCTTTATAAATCTTTATAAACTGTTATTTATAAACCAACGTAAATAAATAAACGTAATTAACTGAATTAAATCAACGTATTAAATCAGGTAAGTACTCCTAACTTGCGAAACATTCGCACGGGCCAGCTAGCATCTAAAAATTGTGACCATCCTCTGATTCCTCTATGTATGTATGTAGAAGTAGTTTGTAGAAGTCTGAGTTTATGTCCGCAAGCAATTGTGTGTTTGGATAAAGTTTGTTGTTTGGCTTAATTGTGTATGAAGAGGCCTGCTAAGATATACCACCTCAGGGGAAGCCGCATTATGTTAAAAGTCAAGTATAAAGATAAACTAATTATTTTGAATTTATTTCTGTTTTTATTACTTTTATTATTTTGTACTTAGTTTAGTTTTTTTTTCACACTTACCATCGAATACTGGAAGTGTAGGTTAGATATTTCCCAACCAATAAAATGTATATATATATAAATAATTGGAGGAAAATAAATATTATTATTCTACAGGATTTACTCAAAAGTGATATTTTTCCATAATATTTTAGCAAAATTTTAATTTGTACAAATTTTATTGTAAAGGTGAGTCATTGTGTCAGTTTCATCTACTGACAGTTTCATCTCAGTGGAAATTGAGTTGTCTGCGAAAGGTTAATAAAGGTGTTGGACTTAACACAATTTTGAAGCTAAAATTGTAAATAATATTAAATGTCTAAATGAAATTATGAAGTTTGTAATACAACATGTAATACAATACATGTTAAAAACTAGCAGCACTGTTTAGGCCTACTTGAAAACTAATACAATTGTATGTTACAGAAAGTCAACGTCTAATCCAAAGAGCATCTTCCGATCACATAGCTCTTCAACATTGCCAAGGTACAAACCCTGTTATCTATTCTATTGAAAACTGGCTCAAGGATTGTCGGGAAAATCCGTTCATTCGATACGCAAGCACGCTTTTACACGACTCTTCAAAGTAAGAAAGTTTTCATTCAAATTAGTTATAACTTTTTGTGTTTACGGTTCTTATTGTAGCGGTATACGGTCTTCCGATAAAAATTTAATTTCATTAGTTTAAATACATAGCAGTTTATATGACTAGATTTTTATTAAGATTTTACATGACTTCAAATTTTTCACATGTTGAAGTAATTTATTCACAAGCATAATGAAGCGTTTGCACTTGTGAGAAATTTCTTAACACATTGAGAATTTAAACTCCATTGTGGTAGTCCACGGATTAGTGAAATTAATTTCGGTATATTATAATACGTCTACTAATCCTGTTTTTATGGTATTATCTTACCTTGTTCTACCGCAGTTTTGGGTATTCACCCATCCTCAGGAACAATTCACAAAAAACACATAAATATATATTGTACACAAAAAACACACAAAACACATTTCACTCCATGCGGAGGTCGTAAAAAGTTATAAAGTAAAAACATGCGGAAAGACATTGAGAATCAATAAATAAACTTTTGCATTCGAATATGTTCTAGTACCACGAGTATTAACATAAAAAAAGTGTTTCACTTTGCACTAGGTATTTAATATCTTTTTTACGAATATTTATTCTTAATATTTTAACAAATAAACTACAGTTGAGTTTGTCATAGAAATTAAGAATTAACTTAAATTTTACACCAGTACACATTTAGTCCGGTCAATTTAGACAAAAAATAAGAGTAAAGCTACATAAATTCCCACCAAGCTGAAAATCAGTAAGATTGTTAAAAATATGATTAAAAATAAAATTTGAAAGTTCCCCATCTTTCCCCTGTGTGGAAACAATTTTATTGAAGGTCAAAGGTAAAAAAAATGAGTTTTTCGCGATTTTCAGCAAAACGGTAAGTTTTATCATAAAAATACTTCAGAGAAAAATTGTAGATCATAAAATTATCTACAAAAAATGTGTCAATACATTTTTTCCTACGAGCCACCGTTTTTGAGATATAACGATTCAAAAAGTTGTAAAAGTTGTAATCGTCATAATATGCATGAGTACGCCACGTATATACATATCTATAGTTGTAATATATGTTAAAATATTTTTCTATCGGTCATTGTAACTTACACTTATAATATAAAATATACATAAGATATAACTATAAAAATATCAGGTAAAATGAAAAAACTGTCGTATTTGATGGCTATAATGATTGCACGAGAAATACCAAAGCTACAGAACAACGTCGTCGAACTTTAGCAACATCTACATCAATTGATATTTTATTTGATGAAAATATGACAGTTCCAACCACTCAACAAAAATTTCTTACAAATACTCACAACAAGTCTCGGTTCATTTCAATGTTGAAAGAAAAATTTACTGCTGAAAATATATTGGTAAAACAAGCTAATAATGATGCTGATGTATTCATAATTGAAACAGCAATAGAACAATTCAATTTGACAAATACAACTATTGTTTTTGGTGAAGATGTAGACTTACTCGTATTACTCACTGCTCGAACTCCAACTGAAAAAACAATTTTCTTCTTAAAACCAGGAAAAGCTCAACATCAATCGGAAATATATTCGTCAAAAAGTTTATCTACTTTTGCAAAGTGTCAAAATCATGTACTATTTTTACACGCAATAACTGGCTGTGATACAACATCTGCATTTTACAGAAGGGGTAAAATAACAGTTTTCAAAATGTTTGAAAAACAAAATTTAGTTCAATGTGCTGAAGTTTTTAAAAATAGTAATTCAACTCGACAAGAAATTATCACTAACGGCATTCGCTTTCTTCTTTCTATGAACGGAGCTCCTAAAAAAACTACCTGCTTAGATAAGTATAGATATGCATGTTTCGTTAAAAATACTAAAAGTAAAAAACAAGTACAATTAGCTTGTCTTCCTCCAACCTCAGTTGCTGCTCATCAACATCTTTTTCGGGTATATTACCAAGTTCAAGTTCAAATTTACTTCCACTTGCGCCGGAAAAACTGCTGAACACAATTTTTTGCAACTGCAAAAAGGGGTGCAGTGCTAAATGTGGTTGCAAAAAAGTCAGACTGTTTTGTTCTCTGGCATGTACACATTGTCAAGGCCGGTCGTGCTCTAATATTGAATCTAATTGGAGGATCCGTTTGATTCCTACGAGGCGACATGCGATAGATCGCTATTAACGCAGCTTACATGTACTCAGGATGAAAATGAAGAAGAAGAAGAACAAGACGAACAAGAACAAGAACATCAAGAAGAAGAACAAGAAGAAGAATTTGAAAGTTACGACTCGGACGATTAAATTTCACTACTTTTTTTAAATTAAATTGCTTTTATCTTTCCAATCTCTGCTAATATCCATTATTTTGCAATAGTTTCAACTTAAACAGGACCACAACAGACCCGTGGAATAGGCCTACTGGGGAAACCACGTCAAAAAAACGCGCTATGTACACTACCTCATAGGTGGCGTGGAAACGTGTGCATATTATGACGATTACAACTTTTTGAATCGTTATATCTCAAAAACGGTGGCTCGTAGGAAAAAAAGTATTGATACATTTTTTGTAGATAATTTTATGATCTACAATTTTCCTCTGAAGTATTTTTATGATAAAACTTACCGTTTTGCTGAAAATCGCGAAAAACTCATTTTTTTTGACCTTTGACCTTGAATAAAATTTTTTCCACACAGGGGAAAGATGGGGAACTTTCAAATTTTATTTTTAATCATATTTTAAACAATCTTACTGATTTTCAGCTTGGTGGGAATTTATGTAGCACCGAATGTCTAAATTGACCGGACTAATTGTGGTTCTAGAACTTTTGTGATGAATGAATCAGATCTTGTAAATATGTCATAGATTTGATAGGGCAAACAATGTGTTTTACTTTGGCTGTTTTTTCTTAATATTTGAGGTAGATAGATAGATAATAGTCTTTATTATGGCGAAGTTAGGACCTCTCTTACACTTAACTCATATACATTTCCAAATTTTTATAAAAAATATCGACACTTAATCCTAAAATAAAACAAAAGTACACAATAAAAACTAAGCAAAATTCAAATAAAAATTCAAAAAGAAAAATCCTAAACTATTACAGTTTTATAATTTTACAAAATAAAATAGTCTAATTGAAACATATTGATCGAAGTACAAGAATAAACTACTTGTAAACAACATTCACGCTCGCATTCATACTCATAAAATATAAATAAGTGAATTAAATTAGGTCTGTTGAAATTGGCAAAAATCTTTTCATTGCGAGCGGGTCTATAATTCAGGTCTATACGAATCAGTGTGTGTGTATATTTTGTTATACAGTAGGATCTTGCTAATCTGGCCCTATATCGGGATTGGTAGTGCTGGATTACAGAAATTGCGGGATTAGTGGAACATTGGGTAGGCTACAAAAAGAAAATGTAACATAAAAACATTGTTTATATAGAATCATATGTAATATTTAATTACTGTACCTTCGAAAACATGTTATAATATACAATACTGGAATACAATACATTATTCTAGTGTGAAGAAAAACAAGAATACAATGCTTAATTTCTAAAAAGTACAATAAAGCAAATTGAACTGCTGTATAAAACGTTTAAATTTTAACAGCGGAACAATTGTGTATGGTTTCTTGCTTTTTTGAATTAAAGGAAAGCCTCAACACGTTTTCCTGCGGTCTCTTTAGTGTTATGATATCAGACGCGGAAGCACCCCATTTTCCTCAGCCAACTAGATCGCAGTGGTGAAAGCTTTTAGAGCTGTAAAAGCCTGGAACACATGTGCTGTTCGTCCCCATCACACTCCCTTTAAAGATGGAAACAGCACTTGTTTATAACAAAAATATTAAAAAAAAAATATAACGAAGAAGGAAGTGTTTTAAGAAAAATCCAATTATCAATCCGAACAATGACGGAACAGGACAGGAGTCAATGAAAACAAATACTTTAAATGCACTGCCTGCTTTACTTTCACAAAAGAAAACATTTTACAACATAAGTTCAACATAATATAAACTAAAAGAAAATCTCCCCTTTTTTTAATACCAGACATGTCTGTTAAAAATACTCTAATACACTTAAAAGATTTACAATGCATTAAAATAAACTACAGAAACACATAAATGAAATTACTATACATGTAGGCCTATAAAGAAAAGTTATCGACCTTTTATATGTCCCTCGGTCGAATATTACCAAAATTATACTTATAAATTTTAAGTTAAGCTTCATTCCACCAAAGTACAGCTGAGTTAACGTAAACCAAACACATCGTTGCAGAATTTAGTCCAATGATGTTATAAGAAGTAAATTTAAAAGATGTCACCTTAATTGGCATCACTTGGTTACTCGTCGAACCAGACTCGTTGAGTCCACAAGTGTTCAAGTTTAGGTATGGTCGGCAGCTTAACTAAAGCTCCTGTTGAAATTACGAAGCACAGAAAGCAAAAGTCTCTTGAGTTGCCAAAACTCCAGAATACCACTACAGGTGAAATGTCGCAGCGGATGAAAATGAAACTCCAGGAATGTCGAACCCCTTTATTTAACAGGTTAATAAAAGATAATAATTGTTCTAAGATTCTTTTACAACATATGAACATCTTTTGAACACTAAGCAACATACATATACATATATATATATAGCCTAGGGCTAAAATGAGTACCCCCTTATGGGTTTGCTTTACAAAAATAATTTCTATTAAATAGTTCAAATTAAAATAAACATTTAGTTTCTCCTTTTTTTTCTTTACGAATTAGTTTTCTTAAGTTTAATACAACAAAACAAGATATCGATACAATTTTCCAATTTTACTAACCCATGTGGTTTTTATATGTGTCTTAACATGTAGGTGAGCCATTACTAATATCAAAATTCATGTATTATAGAATATCACTGTAACCTTTTTCATTAAAAGCAAGGTTTTTCTCCCTTTATGTTAGGCCTACTACAGAAAGCTTAAAGAATGAAAATAAATTCTTTGTTTCCCCTTTTTAAATTTACACTACTTAGGCTTGTTACTGACGCCATTTTGCTCCGGCTCTGACTGGTTAAATAACTTACATACTTAGCTTATGGCTGACAAAATTAATTTACAATATTCTCTATCCTCAGAAATGCACAAATATACCTTAGTTATACATTAACAGTTAAATGAAATCATATTATTATTGAAATCTTAATTACAATTTACAACAGATCACTTACCATGTGAAATGGGGTTATCCCAACTAAAAATGAAGTTGGCCTCTTCATACTTAAAAAACGGCGAGATCAGTGCAATTAAAGTATTCAATAGACAAAATAACATAACTGAAAACTATTTACAAGAACGTTACACACTTTACACGACATTTTGTCGGCCTCCCACAACTACTCCAGTATAGACAATTAGCACTGAATACTATTAACAAATTTATGTCTACACTCAATGAGATACATTTTTAGAAGAAAGAGAAAACGTAACCGACGCTACCCCTTCCCTAGTTTCGGGTGCAGTTACCCGAAACCTTTCAAAACGGAATAAATGAAACTAACGGTACCAAGATGGAGCCAAATTCAAATGTACATTCGGTGTTACGTATTATTTAAACATACCAAAGGAAAACAATCTTTGAATTATAACATATGTGTTGTAAACTAAAACCTTCTTTTTTTATTAAGGAAAACTAAAATCAGAAAGCGTGAAACGAAACGGAAACTTCAATTATTAAACAAAATTAATTAATCATATGTTCTGTCCACTGCAATGAGAAACAAAACAAACTTACTGCTCTTAACCAGCCCTTCTAGTTAAAAACGTTTCCCACAGAAAGCGCACCCTCCCTAATTTCTCTTATACCATTTGGTCAGAGTGACGGTAATTCTCATTACCGGCACACACACACGGCGCCACAGATTATTTGACATCGCCGTCAATTCAACATTGGCGCGAAGGAGTTAGGCGTCTATGTCAGCTGTTGTCAGGTCGTCAGGATCATCCACAAGATGATTCACTACTCCTTTTTCTTTTTTGTCATATATTGTTGCACGACCAATGTTGTACTTCTTAGCTAAATTAGATAACTTGTCACCTTTTTCCAAACGTTTTAAAATTTCATACTTTTTATCCAAAGTTAGTGTGATGTGTTTACGTTT
The DNA here is from genome assembly GCA_018207615.1 of Philaenus spumarius. Classification (NCBI taxonomy): domain Eukaryota; kingdom Metazoa; phylum Arthropoda; class Insecta; order Hemiptera; family Aphrophoridae; genus Philaenus; species Philaenus spumarius. Next base: position 100,052 of record JAGFPH010000942.1, read on the forward strand.
TTCCGACATTGCACTACATTATACTAATACAATAATACGCAGAACAGACTCGCAATCACTACTGATAGAAGCGAGCAAATGACGGCACAATGGCTGTTTATGTTGTACAGTAAAAATTGACAATCTGACTCGTACATGCAGGTATTTGAAAAGTTGAATGACCTGCCGTCGCTCTTTGAGCGCCGGATTATAGAGACTGTACTGTATTTGGTTTATTTATATGTATAGGTAGGAGAAATAGTGTGTGATTTTGGAAGTTACTCCTTACCTGATTGGGAACCTAATACAGAAGTTACAAACAACAAATTCTAAGTTTGTAGGTGTTTCGTTTTTGAAAGAAATAATTTTTATTATTTTTCCTTTTTTTCAAACAAGGTGTTGGTTAGACACCCTCCAATTGGGACCTCCCTACCACATTTCAGGTATGAACGCATTACGGTCCAGAGATTTTATGATTTATAAGTCAAATCTTGGAAATATATCTAAAATAATTATAAAGAATTACTAAAAGTACCGACTAATTAAATATAAGTATTGATTGAAAACCATGTTTTTTACCACCTTGTATTCAAAGTAGTATCTAAATAGTCTCATTATTAAAATACTGTCTGTTTAAACTTAATATTTGTTTAAATTAGGGATGGGTCGATTCTCGATACCGATTCTCGATACCACTGATACTTTAGCTTTGGTATCGGTATCGAGAACGATAGCCGAAACTCGATACCGATTACCGATACCACGAGATACTCAGTTGTCAGAACTGGCTGTTCTCGTATAGACTCCGTGAATGTAATCTCCGGTATTTGCAATCGCATTCTCTGTATTTTAACTCAATTCAGCATTTTACAATAAATATCAGTAGGGAAAATGTAAAACATTATTAATTTTATGTAAGTGGACATATTCCCCAGTAAAATGTTTTAGGCAATTGTTTCTTTTCATAAGTAAACGCTTCTTGTTTTATTTTTATTCATGCATAGGCTGTTATTTGTACACAAGAAGTCTAGAGTAGGCTGAAGGTCAAACACTTATGGATTCGTTTGTTATCGTGTCTATAGAATTAGGGTGTCTATTGCGAAGAAAAATAACACATTTTATAGATCGGTAACAAAAGTATTTAAACTTTAAAGTAATAATTTTATTTGTTTGAAGTCGGGTAAAACTTGTTGGGACTTACGTTATCCGTGATTTATGATTTTTATGGGAGTCTGGACGGAATTCCTTTGTTTTACTTTTTATTTAGAGATGGGTCGGTTCCATTTTTTTTTTTGGTTCCCGGTTCTAGAGTCAAGTCGGTTCTATTTATTATTCAAGGAATTTAACAAGAATTTAAGAGTAAAGTATAAGATTGAATTTGAATACTGAAATGATTAAGTATGTTATGTACAAATAATTAAATACAAGTATTCAGCTAAGTTAAATTACAGACAAAAGTCCATCACTTTCAACGTCTATTATAAAATATTGCCACACTTCGATGTCATTGCTGAAAAGACTAGCCTACTCCGGTTAAGTTTCCACATATCCTCAACTAACTAAACTTAATCAAATTAATATGTTAATTCAGTATAGTGTCGATTATCCGAAAGCGGAAATGTACTGTAAATAAATAAGTACATTACAGTACTGCACGTCGTGCACGTAATTCCGAATTTAAAGGTTTTAACTTGCATAATCAGCCGAGTTGTAATCAGGGAGTTTGGGCGCTCAACGGAACAGCGGCGGCTGTTGAGTCAGCCGAGCGCTTGGCAGCCCTTCGTAAGTGAGTAGGCCTGCAAAATTTAATTACCCGAACAAATCGACGCAATATTTAAATTTAATAAAAAAAATGAATAAAACACTGCACTAAAACTGAATACTGTAAGTATTTACACACAGCGTTATTAACTTGATATTACAGTACTTTGTTCTAACAAGTTGTTCAGACTTCGGCGGGACTAAACGGACGCCGTCGAATAAAATTTTCGATGATTGAAGTTCCGATTATTTCTGAACTTATCCGAATTGAACGTTCAGAAACAAAACATATGATATTCCGAGTAACGCAATCCTAGTCAGTCGTAAAAAATATTATTCCGAATAATTAAAAACTTGTTTTATTTTAAATTGCAACGCATTCTGCTATTTCGTTACTGAAACTCTCACGTGTTTTTCATTGGACTAGGTTAATTGTATTTTCTTATGCGGACATTAGATTGTTTTCGGGAGTAGGTTTTTTCGCGGACATACGCTGTTGTAGATTAAATTGCGTTTAAATGCCGCGTTTTATAAAATTAGAGCTAATAATATTCGGACGTCGTATTCTTTTGCGGACATTCGTCATTTTATTTTTAATAACATTTAACCAATGGTAGTTCATAAAATTGGTACTAATTATATTCGGGCATCGATTTTTTGCGGGCATTTACTGTGGTACTTACATTATTTTTAACGCCGGGGTTTTTTAAAATTAGCGCTAATAATATTCGGACGTCGTATTCTTTGCGGACATTCGTCATTTTATTTATTTTTTTTTCGCTGTTTTTTTTTAAGGTATCGGTATCGGGAATCGAGAATCGAATTTTCAAGGTATCGGTATCGAGAATCGAAAAATCTGGTATCGACACATCCCTAGTTTAAATTGAGGAATCACATTGGTTCAGTGGATAAAGACAACTTGTTCAGTATACATATTCTCGCATACTTATTGAAATACAACAAATGTTTATATATAATATGTTTGTTGCAGGCAGGAAATGAGTGAGTTGGCGTTGTTCAGAGGTTCCGGGATGGCGAGTAGTATGAGTGAATCTATAGTAGGAATGGAAGGCTTTCAGACTTTACACAGAAGTTCTAGTCTACGTAGGACTGCAACCACCGGCACTGCAGCCATAATAAAGAGAAAGTCTGTTTCACTTCAAGTCAAATTTACTGTGGTAAGTGTTTGAATTTCTTTGGGTGTGTGGCCTCCTCTACTCCACTACTCTTGTCATTCTTCCCTACTAAGAAAATCATTAAAATTTACTTTATGAATGAAATCGAAGAAGCGCCCTAGTCTTGAGGTGAATAGATTACAATTGGATTTGCATGAATGGGTGTATGAATGTTTGGAAAAAAGCTTATGTGTAATATTTTTTTTAAGAATTGTAATTGAGAGAATTGTAAAATTTGTTTTTGTTTTTAATTAGTTACTATTATTCTTTGTATATTGGTTCGTGTTTTATTAAGTCTAATATTGTAAATTTGTATATATAAAATCCAAAACCCACTCACTCACTGACTGATCACAGTATCTCAAAAACCATACCACCTAGGAACGTGAAATTTGGTACACATGTTCCTCATAGGCGCTAGAGGCGCACTAAGAAAGAATTTTAAAATATTTGGCCTTTAAGGGTTGAAACAATATTTATTGTTTTAGGGGTAAAACAATAAATATTGTTTGTTATACTTTCCTTAAAGCTAGAAAGCTGAAGTTTTGTACATTTATTTCATACAAGATACGTATAAAAAATAAACAAGTTTTACATTTTGCTACGTGCTGCTAAAGGGTGAAAATGTGATAACCCTAAAAACAATAAAATACATTTTTATACTTTTCTTAAAGCTAGAGAGCTGATATTTTGTACATTTATTTCTTACAAGATACATATAAAAAATAACCCAGTTTTACATTTTGTCACGTTCTGCTAAGGGGTAGAAATGTAGTAACAACCCCTAACACAATAAATATTAATACTTTCCTTAAAGCTAGAGAGCTGAAATTTGGAACTCATTAATTAATTTTAAGAAAATATTTAAAGACGTAAGCTGATCAAAACTATCCCGATCTATTAATTCGCATAAGACGTATCTGGGTGATCTGCAACATCTAGCTAAGACTGTGATTTACCAGTCTGTAGATTTAGCAGTTGAAAAAGGAGACACTCTTCACTCTGAATTCTTTAAATTGATTTAATTTATTCAGTCCAAATATCATGACAAAGAGGATTGATGTGCCGCCAGTTAACAATAAATACCAAACTAATTGAAAATATTATGTAATAATTCACTTTCTTGCAATAAAAGATGAGAGAAAATTATTACTAACATATTAACATAGTGATGCAAAACAAATTCCCAGCAGCAAAGCACTGGTATTCAGCTAGTTTATAAAAATAAAAATGTAAATGTGCGTTCAAAATCGATAATCTCCGAAAGTTCTTCGCCGATTGCTTTGAAATTTTGACACAAACTTTTATTTGAATACAAGCGTGTTTTTATATACTTTGTGAAAAACTGCAGCATCTATTGAACGTAAAAACAACAAAAAATATACTCAGTATTTAACAAAAATGTAAGCGCCATTACATATGTTTATTGACTATAATAGTAACAATAGTCAGCTGTTTCCTATAATATTTTCATTATCAGCTGATTTCAAACTTAAAACAATTATTTGTATAACTAACTTTTAAGATAGGTTTTTGTGAACAAAGCCCTGTTGAAGTAAAAACAACACACTATCTATACTGAAATTATAAAGAGGTAAAATTTATTTGTATGTAGGGGGTAATCCCTGGAATTACTGAACCAATTGAAATTTGTTTAAATAAAAAGTCACACTATCCCTGAGTAACATAGGCTAGAATTCATATTGATAAAATCATTTTTTATTTCAATATTTGTAAATTTAGTCGGAACAAATTCACAGGATGAAGTTGGGCGTTAAACCCATAGCGTCTAACAGCCGTAATACCAATAAATAAGCAAAATTATGAAAACCTAAACAACGACAATTGAAAAATGAAACTTACGCCTATATCATTGAAAACGTACTGTGCAAAGATGTGCACAAAAACATAAATTATGTGTATGTTGCTATTAAGACAGGTAAAATAAATTGAACATAATTTTAGGTTAGGCCTAAACTAATGATGAACCAACCCCTTATCTTGAATGTATTTACATTCATTACCATAGCTACCAATTGAATAAAATAACTGATAAAATAGTTGATTCGGATGTCCAGCTTAGTACAAAATAATATTTTAATTTAGGCCTAGACTAAACCAACACATGTTTCAACACACACAAACCAATAAAAACTTGTTTTATGGAATTTAAAAATAAGAAAAACTATGTTACATCCTTATTAAAAATAAATAAGACATAATATAATTTGATAGTAGGCCTATTTATTGATAATATACGGTAATTGATAGTGAGTAACCAATAATAAGAGATGATTTCAAAATATGAAACAATTATTAAGTAATTGTAACTGCTGTTAAATAAAATATACGAAATAATTTGATTTGAACATTTAAAATTATTTACCATCTTAGTTTTGAGGTTATTATTAATCCTACAACTTTATTATAAATAAAACATAACATATGTTTTTAGAAAGTTCCATCGGGGGTTGGCATGCGGAGCACGCAGCGGTCTCCCCTAGTATTTTATAAATTAATGTATTAAGGTTGGTGGAAGAGAGGACTCTAAAGTCCTAATCTTGCCTTAAATAAAGAAAATTCAATTCAATACTATCACTTTGTAGGATCGACCACAACTAGCAAGACTTAATAATGACAATTATTAAATTGCAAGATCAAACTTTTGAAATTAATTTCTTTAAAATCGGTAACAAGTGTTCAGATCTGTTTTTGTTCATTAATCATCTTACTATCATTTTGAATACATTATAAAATTAATTTTGTATATTTTAGGTTGATGGAATATAATTAGGTCAATTATGATGCAATATTTATTTATCCATGGTTTATTGTATGCAACTCTCTCAGGTTGAACAACATTGTGGCATAATCTGTCACTTAGCTTGCTACTGTTTGAACTTCCAATTCATCGGTGCAGGTTCGAGTCTAGTTGCTGGCATTTAGTTCTGTAGCACTACTACTTACCAATATTCATTAATCTAACTGGCTTCAAGAAAAGATCTTTGAAAAGAACAAAAACTATTCAGTTTTTAAAGTTAGTTTCCAATAGTTCTAGATTGTTTATATTTTTATAACTTTTGTTTATTTGAAAATACATAATAGTGCAAATATATTGGAATACTTACCCATAGGTTGATTATGTTGTTCGAAATAAATGAGCAGTCAAACTTTTATAAGTATGCCTACTAATCTGTCTTTAATTTAAGTTAGTATTACCTTATTAACCCTCCCCGTGGCAGACTGCACTGTGACGTTCTCTCAGGCGCAAGATGCAACAATTTCGAACAAATGTGTAAATTTGCATACATTTGCATTAATTAATATAGGCTACTCAAAATCTTCCAATCGTAATAAAACCGGCAGCGTTGGAAAGGAAATGAATTAAACTTTAATTTTTGTATTTAAAACGTTTTCGTAAAACGTATATTTACATATGTAATCATCGTTTTAAAATACGCAGAATGGGTTACAGCCGTTTCCGTGCGCGAATTTGCGTACAATTGTACTGTTATTTCCCACTTCTTACACGTCCAAGACCATCTACAGAAGTATTTCTATCGAGATTATAAAGATACCATTGGATTCGTCAAGATTTTATCTTTCTAATAGTGCCTTCCCTTAGTTAGAGTTAAGTTCCCCTCAGAATACTACAGTATGGTATGTGTAATATATAAACTACTTTAATTAATTAAAGTGCAGAGTTAGGTTCCCCTCAGAATACTACAGTATGGTATGTGTAATACATAAACTACTTTAATTAATTATAGTGGAGAGTTAGGTTCCCCTCAGAATACTACAGTATGGCATGTGTAATACATAAACTAATTAATTAATTATAGTGCAGAGTTAGGTTCCCCTCAGAATACTACAGTATGGTATGTGTAATATATAAACTACTTTAATTATAGTGGAGAGTTAGGTTTCCCTCAGAATACTACCGTATGGCATGTGTAATACATAAACTACTTTAATTAATTAAAGTGCTGAGTTATGTTACCTCAGAATACTACAGTATGGTATGTGTAATACATAAACTACTTTAATTAATCAAAGTGCTGAGTTAGGTTCCCCTCAGAATACTACAGTATGGCATGTGAAATACATAAACTAATTTAATTAATTATTGTGGAGAGTTAGGTTCCCCTCAGAATACTACAGTATGGCATGTGAAATACATAAACTACTTTAATTAATTATAGGGGAGAGTTAGGTTCCCCTCAGAATACTACAGTATGTCATGTGAAATACATAAACTACTTTAATTAATTATAGTGGAGAGTTAG
>JAGFPH010000942.1:110990-121320 GCA_018207615.1 Philaenus spumarius
AGAATCGGTGGAATCGACTTTTGGAATCGAGAATCGACCCATCCCTAATATTTACACATACCATGGTTCACACTTTCTGGAAAGTCAGGGAAAATCAGGGAATGTTAGGGAAATTTTAATAAGTCAGGGAAAGTCAGGGAAAAACTTATAAAAATACCGCAAGTCAGGGAAAAAAGTATAATATTTGAAAAGTCAGGGAAATTTTATTTCTTTGTAATAAAGTATTGTTTTTACTGGAAGATCAGATGACAAAGGAATACAAACTTATCAGTATTTGTTATTCTGCTAAAATGAAGTGGAACCTAATTTGAATTGGTAAATTGATATGTTTATTCTATAATTTCTTGTGAAAATGAATTCATGTTGTACTTATAGTTTTGGTACAGATCCCAACATAATATTTCTCCAACCGGAACAAGAAAAACTAAGAGTGAACATATTATTAGAATCATTTTTTACTGCAAACAGAATCTCAGATGTCATTGCTGAACATGCCAAAGCTCAGAACAATGTTCTTTACAGTGAGGCACATACTACTTTGAAATTGAATTTTAAAACTTACTTATAAAATGCAAGCCTTCTTCAAGACTAGATGACTTTTATTCATGTTTGATGATGATGTTCTTGAACCTATCAATAACTTTGGGAAGTTGTTAAGTTGAGTTTGACATTCTCTCATGGAAATGCTACCGTTGAAAATGGTTTTTCTACAATAAAAACTTGCTAGCGGAAAATTTACTAGAACACAGTTTAGTTGCTCAAAAAACAGTCGATAATGCAATTAAATTTTATGGAAACATTTAGAAAGTGTCTATTACACAAGCAATGTTGTCTAATGTTAGAGCTGCCCATAGAAGATATGAATAAACCCTCCAAGAGACAAGTAAAACTCAAAAAGAAGCTGACAAGAAAAAAGAAAATTTTCCTTAGAAATAAAGAAACTTGAAGAACAGAGGGAACTTTTAAAACTTAAATCTTTGAAAGAAGAGGAAGACATAAAATCAAAAATTCAGATGTTGGAGAAGAAAAAATAAGTTTAAATGTTTAGAGTGAACAGAACGATTAATTGATTTTGTATTTTTTGTAAGTCTTGTGATTAAGGGCTCCACATAAGAGTTTTTTTTTTTTATATAAACTGTTTTTATAAAAAGTTTTTTGTATACATTTGGTTATGCAAACAGATTGTTATGCAATATTTTTTAATAGAAAACATAATTATGCTATTTAAAAAGTATAATGCATTTTTTGATTTGATTAAAATTTTGTTTGTTAATTTTATCCAAGAAATGTTTTTAAATTTTGCTACTAAATAGTAGTTTAATATGTTCGATAGTTCTTTCGTATGATATTTTTCTTTTTAATAAATAGACTTAAACTAATTGTTTCTTATAGTACTTAATATACTTTTGTTTTATATTGTATTCTTATTTTCTTGTTAGTAGGTACTTAATTACTTTTGTTCTATATTGTACTCTTTTTTGGAAGAAAGAAAAAAGGAAAGCGTTGGATGGCTATGGGGATGGTGGAGGCCGATAATTTAAAAAAAATTTCTTTAAAGACTTGACCATGAACAATAATATGTGTATCATCATCGAGTGTCAGGGAAAATGTACTTATTCAGTCAGGGAATGTCAGGGAAATCAATATCAAAATATAAGTGTGAACCATGCATACAGTAGAACTTCGGTTAGCCGAGTTAATTGGGACTGGGCGAGCCTCGGATAAATAAAAATTTATTTTATTTTAAGCCTCTGGATTATTATTCTAAATATATTTATTGTATTTACCTTTTAGGCCTGTTTAAATCATCCTATTTGAATGTTATTAGCTATGGTCGTTTCATCTACACAGAGACACCATCAGGCTTTGCTTTCGTCCTGAATACAAACTTCACACATTAAAAAAACAAACACAGAAACACAATACACATTTAAAAAATACTAAAGTCACTGATTTTGCTAAAAGAGTTATAATAAAATATAATTGTATGATCCGCATGCATCCTACTAGTTTTCCTGTACTCAGTTGACTCTAAATATTTCAGTATTTTTTAAATGTGTATCGCGTTTATGTGTTTGTGTTTTTAATGTGTGAAGTTTGTATTCGTGACGAGTGCAAAGCCCGATGATGTCTCTGTGTAGATGAAACGGCCGTAGCTAATAACATTCAAATAGGATTATTTAACCCTAGAACCGGCAGATCGCACGAAACGTGCGATCCTGACAACACATTTGTAACGCGTGATTGTATTGAATATTTGACCCACTAAAAATCTTCCAATCTCAAAAAGACAAACACCATTGGAAAGGTAACGTTTCAAACTTTATTTTTTGTATTTACAATTTCTTTCTAAAACGTATATTTACATACGTAATCATCGTTGCAGTTTATTAGTTTTCTACAAATCAATCGGCGCCCGAAAATTCATACAAAACATAACAAAATTACTCAACTTTCGTAAATCTCTAAAACCCGCCCAGTAGGTTGTCTTAGTTAAATCTATGTATCGATGGATTCATCACAATTTCCCCTATCCAAATCTTTCATCCAATCAAAAATCGGACAAATATTTCTGAAGTTGGAAGGGGTTTTGTAGACCCTTGCAATTGGTCAGTTTTCCAACCAATAAACAGCGTTATTTATTTCACGTGATATGTGTGTGACCTCAATCGCTTTTTAGAGATATTTGGATATCTTTGTAAACATAATGTTTCAAGCTAACTTCCCCTGTAAACCAAATATGCTATATTTGAACAGTTTATTGTGTAGGACCGTGGGAAAGCGACTGCTAATACGGTCTCATCTAACGTTCAAATCTGAAGCCTAACGGACTTTTACAACATAGCCAGACATAGGAGTTTTCTATATTTTTCTAACTTTTGTTATTTAAATAATTCTAAGTCAAACACTTTTATGAAAAGATAATTTACAAGTATACAGTTCAGTTCTTTGATTTATTCTCTACACTTTGATATAATAATATTTTATTTTTGGGCACAGCATATATTAGTAAATTACGTTTCTAACTTGGTATACTTTTGATAGCAGACTTGTAGTAAGAACATAAAATCTCGTGTTTTCGAAATAAGAAATTTGAAAATGTTAAATGTTTTTATACAGTTCTATTTAGAACTAAATTATGAAACTTTTTTACATTTATGGAAAAAATTACAAAAAATGTTTACTACTTTTTATGTAGACTTAAAGTTGAACTTTTATTTTTCGTAACTGAACATTTTTTGTTTCTTGAGCTAATAACTTTCTAAATTTTACATCTATAATTTTTTTACTGGCATATACAAATTCTTTGAACCTTTCTCTACAAAAAAGCTATGGAACACTTTTGGATTGGGGTTAATTTACTATTTTTGGCGAATTTTTGAATAAATGCTTGCACACGCCAAAAAATCCATTTTCGTTAAAGCTGCCGGTTCTAGGGTTAAACAGACCTAAAAGGTAAAGACAATAAATATATAACCAAAAACTCGGATAATACGGTTGGCTGTGAGAAAACAGGTGCGAGTTCCCGCATCATTTACGTCGTTGTAGGCCGATTTGGTGGAGCCGTACTTCGAAATCTATTCTATTTGGCTTTAAATAATTTAGTTTTAATCAAACAAAGGTTTGATAATGTACTCAAATGAAAGAAATTGGATACTGTAAGCTACTGTAATAAAAACCACAAAAATAATGCCTCCGAAGTTTTTCCATCCTCGCTTTTTTTCATTGATTGTCTAGCCTCTTCTTGATTTGAATACCGTTGAGATAACCACTTTTCAATTTCCGATCTATTTCGTCCCCATTTCCCCGACAGTCACTTCCCCAACACCTAAATCACTTGCCACTTTTCCTATTGAATCACCTCCATCTAATCGTTTAATTGTTTCCCGTTTTTGATTTAACGATAGAACAACACGCTTTCGCTTTCCACTCATAATGACATTCTCATTCACAAAGTTTAACATCGACACCTACTAAAAACAAAAGCACAAAACTCAGTCCTAAATAGGTTGCCGCGAGGAGGGGATTGTAAACAGGCTCAATACCTCTTAGTCATTCACTATACTACCCCTCTGCTAAAAGTCACCATACTATTGTGTTGGATAAAGAGCGGAAATGTTTTCAGGGTGTGCAAGGCAAACGACAGTTTCTTTCTTTATGTTAAAACAAAAGTTTTTTATTATAAATTCACGCATTGAGAAATCCTCTCAGGCTATGAATTCTTTAACCCTCCCAGTGGCAGACTGTCCAAAGTGACGTTCTCTCAGGCGCAAGATACAGCTATTTCGACAATTAGAGAGAATTTGCATAAACGATAATTTAACCCACTTAGAATCATCTAATCGCAATAAAACTGGCACCATTGGAAAGAAAATGAATCAAACTTTAATTTTTGTATTTACAACTTTTTTGTAAAACGTATATTTACATACGTAATCATCGTTTTAAAATATGCAAATCGGTCTACAGCTCTTTCCGTGCGCGAATTGCATACAATTGTACTGTTATTTCCCACTTCTTCAACGTTTAAGACCATCTACAATGATGTTTCTTTGGCAATTATAACGATACCATTGGATTCGTCAAGATTTTATCTTTCTGTTGGTGTCTTCCAATCATATGTCACTAACAAACTAGTATTTATTTCAAGAATTACTGTAAACCCTTGTGATTGGACAGTCTCTCAACCAATAAACAGGCCATTTGTCAATCGATATTGGGAAGGCAGTGCCTTATGTTTTGACAGATTTCTTTACACGATTTTGTAGAGCAAAGTCTGAAGTTTGAAACGGTGGTAAGTAATCCAGAAATAACCGTTTTTTTGTCTGTCTAGTCGACAGTTGAAATGTCAGTTCTAGTGAGAAAGTCAAGCGCGTGGGTTCTCACGTTATACAAATGGGGACCTATATGCAGCGTGTAGGGTAGCGGCTTTTCATTAGATTGATATCATTTTGTTATTCAAATAAATATAACTCAAACACTTTTGTGAACTAAGGAAAGACGAGTATACTGTTATTTTCTTTGATTTATCCTCCACACTTTGTTATAATAATATTTCATTTTTGGGCAAAGCATATATTAGTAAATGATTTACAATCTAGGCCTAGGTTTGTTACCAGTCGTGTACTTGGAACATAAAAACTGTTTTTTTTCAAAATAAAAAATTTGAAATTGATAAATGTTTTTATACAGTTATATTTAGAACTAAATTACGAAACTTTTTTACGCTTACGAAAAAAATACAAAATATGTTTACTACTTGTTATGTAGGCCTAAAGTTGAACTTTTTCCTTTCGTAACTGAACATTTTTTGTTTCTTGAGCTAATAACTTTTACAATTTCAAAATAAACTAATTTTTAGTGGCATATTTGAATTCTTTGAAGTTTCTTCTACAAAAAAGCTACTGAACACTTTTGGATTGGGGTTCATTTACTATTTTTGGCGAATTTTTAAAAATATGCTTGCAAAACTCTAAATCAGGCTTTTCAATTTTAGCTTTAACCATGCCACTGGGAGGGTTAACGAAATCGATTCAGTGTCTTACTTTTATTTGTAAGTTAACAGAATTAATTTTGACTAAAGATTTTTTTTATCTGCCTCAGTTAATATGGAAACTTGGATAACCGATGTTCTGCTGTAGTTTTTTACTTCCTTTCCTGAAATGTTTGACTTTATTATATTACTGAGTAATAAGTATCATCGATACGGATATTTCTATTTAGGGATTAGATCTGTATAGTTCTTATTTTATTTTTTCTTAGAAAAAAAAAAAATATATATTTGTATCAATATGTTTTTTTCTAATAAAAAACGTGATTAACCCTCCCAGTGGCATGGTTAAAGCTAAAATTGAAAAGCCTGTTTTTAGCGTTTTGCAAGCATATTTTTAAAAATTCGCCAAAAATAGTAAATGAACCCCAATCTAAAAGTGTTCCATAGGTTTTTTGTAGAAGAAACTTCAAAGAATTCAAATATGCCACTAAAAATTAGTTTCTTTTGAAATTGTAAAAGTTATTAGCTTAGAAAGCAAAAAATGTTTAGTAACGGAAGGAAAAAAAACAACTTTATGCCTACATAAAAAATAGGAAAACATTTTTGTAATTTTTTTCAAAATACACAAAACTTTTATAATTTAGTTCTAAATTGAAATATGTAAAAATATATTTCAATTTCACAATTGTTTAGTTTAAAATAACACTTTGAACGTTTTTACTACATAACCTGCAAATCAGACTAAGTTCAAAGTGAGTAGCCTAAAAATTTTTTACTTCAAACGATGTTTTTTTTATACGAAAAATTCGAGAATGAAATGTAGAATCGAATAGCATTCTACCCAGTTTCAAATAACTTTACATTTTGTAGTGAAAAATCAAAATATCAAAGCGGCAATTTAACCTAAAACCGTATTTTTAGGCTATGTTATTTCTTAACTTACCGTTTTATTAGAACACTGTTATAAGCCTAATTTCACTCAAACACAATCTACACTTATTTATTTATAACTAAAACACAATATACCACTATTTTATAAACTATAAAGACTTTCAATTCACTAAAATATCAAGACGAATAAGACTTACAGTGAACACTTTTGAGATCAGAGTGTAAAATGGTTAGACCGCTTCGTTTAGATTATGTCTGTGCCAACTAAATTTCACCTAAATTATTTGAACTGAACATAGAATAAACTTTGGAGTTTTTTTCTTTAAAACAGTATATTAAACATCTTATGAATAAATCGATTTCTGATAGTAAAAATCGATTTACAAAATGCTTCCTTATTGGCCCAATCTTAGACCAATAACAAGCCTTTATTCTAAATTCTAGACTCATAACCATAATCTAGTCACAGATGATTTAAAAATACCACTTGAAAGATAAAAGTCTAATGAATCCAATGCTGTGATGATCTTTGTGACAATTGACAACTGTGAGGAGTTGCAGACCGTTGAATATGATGAAGTTGTACGTTCTTTAACATCGCGATGTCGCACGGAAAACAGCTGTTTGACATTCTACAATTTTAAAACGATGATTACGTATGTAAATATACGTTTTACAAAAAAGTTTTAAATACAAAAATTAAAGTTTAATTCATTTTCTTTCCAACGGTGCCAGTTTCATTACGATTGGATAATTCTAAGTGAACTAAATTATCGAAAATTCAAATGTATGCAAATTCTCGCTAATTGTCGAAATAGCTGCATCTTGCGCCTGAGAGAACGTCACTTTGGGCAGTCTGCCACTGGGAGGGTTAAATTATCATTGTATGAAATATTTTTAAATTGAAAGTAAATTAAAAGTCAAATCTATGAAAAAACTGCCTGATTATTTATTACATTAATTCTTAAGTCTTACAATCATCAAACATTTTGTTTAAATAACGCAGTTAAATAAAGTGAATATAACAAAGTTGTGTTCCTGTAAATAGTATTTTCTATAAATAAAAACAGTTTTTAAAGTTATTTGTATACTTGTGCACTTTTATTACATGATATCCATTGAGTGCTTAAAATTAATAAAAAAAGGTAAGTGGCCAAAGTGCCGTCTTGCGATCGCGCATGTGAAATCAAATAGCGCGAGCGCTCGAAGGACAATTCGATCACGCAGCTGAACTGCTGACATGAGTTGAGCAAATTTATAAAATTAAGTTCATATATTTGAGGGTTTTAACCAACTATTTGGGATATTGGTCTAATTGTGAAGGCGCTGAATAGTTGCCTGCGTGTAAATATGTTAGTAGAATTTGTTTGTACCTCAGCCTCCAGCCTCGGATCACGCGCTGCTTCGTTCCGCACACAGCGGGAAAAAACGCTTCGCATTCCGGGAGTCGACCTCGGATCTGAACCGAGTATTTTTATGGTATTTTAGATTTTGATCAATTTTGGTTGAACCAGAAGGGCTATAAGGCTATAAAACAAAATGTGCACAATAATCTGGTAAATTTATTTTTTTTAGATAAAAAAATATAAAAAAAATTTACTACCAGTCAAAAATTATGCTTCAGGTTGTTGGAGTTTTTGTCTAAAGAACTCGTCCGAGCGAAAAACGCCGTAACCAAAATGACTACTTTAAAATTCCTTTAAAACTAAACATTTTTACAAACAAAATAGATATAGAAAAAAGTTTTCACCGAGACCAGTTTTGCATTTTTCCGGTTGAGAAAGATGTGCAACGTAGTGGCTGGGATAATATTTCAACATATCAAGTTTTGTCGGACGGAGTTCTAATCAATATGCTTTTGGCTTTTCAGGTGTTTCTTAGAGCTGGAATCCTGCCCCATCTGGAAGCTCAAAGAGACAAAAAGTTGACCGGTAGAATCATCCGGTTTCAAGCTCACTGTAGAAGATACTTGGCTCAGAAATATCTCGCAAAACGAAAAGTAAGCTTTAACTTCATTTAATCTGCTTGTATGGGATCATAAACATATTATTTCTGAACTGTGGACCGACGTATGCAAACGTATTTAGACTTATAATGTAGAACGCAACTCAAACCTTATCCTACTAAAATTTGGGGGTATGAAAGATCTCAAAACTCTGATCTTGTAAAACATCAGATGTATTTTTTGTTAAATAATTCAAAATATAATAAATGTGATCAATTCTGAAACAAGAGTGTTGTATTTTATACAAAGTAGGTAAACTTTTAAATCAATTTTTAAGTAAAGTTTAAAAACAGGTTTTGATTATCATTATTTTTTCTCAGAAGAAAATCGTTGATTAGTTTTTGTGCCTCATTGGCCCTGAACGGCCCTCATGGTGTCCATCTTTTGGGCCGAAAAACATTGTCCAATTGAAACCACTTCTGAGATATCAACACCAAAATATATTTCTGCCCCTCGGACAGTGTCAAGTTTTATCTAGCTTTAAAATTGCCGCTTTCTATGTAGATCCTGAGATTTTTTGCGTATGGACATACGACGGAGGAAATTGGTATTATTGCTTATTATTATATTACCTAGATATAATACATGCAATAATTTCTGAACAAGTAAAACAAGTATTATTGTAAGTGAAATTAAGGAATTAAAAAATAATACTGTTATCTTTAATTTGATATATAATCTATATATATAAAAGCGAAATACCACTCACTCACTGACTCACTCATCACGATTTCTCAAAAACTACCTAACGGATTGAAATGAAATTTGGTATGTAGCTTCTTCTAGGGCCATAGGTGCTCACTAAGAAAGGGTTTGAAAATTCGAAATTTTAGGGGGGTTTGGGGGGATCAAAGTTATTAAGTCACGATTTCTTCAAAACTACCGTACGGATTGGAATGAAATTTGGTATGTAGCTTCCTCTAGGGCCATAAGTGTTCACTAAAAAAGTTTTTAAAAAAATTGGAAACTTTAGGGGGGTTTGGGTTGTAAAAATGACTAAATCACGATTTCTCCAAAATTACCGAACAGGTTGTAATGAAATTTGGTATGTAGCTTCCTCTACGGCCATAGGTGCTCACTAAGAAAGGGTATAATTTTCTCTTCTTTTAATGTTTTGTACTTCTTTGATTTTCCCAAATAAATAATAATAATTTTTATTAGCGTACTAAATAATTATATTACAGTAGACTTTCAAAAATCCGGACTAATGGGGCGGATGGCCGATCAAGATTCCGAAAAATTCGGATTTCCCAGAGTCGGGCATAAGTCGATAAGAGCGATGGATACTATCGCCACCGTGCCGTGCCGATACTCAATGATACTTTTAACACTCTGGCACATCAACTTATGTGTAATGTACATAATACAGTACTGGACTGCAATTAAGTAAAACACAGAAATGAAAAAATTAAGTTTGTGAACAGTATATTGGACGGTTTTAATAAGAAAGAATCTAAATTTCTGTTCTAAACACTTTAAATAAACATAAGAAACACATTACGTAAAAACAACACTACAAGTTAAAAATTTATGTATAAAACATAAGGAATGAAAATTTAATCCTAGAGATTTATTGAAACAAACTAAAAAAAGAACGTACTATTAACACATCAGCGTGGAAACTTCCACTGCCTTGTGGATCATAAACTTCGTCAATTTCGTTGAAGCATGGAGTGCCCAAAGGTACAAAATACATGTCATTTAATCTATGCAGAGTAATCACGTGAGTTTTACCGATTTAAAAAAAAAAAATAATATTCCCGATTAGGGGTCCGGATTTTCGAGATCCGTATTTATAAGAGTCTACTGTACTATTAAGTACTTGTTGATTGTATTGTTAGTATGATTTCAAGAAATACAAATATAAAATTACCTACTTACCGTAACACAAAGTCATATTTTGCAGTACTTTTTGATTGTATTGTTAGTGGGATTTCAAG
>JAGFPH010000942.1:145493-158702 GCA_018207615.1 Philaenus spumarius
TATCTCGTGAATGGAGATCGTCAAAACATGAAGTACAAAACACACATGTAAAAACACAGTGATTGAAACATATTTACGAAATGAATTTATTAAATAAATATTTACTAATTTTGTTTTTTTACTTAATTAGCGTAATTTTCAGTGATTAATTAACTCTGGTAATCAAACTCTCCAGTTAGGCCCTTGTAGAATTATCTTTTAGAAATTTAGGAAAGATATTGGTTCTAGTAAATGTGCAGCCTGGTCAAGGGGCACGTAAAATTGCAGTTTCGGGAAAATTCTAGGGAAAACCCTATGAGGTTTATTAACCCTAGAACTGGCATGGTTAAAGCTCAAATTGAAAAGCCCGTTTATAGCGCTTTGCAAGCATATTTTTAAAAATTCGCCAAAAATAGTAAATGAACCCCAATCCAAAAGTGTTCCATAGCTTTTTTGTAGAAGAAACTTCAAAGAATTCAAATATGCCACTAAAAATTAGTTTCTTTTGAAATTGTAAAAGTTGTTAGCTTAGAAAGCGAAAAATGTTCAGAAACGGAAGGAAAAAAAAGAACTTTATGCCTACATAAAAAATAGTAAAACATTTTTGTAATTTTTTTCAAAATACACAAAAGTTTTACAATTTAGTTCTAAATAGAAATATGTAAAAATATATTTCAATTTCACAAATTTTAGTTCAAAATAACATTTTGAACGTTTTTACTACATAACCTGCAAATCTTGACTAATTTCAAGTGACTAGCCTATGCCAAGATATTTTTTACCAAACAATGTTTTTTTTATACCAAAAATTCGAGAATGAAATGTAGAATCGAATAGCATTCTACCCAGTTTCAAATAACTTTACATTTTGTAATGAAAATTCAAAAACCTCAAATCGGCATTTTAACCTAAAACTTATTTCTATAGCCTATGTTATTTATAAACTTACCGTTTTATTACAACACCGTTATAAGCCTAATTTCACTCAAACACAATCTACACTTATTTATTTATAACTAAAACACAATATAACACTATTTTATAAACTGTAATAACCATAAAATAACACAAAACAAATGTCAACAAATGAAGTCAACTAGACGGCTGGCGTTCGATGAATTGTGTTCATTTGTAAAGCTTTGTTATACCAACCTATGAGATCTAAATGTATAGAATTTTACATAGATAAAAACTGTGAAGATTTCTGTTTATAACCATATATTGTACATTTTAGGTATATATCGAATAAGACTGTAAGAATCGATTCTAAACAGGCTTGCGTATTGGCCAAATATATATGACCAATTACAAGCTTTTACCGTATATCCTATAGAACAGCTGTTTTCAGAGTAACATGTGATTTGAAGACACAGTTTGAAACAGAATCGTCTGCTAAATTCAATGCTGTAATGATCTTCTTCATAAATAACTTCTGTGAGGAATTACAGACCGTTGAAAATGAGACAAAGTCTTGACAGTATACGGCGTTCATTGACGCGTGAATCATAGGTGATTTAGGTACTACAATTTTGAAACAGTGATTACGTATGTAAATATGTGTTCTACAAAAAAGTTGTAAATACAAAAATTATAGTTTAATTCATTACCTTTCCAACGGTACCGGTTTTATTACGATTAAATCATTTTAAGTGCATATAATGATCGATTGTGCAAATTCTCGCAATTGTTCGAGCGGGTTGCGTTGCCCCTGAGAGACTGCAGTCAAAACTGCAGTCTGCCACTTTGAGGGTTAAAGGAATAGAAGAACATTTCATGGAAAGTGATGCCACGTTAAATGATGAGGAAACATTATTGAGATAAAAGGGTCAGTTTTTGATTGGTGGGGAGTGGTAAAAAGAGATACAACAAGTTATAAGTACTTTAAAGCTAAATTTATAAGTAATTTTTAGAGATATCAAGTGCAACAAATTTTTAGAAACCAAATAGAAAATGAGAAATTTTATGAAAGGGGATCTACGTGTAGGGTAGATTATTTTTGCAAAATGGTTACAAAGCAATGTGTTTTGAACCGGGAATTCCTGAAATGTTTTTAATAAATAGGTTGACGCAGCATATTCATGTTGCAGCGGTCTAATTGTCCATCACAAGCTGGACAGCCCCATACACACACTGATACGTCTGAACGGAC
This sequence comes from Philaenus spumarius, assembly GCA_018207615.1. Classification (NCBI taxonomy): domain Eukaryota; kingdom Metazoa; phylum Arthropoda; class Insecta; order Hemiptera; family Aphrophoridae; genus Philaenus; species Philaenus spumarius. Next base: position 147,622 of record JAGFPH010000942.1, read on the forward strand.
AGTCGGACTTGACATGTCCGAGTGTGTATGGGTCGTTTTAGTTTAGCTTGCAAAAAATAAATTTGTACAAGAGCATGTTGGAAACACACTAAATTTGGATTCCGAAGGTGTTTCAGAGGTAATGAAATAAAACTCATGAACATTAAAGTTGTTGATAACAAAACCGCCAATGAAATACTCCAGTGTTACAATACATTGTTTAAGGATGATTGACTTCTATTTGTAGTTGACCGAAGGTGACATTTATAGAAATGAGTACTGTTTTAAGCCTATTCCCTACATACATACTTTTGCCTGCAAATACAAAAAATTGTGTCAAAACTGTTTGCAAACATTTGTATAGAAATTATAAACGTTTATACATATATAAGAGTGATTGTAGTTTTCCATTTGTGATGTGAACAGATGTTTCAACTCAAATATTTCTCTCCGAAATACAGATGAGGAAACGTTCCTTCCAAGGTTTGCATTGTACATATCTAGTAGTGCATGTTCATAGTAGTAGTGCCAGAAGTGAATGATGTCAGTGTTTTAACCCTACAACTGTCAGAAGTCAAACTAAGTTTTGTTAGCAATCTTCTAGTAGGAATATAAAAACTGGTGTTTAAAAAAAAAAGAAATTTGAAATTGATATTTATTTTTATACACTTCTATTTAGATTTAAATTACAAAACTTTTGTACATTTTGAAAAAATTACTTACCATTTTTATGTAGGCCTGAAGTTGAAATTTTTCCTTTTGTTACTGAACATTTTTTGTTTCTTGAGCTAATAACATTGTAAATCGATCAATTTTTTACGGGCATATATGAATTCTCTTTGAAACTTTATCTACAAAAGAGCTATGGAACACTTTTGGATTGAGGTGTAATATCCATACCCCATATATATTTGGCTAATTTTTGAAAAATGCTTGCAAAACTCACCGAAATGGCTTGGCATTGCAAAAATTTGCATTGACAGTTCTAGGGTTAATATTTTTTTTTTTTTTTTTTTATTTATTTGAGACTACAACTAAGTACAAACTTATCTAGTAGTATTAACATAAAGTAGGTCACTGTGTGTCAGATGTTCATTCCACTGAATGGTTCTGAGTTATCTGCAGTAGCTTCTTAACTAGGTTGTCACTTGCACCAGGTCATAGGGTTTAGTCCTCCTCAGTCTTCGTATTGAATTTCTGTTGGCCAACATCTGCTGTACCCCAGTATTAGGATGAGTCCGGAGTCGTCCCTCATGCTTCATCGCCGCTGCTTTTATCTCATCAACAATCGTGTTTATTTTAAGATCTCTATGAATGTTTTCATTGCGTATGTACCATGGCGCTCTTACAATTATCCGAAGTATTTTATTTTGAACTGTTTGAATTTTCTTTACATTACTTCTCTTAGCGCATCCCCATATTTGAAGGCCGTAGCTCCAAACCGGCTTAAGAACCTGTTTGTATAAAAGTAATTTATTGCTTATACTTAGTCCTGAATTATTTCTAAAAAGCCAATACATATTCTTAAACTTAATATCAAGCTCCTTTCTTTTCTTTGTGATGTGCGACTTCCAGTTTAGTTTTGAATCCAAATTCATTCCGAGATATTTAACTTCATTTTTATATGGAATAACCTTGTTGTTTAATAGTACTGGGACTTCTTTCTCTCTTTTATAAGTGAAGTTTACATGAGTAGACTTAGACTCGTTTAGTTTTATACGCCACTTTTTAGTCCATACATTGACTTTCCGGATGGCTTTCTGCAGTTTTTCTGTTGCTTCTTTAACATTCTCACCAACAGCTAATATAGAAGTATCATCTGCGAAAGTAGCTATTGTAGTTTCTTCATCTTGTGGCATATCGCTTGTATATAATAAATACAGTAGGGGTCCTAGTACGCTCCCCTGAGGCACACCAGCACTGATATCCTTAAACTCCGAAAATTCACCTCCGTATTTTACCCGGAACAGTCGATCTGACAGATAGGATCTTAGGATTTCACAATATTGTTTTGGGAGATCTCTTTCCAGTTTGTTCATCAAGCCCTAGTGCCAGACCTTATCAAAAGCCTGCGAGACATCCAGAAAGACACTCGAACAAACCTTCTTTTCTTCAAAGCTATCCTCTATTATTTGGGTGATTCTATTTACCTGATCGATTGTAGAGTGCTTGCTTCTGAATCCGTATTGATAATATGGAATTAGGTCCCTTTCTTCTATTACCGGTTTTAAACGCATTAATAAAAGTCTTTCAAAAAGTTTTCCAGTAATTGGTAACAGAGAGATTGGTCTGTACGATGCACTATCATTTGGATTTTTTCCCGGTTTATGAATCATTATTATTCCGCGAATTTCCATGGAAATTCGCAGGGTTAATATGATTTTTTTTTACAATTTTGTTCTGTTGTCAGTTATTGTTTATGAATTTTTGAAAATGTGGAATCAACAAACATTAATCCAAGAATTACACAAAAATTATTGAATGTCAGTGTGTGGCACGAAATATCAAAACTGATGCATTGTAGCATTGGCAAATAAGTTTGAAATTCATACTATTGATGTGGAAAAATCCATATTCGATGGTTTTAAAATTTTAAATCTGTAAGAGTTATAATTTACATAGATATTGTCATTCTGTATTTCATATTTTGCGTGGATACAAATAAAATTCAAAAATTAGCTTGTGCCGTTCTCAAAAACTTCAGTAGTCTGAGCGAGTCATCAGTCAGCTCGGCAAAATTAAGTGTATAAAAGTTGTATGCCATTATTGATATATATCAACAATTAACAAGGGTGGGCAAAAACAAAACATTTCTGTGTATACGGGGTTTTGTGTGAGTGGTGCATTGACAAACTTATGTACGTGAGCAATATTTGTAGTCTCTATATGAAGAAAATTTTCATTGTAATTGCTTAAATTGAGAGACAGATTTTAGATGAGTCTGGAAGAAAGTTACATTAGTAGAGACCATTCTTACTTAGGTGGGGAGGCTAATATCTTGTTACTGAGGCGTTAAAATAAAAATTGAATTTAAAAGATATTAAACAAAATCAAACTCAGATATATATTTTTTCATTAAATATGTATGGGACTTAAAGATGAGCAACAGTAGTCGATGCTTTATATTCGATGGTGTGCGACCGATGTTTTATAACATCGATGTAAAATCACAAATGTTTTCTACATCGACTTGTTTTTTTTAATATCTATGTTTTCGTTTTACTTTTTTAGTTCTTATTATTTGGAATGTAAGAAAATATAAATACAGGGTGGAACAAAGTTAGTGTTAAAAACTTCAGGAAATAGTTCTATTGGTCAAAATAAATAGAAAATGAAGAATAATATTTTTTCAAAAAACGCTTCATTTTCCAAATATGCGCCATTTTGTTTCTTTTACTTAATAATTAATTTCTAGAGAACGGTTTAACCAATTGAGTTCAAACTTGGCATGAAGTTTAACCTAACAATGATCTATCTTAAGAAAAATAAGCGATTATATCCAACCGTGCACTTTAAAATGGCGGCTGTTTGAAAATGTCAGACCTAAATTACTCTAAAACCGCACATTTTAACAAAAAATGTCAAGGTACATTTTTTGTAGCCCTTTTAATTCCCTATCGGATGATTTAACTTTCAAAACAATCGGATGAAGAATAATAGTTAAGTTAAAGGTAATGACAGCAAATGTACATACAATATTGTAGTATTTACTGTGTTGGTATAGGATGCCGGGTTGAATAAATCCATTATTACACATAACTTAACTTTATCCTTCATTCGATTGTTTTAACAGTTACACCAGCCGATAGGGAATCAAAAGGGCTACAAAAAAGTGTCTTGTCATTTATTGTTAAAATGTACGGGTTTTGAGTAATTTAGGTTTGAAATATTCAAATAGCCGCCATTTTGAAATGCTTAATTGGATATAATCGCTTATTTTTCTTAAGATAGATCATTGTTAGGTTAAACGTCATGCCAAGTTTGAACTTAATCGGTTAAACCGTTCTCTAGATATTAATTATTTAGTAAAAGAAGCAAAATGGCGGATATTTGGAAAATGAAGCGTTTTTCGAAAAAATATTATTTTTGATTATCTATTTATTTTGGCCCATATAACCATTTCCCAAAGTTTTTAACACTAACTTTATTCCACCCAGTAAATATTGAAGAAGTTTTATAAATAAAAAAATAGTAATTGATGTTTAGTTGTCGTCAATGTTTTCAATAAAGATAACGTATTACTTATTTTTCATTGTAATAAGATATTTTGCTTCATAATTTAAAAAATTAATAACATTTATTATTACATTTAATAATCAGTTTTGAGAAAAATCGTAAACCTTTTATCCATACGATGTTTTTATTTTAGTTATGCTAGTCTCATTATTTAATTTGGTCTGTACGGTATAAACAAATAACCTTAAGTATAATAGTCCTTCTTTTAATGTCAAACTACAGCCAACGGTTGTTGATGCCCACCCTTTTTGAAAAATGTTTTGCCTTCAAACTAAAAAACTTTTTCTTCTTTGTTCGGTCCATACCGTATAACGTGTGTAGTAAAAATATCAACGTTTTGTTTTGAGAAAATATAATTTTTATATTAATACAATATTCAAATACACATGTAATAAACAATATTCAAATAAATACAAAATCTTCTTTAACCCTTTATTAATATTTTAAACGTTGTGTAACAAAATTATCAAATTTTCGCTTTGAAAATAAATTTTTTATATTAATACAATATCCAAATAAACATGTATTATTATTAAAACTTTGTTAAACTAATATATCCATTGATGTTTTGCTTTGAAAAACTTTGATGTTATTCAACATGGTTGATACGTCATGGCTAGCGACAGGAAAAACAGGGAAAACCTGGAAAAGTCAGGGAAATTTAATTTTCTGGAAAAGTCAGGGAATTTTGGTTATGGTCAGGGAAAAATAACATTTCTAAGGAAAATGGTTAAAAATAACTATTTAAAATCATAGATTAATACAATTTTTAATTGAGAAAATAATCATTAAAGATAAGATGAACTTCTAAATTAATCAATAAGAAAACTATGTATTCTGATACGTAAAAACAATTATCGGCAAGTTTAGGGAGTGATTGTGGCAGCTTGTGCCAATGCATTTGAATTTTCCCCTAACTTGCTGTTTCTAAAAATGTTAGTTTTATTATTAAATATTTTTTAATTTGGGTATCTTTATATCAATTAATTAAATATTCAATGCAAATCTGTACCGGTAGTTGGACTGCAAAAAAAAAAAAAACAATTAGTTATTTCTTTTGTTATAATGTAATAAAGTATAATTTGAGTAATTCATTGTTTAATTTAATATTTATAGTCATAAATGTGTAATTTGCAACTGCTGGTGGTTGATACAGTACCATGGATAGTATTAAATATTTAACTGTTATAATATTATTGTGTTTATTTAAATATTTATTTAATTTCCTAAAAATTGTATTGCTCACCAATATAATTTGATTGATTTACTAAAATAAAATTAGCATGGTTTTGTTTGTGCTTTTTCTAAGATTGGTCAGGGAAAAGTTTATTTAGTCAGGGAAAAGTCAGGGAATTTCAAAAGGTCATATCACTAGCCACCCTGAATGATGATGTTGACATTGAGGGTAAACATCGATGTTTTTCTGACAATGCTCATCCTTATTGGGAAGTCGCCTTTAAATTTTTTTTTTCAATTTCTCTTCAATTCTGTATTTGAGTTTACTGTTAGCACCCCTATATTAAATTTAATCACAGAAAGTGGCAAAATGAAAGACTTACAAAGCTGTGACACACATATGAACGGGCATGACCAAACTCTTTAATTGTTGCTAATACTGTTGTCAATTATTCTATTCTATCGCACAAGGAAATTAATTTCTGAGGTGAAACTTACACAGCAAGAGTTTATCAAAAAAGCTAGTTTTTGTGAGTTTGTCTATGACAAAAGAGTATAAAAATTATTATTTTACATAGACTCAAATTTTACAGCTTCCTTAGTTTCTTAGGCATTGCACTTTATAAATAGGGTTAAACAATGTCTAATAATATAAATTACAATAGTTATAATTACCTTGTTTTTTTGGCGATGCTGTCGAACATTCCTTATTAGTTATATTCTTGTAATTGTAGTTTGTGCCGATCTCAACTATTTAGTTTTACCTTATCCCGCTAGATTTCACCTCCTTCCAGTCCTTGCCATTTCTATTTTCTAGTCACTAATCACCTTTTGTGCTAGCTAGCCTTTTGCGCGTATCAGACAGACTTTGAGACTCTGTGACCTTCATTCAAACTCAACAGTCGGCGTTTGTCCTTCTACAATGTAACTTGATGGTTTCTTCATTTCACTCTCTGTAAGATGGATCTTGTTTAAAGCATTTATTTAGTTACGGGAGTGTAATCTAACTATGTATATCCTTGTGGGATATTTCCTTGTAACGTACCTTTTGTAATTATGTCTTTCTCCGTTTAAACAATTCATCGCCTTAACCCAGTTCATCTGCTTCAACTATGTAACAAATTAACACCAGATTATGACTATATTTGCTGATTATCTGTACCTTGGCTTCTGTCTGCAAAAATCTACCTCCAAGTGAAATAAACCAGTTTTTTTTTTCAATATACATGCATTTTTTAAAAATAAATCAAGTGACAATAGACTAGTTTTACAGTGAACTTTTCCAAATAGTTATACTTTATTCAGAACTATATTTTATTCTGTAACATATTTACTAGTATGTCTTTGTATATGTCTGCTTGTCAGTGTTAGCCGTTAATTTTGTTTAATTGGGAGGAGTAAGGTACCTAATTTTCGGTAATCAGACCTCCAGGGTCTAATCTTTTCAAAATTTTCTTTAAGTGTCGACACAAATATATTTTTTTTTATATAAATAAACCTAAATTCTTTATTTTCCTTTTTTTATTTTCTTTAGTCTAAATGCGCATATTTATAAGTAAATGTTGGCCAACTAATTAAACATTTATTCTTGTATGAACTTAAGTTATTTATACTGTATACTTTAAGGTATAGTGGTTTTCAAAAGAAATTGTACAATTTAGTAACTTAGTGTTACTATACATTTTGGATGTGAATTATGTACTTTATTTAAAACTTGTTTTTTGTCTTTATTCAAAAAGGGGTGGGTCTTTTCCTTGTTTATTTTGTAAGGGAGGGTTTTTGCTCTTTATCTTTGTTATTTTGTAATTAATTGTTCAGGGGCATGTAAATTTTTCTATTTTATATTAAGGGCGTATAACTTTCGATACATACTCTTGTGTATGCATAAATTAATACCAAACCAATAAATCAGATGATTTAAAGGTAATAGTTTGTTATTTGTTTTATCCTAGTTGATAAACCGAATTGTAAGTGAACAGCCAGAGTATTTGAGCTTCAGACAGGGAAATTCAGGTAAAGTTTTTTTGGTTATCTTTTGGTTAGGGCTTGGCATGTGCCGTCTAACCGGCCCCAGTACGCTTTCCAAATTTTATTTACACCCAGAAGGCACAAGTTTCTTCTTTTTTCTACATAAATATAAATTAGGTCATGTACCAACCAGCAACAATTTTCGTCAAAAGGTAATATTAAATTAAAATCTTTTACAGTGTAATTGAAGTGTTTTATAAAGATTTCAGTGTGTACTTGGTAAAATCAAAGTTTAACAAAATATCAGGATAAGATTTGAACCAATAAAAAAGTAGTCCGACTTATATACAACAGCAGCTTCTTCAAAAGTATATTGTTTTACAATATTGTCATGTCCTAAATTTATGTGTGAGGTACATATAACATTATATACAGATGTAGACGCAAATGAAAAGAAGTCCGTAGATTTATTTTTAAAGATATGATACTACTATTGGATTTTATAGTATAGATCTTTTTAGCGGTAACAAGTGGCTGGCAGTTATATACCTGCCGGCATGATAGATTCATTAAAATATGTTTTGAATATAAATTTTATCTGAAATATTTGTATCATGGGGTTTTGTACCGGTGAATTCCATATAGGTTACCATCGCATGTGAATCATAACCCTACAACCGGCAATGTTAACTAACATGGATTTTTTGGCGTTTGCCAAATATAGTAACTATTTTTGGCGTTTGCCCAATCCCAAAGTGTTCCATAGCTTTTTTGTAGAGGAAGGTTCAAAGAATTCATATATGCCGTAAAAAATTATTGATGTAAAATTTACAAAGTTATTAGCTCAAGAAACAAAAAATGTTCAATAACGAAAGGAAAATGTTCAACTTTAGGCCCAGATAAAAGTAGTAAACATTTTTTTGTAATTTTTTTCAAAATGTACAAAAGTTTTGTAATTTAGTTCTAAATAGAACTATATAAAAATATATATCAATTTCTAATTTTGAAAACACCAGTTTTGTGTTCCTACTACAAGACTGCTAACAAAACTAGGCCTAGTTCGAATAGTAATTTAGCAATATATGCTTTGCCCAAAAATGAAATATTATTATAACAAAGTGTAGAGAATAAATCAAAGAATTGAACTGTATACTTGTAAGTTATTGATTTATTAAAGTATTTGACTTAGCTTTACTTGAATCCCAAAATGAGATCAAATAAATGAAACCTCTTGAGCAAAAATCCTATACAAGATACCGTGTGAAAAGCCGTCACAATTGACACTTCCAAAGCGTGAGAAAGGCGAGTTTTGAATTTCCCACTTGTCTGTATTTCCCAGGACTGTACGAATAAAACCGTTAGAGTAATTGTTGTTTGCTTTACACGAATTGGAAGATTGAACTTTTCTCTACGAATAGATATAAACATATCTATACAAATATTTCGAATTGTAAATTTATGTTGAATCTAAAATGTACCGTTTCATTGGTTGAAAACTGTCCAATTGCAAGGGTTTACAGAAATCTTTATATTTTCAAAACTATAAGAGTGACGCCTGATTGGAAGGCAGTTTTAGAAAGTTAAAATCTTGACGAATCCAAAGGTATCTTTTATATTATTGTCAAAATATTTCTGTCGAGCGATATTGAACCTTGGAGAAGTGACAAAGTTGAGTAATTTTTTTGTTTTCACGCGCGGCAATAGCTTTTTAGAAAACTACAATTTTAAAACGATGATTACATATGTAAATATACGTTTTACAAAACATTTGTAAATACAAAAATTAAAGTTTGAAACATTTTCTTTCTAATGGTTTTTGTTTTATTGAGATTGAATGATTGTTAGCGGGTGAAATATTCAATACAATCAGATGTTACAAAAGTGCTATCTCGGCTTGCTGAGACGACTCTATATAGTGTTGTCTGCCGGTTGTAGGGTTAAAGTAGTGAAAAGTTAATTACTTCTGTAGTAGGCTATTATAGATTAAAAAGTGAAAATTAAAGATTTTCTTAAGATCAATACAGAAATTAATTATTGATAAGGCCATATCATAGTTTAAGCTCATTTTAATAATTAAGGAAAAAGTTTAAGGAATAGAAATTCAATAGTTTTCAAAACATGTTTTCTACTTAATTAAATAGCTTTGTATTTTAATAATAGCAGGTAAAAATTATTGCTACATTACATACATAACAAAATAATTAATAAAATTATTTAATTTATAATTTGTTTGACAATTTTCATGGTTATAATAATATCAATTTGAGTGTTTGCCACATAGCTTGGCTTAGAAAAAGTGCTAGCCCGATGTCAAATGGAGTACAGCTGGCGTAGATTTGGACATGTCGGTGCTGGCTTACTTTATATAATTTTTTTATATTTATCTATATAAATCAGTATGTTTTCAATTTTATAAGCGAGCAATAGAATTTTCCCAATTAAAAAATTTTGTTTACTAGCACAGTAACAAATCAATATAGGATTTTTTCTAAAAATAAAACAGAACACAATTCACGCAAAAATACGTTTAATTGTCAAACGTGTTTCAACGGCAAAGTCGTCATCCTGAGCTGCAACTATATTATAACTGAGAGTTATAATTATTATAACTAGAGTAATAACTTTCACTTCATTCACAGTTTCTGACTTTTACAATATAGCCTAAAAAGTAACTACATTTTTTTAAATGTGTAAATTTGAAAACTTTTTAAAAGTAAATAAGACTAATTTTGTAAAAATTGTTTTTACAAATTTTAGTTTGGTTTGTTTTTTCATGTTTTTCACTGTTATATTATTAAATACATAAATTAAAGATTATTGTTTTACCTTAAACCATTACTAAAATACAATTAAAACAAAAAAAACCTACAATTTGGTCAAAAAAAGATTGATTTTTTTTTGCTACAAAGAAAAAATGCTGGTCCTAAAAAGGTTGACATGACAAAAATGGTTTACTAAAACTATATGCAAAACTTGCTGGACGTACTGGCAAATAATTACAAACAAAGCAGTTACTAAAAAATACTAAATATATTTCTGTTGATTGTGAGTATTGACGATTTAGAGTTTTTATCAGAAATCAAATCCTATAAAAGTGAGTGTACATCCGTATGTACATGAGTAACAGTATAATATAACAGCTGATTTCACCCATCATCTGTAATACTTAAACAAAACCTAGCGTAGATTATACTTTCGGGTTATGTTTACAACTTCAATCAATAATATAAGTCTTGTGAAGTTGATTTTTTAAAATATGAGTTAAAGAACTAATGCAGGTTATATTACGTTTGCTTATAAGATTTGCTTTGAGGTTATAAAATTAATATAAATCCAACCTTTTACTATCAATTTATTTATTTTTACTATTCATTTATACAAATTTAAAGAAGTTAAATACTCATTCGTTTAACTTCGGAAACATTCGTACATCTTCGTGTAACATATAAACATATATTGGATTATTAATTTCTTCATTATAATATTAATAACTTATAAATCATTGATCTATCAATATGAAACAAAATGAAATTAAAAGATAATATTTTATTCTTTATTTAGATGTATAATCTATATATTATTATATAAAAGCAAAATACCACTCACTCACTCACTGACTCACTCATCACGATTTCTCAAAAACTACCAAACGGATTCAAATGAAATTTGGTATGGAGTTCCCTCTAGGGCCATAGGTGCTCACTAAGAAAGGGTTTGAAAAA
>JAGFPH010000942.1:162944-179164 GCA_018207615.1 Philaenus spumarius
GTTAAAGAGGAAATGTTTGAGTGTTCGTATGTTTGATTATTGTGACTTAATATCCCAACCAATAGAGATTTTTTCATGCTATTGAATTTAACAGCAAGCGACATCCACAGTGTCTTTAAGGGTAGCGTATAGGCGTGTAAAATACAAAAACTATCAGGCAATGAGCTTTTTCGCATATTTTATAAACATAAATAACAATAAATTAGGACTTTTATGGGTTTTTCTGTGATATTATCAAATTGTATGAATGGATCATGATACTTCCAGTGGAACATTTGTAGAGAATTAAAAACCCTACAAAAATCTCATAGACCCCAATTGGACCATTTTCTACCGAGCAAAGTATTACTTGTTAATTTACAATATTAAGGGCAGATCTTTCGGGAAATGATTGTTTATTATGTGTACTTCAAACAGGCGGAAGATGAAATTTTTCGCATTCATAGTCGTTCCACAATAATTACAGTATAAACAAATTAGGTCATTATCTTGTATAATACATCCTATTAACCTGAGTGGCCAGATTTAAATTTACTAAACGGATTATGAAAGTAGACACTAAAAACTACAATTCGTATACCTTCGATTTTTTAATAATGTTGATAAAGTATGATAAAAATGCTTCCGAACATAACGTGAAACGTGTAAATTAGCGACCGACTCCAAGAGAGGCAGTGGTAGTGGGGGAACCAGCAGCGGAGGAAAGCTTGATACGCGCAGACCACCGTTTTCTTCTCCTACGCAGTTGGTTCCCCCACTACCGCTGCCTCTCTCCGTCGGTCGCTAATTTACGCGTTTCACGTTATGTTCGGAAGCATTTTTATAATACTTTATCAACATTATTCAAAAATCGAAGATATACGAATTGTAGGTTTTAATGTCTACTTTCAGAATCCGTTTGGTAAATTTAAATCTGGCCACTCAGGTAAGCATTATGCAAGATATTGACCTAATTTGTTTATACTGTAATTGTGGAACAACTATTAATGCGACAAATTTCATCATCCGCCTGTTTGAAGTACACATAATAAAATAATTTTCCAAAAGATCTGTCCTGTTCACTGTGTTTAAAATAGTTGGCGCAAACATAAATACTTATTTGTTTAGTTAAATAATGTTTTATTTTCACAATTTAAGGGTCAAAATCACAAAATGTGACAATTTTAGAAGGTAAAAAATTTTAAATCAAGTATTTGATTTTATGTAAATATATAGCATATTAGGTAAATAACATGTTCATTAACCTTATCTCATATGTAGCTGAGCTGAATTTTATGAATTTCTATATATTTTTTTTTATGGACTTTAAGTGTACCGAAGCATCAATGGATACAAACCGGTCACACTTGCTAAATTGGCAAAATGTTACTTTGAGGTTAGCTTAAAAATTTAATAAATAATATCTATATACTCAATAACATTCAGTTAATAATTCTGTATACAAATTATACAATCGGATTTTGATTTATTTGAATTATTTAATATTTTACTAACCAATCCAAAGAAATTCACTCCTTACATAACACAACTTCCCTACGAAAATGGTTAATAAATTAATGTTGTTTACAAAACAACTTGATTAGGCTAAGGACTCTCTAGACCAACAAATTGAGTGTCATAGAGTATATTTTTAAAACATATATACTGCCGATTTCGTATGTGTGACCGATTTGTGTTGGCCGTGACCGGATGGTAGCGATCGTGTTCGAATGGTAGCGGTCACGACTGCGTTTTAGCAATCATAACCGCACGGTAGCAATCAGGGCCATAATGATTTAAATTTGTGATTACAAAATGCTGGAAGACAAGTAAAATAGTCATTTTGATAACTAAAACAAACAATGGTTGGGGTAAGCAGCTTTTAATGTTGAAATAAACAAGGCAAACTAAAAATCATAAACAAAGTAACTTCTTGAATTAATATTTATAACAGCACAATCTTTAATAACAAAATCTTTAATAATTTCAGGTAAAACATAAACAAAGGACATAATTTCTAAAAGTGGTAAATAAACAAAACGGTGACGTAATACCACGGCAGTCACGCTACCAGTTTTTACGTGACCGCTTTGTAATTATCAAGTAAAACTCGGTGAATTACCATTTAATAGGTAACATAGGTTTATCTTACTGAGTTTAGGATAAAGACAACCAATGCACAACTATCCAGGCATGTTGGTTACTGCAATATTTTAATATATACTTAAACTATTTAACGTGACCGTTTTGTCATGCAATTAAGGTACTATTATTAGTTACCTTAAATTTAAGGGATTTTTCGAAGAATTCAACAAATTGAAACTATTTCAACTAAGCCAGCAACTATTTCAACTAATAAACTTCCAACAGACTACTGTTCGCGCCAATTCTATAGCGAACGATAACCTAAAGGCAGCGTTTATACTTTAGGCATTCTTTACTCAGCTGTTTTAGAGACAAGTGTTGAATAAGAAGAAAAAACATAGTTATCTTGTACTCTGCTCGAATATTGGTTATGTATTAATCATCACAACCTAAACGTATATTCTATGCCCTTTTTGCCATGATTATCGATCTCCTTGTTTGTTTATTTGTTATTCAACATTAAGATTGCTGAACAAGGACAGCGACCGATTTGTCTTTCTCAGAAAGGAAACATCTTTTAGTCACTATAAAAAGTAACTTTTTATCATGCAACTTGTTTAGTGAGAAGGAAAAAAGTGTTTCAGAAATATAAAACATTATTTTTTGTCATAAAATAATTTTTTTATAATTTTTTTTATGAAGGGTCTAAAGTCGTCCAGTTTTGTGACTTTGACCCTCAATGGTTTCCTGGGAGAGCTTTCTAAGAGCTGCTTATTTTGAACTCCGGCAAAGTCTGGTAAAACAACTTTTGGTAGTAAACCTTTGGTTCTGTTTCAGTTGAGCGAGATGGCCGTAGATTTGGCAGAGGAACATTCGGCCTCCACCATGGCTAAAGAACGGCTTGATTTAGAAATGGGAGAAAGAATTCGACTAGAAAAACAATTTCAAGAAGTGCAGGTAGACTACCGAGTACAAATAATGCTTAAAATAACCGTGAATGTATGAATCATAGACTATAATATTATGACAACTCATAAGTCTCAATGTCAAGGCAATAGGCTGCTGTTTATTTTATCACTATAGATAGTATTGACATAATATTCTAATTGAGACAAACATTTTGCCAAGGTTATTCGACAGTTTTGTGTCTAAAAAGTGTGTTATTTTAAATGTAACCCAATTACTTATCAATAGGCTATTTCAATTTTGTCTATTAATACATAACGCTGGCATTATTAATACTTGTATTATAATCTTAATATAGGATCATAAAAGAATATCCCCTTTTTTATTTTGGTATAGTTATAAACTAATTCAACAAACAATGGATTCTTTAAAAAAAGTTCAGAGCGGAAAAATGTTTTACATCCTACTTTAAAAAAGCTCAATATGACCTCCGTTAATTGCAACACTCAAGTTAATTTCATGGTACTTTCGGCAATGCACCAAACCCTAGACCCTCGTCGTACTAAAATACTAAAATTATAATTTTGAACAACTAGTTTGCAATATTTGATAAATCACATTGCATGCATTCATTTAAGGGTCGGCTCTAGCTGTCGGCCATGTTGGCTGACACTTCCTAACACCAATGTTAAATTAAAATCCAAATTTTTCTTTCATTTTTGATCGGAAAATTATAAACGATCAGTCATTTTAAAGCTATGGTCAATATGCATGCAAATGGTTTTTCAAAACTAAGAAAATTATTTTGTTTAATATTTATTAACAATTTAAAACATTGATTTTTAATATTTTTTTATGTTGTCACTATTAATTATAGCGAAAAACTACCAAGCCATTCGCATGAAGAATTTCGTCCCCAAGAGTTTGGTATTTAAAAAAAATGCTATTTGAACAATTGCGGGTTTTAAATGGATTTAGGCTGAGCAATGTCCGTGTAACCTACCGCCGCTATAGGGTGATTTTAAATATTTTTTTACGTTGTAACTATATATTAATTATAGCAAAAAGTTACCAAGCCATTCGGATGAAGAATTTTGTCCCCAAGAGTTTCGTATTTAAAAAAAAAAACGCTATTTGAATAATTGCTGGTTTTAAATGGATTTAGGATGAGCAATGTCCGCGTAACCTACCGCCGCTATAGGGAGTCGCAGGTTGCGTTCTGTTTTACTAGAGCCGACCCTTAATGAGTCAAATGCATAGAACTCCAGGGGTGCAGAAAATGTTTTAGCACACGACATTTCCCCAGAACACACTTTTTTCAATAAATATTTCCCCAAAATGTATCGGTATTCGCTACAGATGCGCCAGACATTAACACAGTTTGTTTATCTATTTCAACATATTTATTGACGTTATGTTTTAATAATAATTATTATATTCATTATAAATTCCTATATAAATCTTCAAAAAAGTAATAATAGCATTATTTTTACTTAATTAACTACGGTGAAATTAAATATCTATGGTGAAATATCTTCAGATGGTCCCAAAAGGTTTAAAACAAAAAATACAACTTGATTATTGCTATTTTATTATGTTTAAAAGTAGGCCTGGTACTTAAGTGGTAAAACAAAGATAAATGTTATTTTTAGTTAGTTCGAATTCAATTACCGAATTACCTACCATAGTCACTACTGAAAATCATCCGGACTGATCACACGAATTAAAAGAAAATTAAAGTTCCCTTTTTATTTGTTACATTTAGTTAAAAAATCTTGATCCCGACGCCCTACGACTTTTTAACTGTCAAACGCGTTTTTCCCGTACTCAAAAACATATAAAACGTACCCCACACTGTATTTTCAAAATGTTGATAAAAAAACGTGACCCCGACGCGCTAAGATTCTCAAACTGTCAAAATCGGTTTTCCCGTACCCAAAAAACATATAAAACAATAACCCACACTGAATTTTCAAAATTTTGACCCATAAACTTGAAACCGACGGGCTACGACTCACGCTAGAAAGCTCAAAAGCTTTTCTCAATAATTACGAAGATTTGGTACCATCAGAAGTTTTCTACGACGTCTGTCCGTGCTTATATCGTGTATACAGGAAAACTGACACACAAAAAATCATCGCATAATTTCAATACTTCGGCATTCTAATGCGAGCCGAAGTAATAAATGAGTACACACATCACATTGTCCCATTTTACTGATAAAGATTGATTTCGAATTTCGGTAAAAAGAAATGAAAAAACATCAGTAATACCTATACATTAAGTATAAATTGGTTAAATATGATTTAATTGTAATTGCTTGAATAATATCATTAATATGAAACTAATCAAAATTTGCATACCGGTATCATAATATTTTTTTTTAATACCCAACGAACGTATTTGAACGCCCGTCAAGAATCAGGAAACTGCCATTCATCAACCGGCACAAAAATATCGTATCGGCGGCTCGGCCGTACGATATTTTGTGCGGTGAAGATTAATATCGTATCGGCGGGTCGACCGTATGATATTTTCTTCGGTGAAAATTAAATAGGAACCCTGTCCGACTTGCAGCTTGCAACAGAGAGCAGATAACATACTTTGTGTGTATATATATGTATCGTACAAACCGATTAGGCTGACCTTTGTTCCCATTCATTTCTTACCTATTTTTTTCCAAAATAATTATATTTTCCTTATTTTTTGTGGATTTTCCCCGGCCAAAATTTCCCCAGCTCAGTCCCAATTTCCCCCGAACCTCGTTCGGGCATTCGGACATATTCTGCAGGCCTGTAGAACTCTATTAATACACCTTAGAACGCTCGGGTTGTGTTCAAGAAAACGGTCTTTACTCCCACTCCTTGGTAGTCACTCACGGCCGCTCAGTGCTTTGCGCCTCACCAGATTCATGTAATTAGAATAAAGTTTATATATTATTTATTTGCATGAACTACGGAATCTAACAGTATAAACTTCTTGTAGTTTGGTAATTTATTTGATTTGTAGTAATGAAACATATTTAGTGTATTAAAAGTGTGACACGAAAAAGTCACTAAGCGTAAACGTTTTTTGTTTTTGGGTTAAAAAGAAACTTCCAGCGGAAAAGTTGTAGATAATTAGTTGCATAAATACCTGAATTCCTTGTACTGCTCGCAGTTCTGTTTTGATCACACTTTATTCGGTGACGCACGTTTCGCCAATTTTTTCAGGCATTTTCAAACCGTTTTTAAAAAAAAAATTTTTAATGATTTGCATTTGCTTACTGCGCGTCAAAAAACTATAAATTATACATAAACACTCCACAAACATTAACACAAAAACACAAACACACGTAATGGGGCATGAATGTGCCGATGTAGTTTATTTTAAAAGTAGCAACTCGCTCACGTGCTCTCTGGCCCGTCCTTGTATCAGTACTGATTTGTTATCTCTGTAGTTTTATTTATTTTGGAGATTGAAGGGGTTCGGCTCTGATAATTCTGTCAAACAAAGCGTAAAATTTGAAATGTATCTTCTCGTTCAACAAGGAGCTTGTGTCTAAAATAGTAGCTTTATAAATGTGGAATTTTTCAACTACGTTCATGGTTGGTCCTTTGGAGCATTTATTTAAAATTTGCAAATTATTATGGATATTGGTGTCAGTATGACCGGTGTCTATTAAATGTTCAGCAAATTTTGATTGGTTTGGGTTAAGATTACGATTGGGAATGTGTTAAACAAATGCAAATCATTTTTTAAAAAATTGTATAAACGGTTTGAAAATGCCTGAAAAAATAGGCGAAAGTACGTATGGATAGTGATCAAAACAGGACTGCGAGCAGTACAAGGAATTAAGGTATTTATGTAAATATATCCAGTCCAGTAAGGCAAGTAACAAAATAAATCATAATTAGTTGATCAAAAATTTTTTTATAAAATGATTTATTTGTTCTGTAGAGATGGTGACAACGTTTCCCGCGCTCAACCAATTCGCGTCGCACTTCTCAGTTCAGTCGTCACAACTTCAGTGAACTGACGCGACGCTTTGCTATATAAGGAATAACAAGGTCTTGTGGTTAGAACCTGCAGTATTAAAATCATTGATATGATGTCTTGCATAAACTAAATTACAGTAAATATACAAGGCAGGCAAAGTCGTTATTTTAAAAGTGTTTTTTGTGTTTTTTAACAAATATATTTAGCGAAGTTACAATAAAAAATATTTGTTTAATTAACATTTTTCGAAAGTAAAAATTACATAATTCATGTTTTGCTGAAAATTTAATTTCTTTCTTCAGTTTGTTACGTATACATAAGTATTATTCATTAAGATTCAATGACTTACATGAGGCAAGAATCATACAAATGTTCTTATTTATGTAGACACAGTGATATTTTTAAAAATCTGATAAATGACCATTGTCGGGGATAGCCTTGGTACTTGTGGCTCAGAATGTGAAGTGTTAATTTAAAATATTATTTGTTTGAATCTATAGTAGTAGCAAAGGTAGGTTCACGCACACACGCAGACCGCACACACCCAAGCGCGGGATTAGGACCGGCCGTATTTCAGCTCCGTTAATTTAAGTCTTCTACTATATTTGAGGAATATAATTTTTTTATTTGTAATTTTATTTTGACTTGTTTAGTATTCTTAAACTCTTTACATTATAACAAAAGAAAAATGATACCAAACAATGTATAATTTACTGTATATTCACCATTCATGTTGGCCTATAATCAAATCACGTTATAAAAACTTAAACAGTAGTCAATCTACAAGCCTTTCAGGTTCATAAAAACTCAAAAATATGTAAAGTAATCGTAATATAATTTATTATTCAAATAATATATAGGCCTACACTCAAATTTTATTTACAAGTAGGCCTATTATTTACAAATAATATTCACATAATTAACAATAAAATACATTGTATTAAAAGCAGACTGTTATAAAATAAATGTTTAGACTACACCGGAGGTTAAAAGGACGTGTTACACTTTTTTAAAGACAAATGAACTGTATAAATTAAAATTAGTTAACAAAAAATAAGATTAAAGTAGGTATATCAACAATTTCCGATGCCCGAAAACAATAAAAGGGAATAATAAGAAAATTAATTTGTAAAATAAAACAAAATTTAAACAGTAAGACAGAAGTCACAAAGAAGCGGGAAAATATATGGGTGGGATTTACCTTCACTGGAAAGAAAACATACAAAATGAAACAGTTTTTTGGGAAATATAATGTGAAAGCGGCGTTTAATACGAACAACACTATGAAGAACAGATTAAGTAGGTCTATAGAAGAAAGGGAAGCATACGATAGGAATGGAATATACGAAATAAAGTGTAAGTGCAACGCAACATATATAGGCCAAACGGGTGAAAATTAAAAACAAGATTTAGAGAGCATAATAGATCATATAAATACGAAAAAAGAGATTCAAATTATGCTACACACCTACTAAATGAGGGTCATTTGCCATATGAAATGAAAGACACAATGAAACTTTTACACCAATGCAACAGAGGAAGACGCTTAAATATAATGGAAAATATGGAAATTTTTAAACTAAAGATGAACGGAGAAAATATTATTAATGAACAGATATACAACCAATCGGAAATAACATTCCAAAATCAGAAAATGTTGTAAGTGTTAAAGAATAAAATAAACAAGTAGGTTTGTGTAGCCATCGGAACGTGTGGCTGGAGGGCGGGGCTAAACTATGTATAAAGACGAATCCCAAACGGATGAATCCAGTACTGAAAGTAGGTCTCGAGAATTGAGGAACTCCGAAACGCGTCGACGAACTCAAATAAAAGGGTTAAGGTAGGATTGGCGGAAAATTGTACTCAAACTGACAATAAAAGACAACTGAACAGAATTGGTATTATTGTGGTTTATAAATGAGATTTAAAATTTAAATTAATACAATCAAATAACTATAATTAAATGCTAGAGTAAATATTCATACTATGTTTGGTATCATTTTTCATTAAATTTTGCGTAGAATCTATTATACATGATTAATTTTAAAATAAAATAAAGTATACAAAAATGAATGTTCGATAGCCGAAGTACACTGGTGACTCTCAGGGTTGGAAGGAACGGCGTGAGGGTGCGTGCGTGTGACCTGGCCTCCATCGGTGCTCCCGCTTTTGCTACTAGTATAAGAAATATGTTAAGAAACTATCACAATGTATGAAGGACAACTTGGAACTTTTTTAAACTTTAACTGTTACATTTATGTTGTTTATAAACATTTGTGGTATTATGAATTATCCAACATGTGCTGCTATCTATTGGATTTTTATTGAAGCTTTTCAAAACATTTTGTTTCATCTGTAATTTAGATAGGAGAAAAATTTGAATGGTTGTGCTGGGGCTGGTTTTTAATGTTTCTTATTGACTGTAGCCTACTAGTGCCTTGTTTCTAAATTTACTACTCGAACCCATTTTTTAAAAAAATTTAGAAATTTGGATATATATTTATATAAATATAAAAGCCAAATCCACTGACTCACTGATCACGATTTCTCAAAAACTACTGAACGGATTGGAATGAAATTCGGTATGTAGCTTCCTCTAGTGCCATACATAGGTGCTCACTAAGAAAGGTTTTCAAAAAACTTTATATTTTAGGGGAAGTTTGGGGGGAGGGGTCAAAGTTACTAAATCACAATTTCTCTAAAACTACTGAACGGATTGGAATGAAATTTGGTATGAAACTTCCTTTAGGGCCGTAGGTGCTGATAAGAAAGGTTTGAAAAAATTTGAAATCTTAGAGGGGTTTGGGGTCAAAGTTACTAAATCACGATTTCTCCAAAACTAATAAATGGATTTGAATGAAATGTGGTATGTAGCTTCTTCTAGGACTATAGGTGCTCTCTAAGAAAGGTTTTAAAAAATTGAAAATTTTAGGGGAGGTTTGGGTGGTCAAAGTTACTAAAAAAAAACCCTCCGAACGGATTGGAATGAAATTTAGTATGTAGATTCCTCTAGGGCCCTAGGTGCTCGCTAAGAAAGGGTTTTAAAAAAAAATCGAAATTTTAGGGGACTTTTGGGGGTCAAAGTTACTAAAAATACCCATAAGAAATACATAGTGTAATACAGTAGAGTCCCGGTTATTCGCCATTCGGTTATCCGCCATTCCGTTTTATCCGCCACACCAGCGGCACTTATTTAATTTAATTGTAGGCGTCAGTGATTGTAGCGGTACGTGTCTGCGATAACTTGCAAGCGTCAGTGAGCGTACGTGACTGCGATAGCTTGCGGGTGTTAGTGTACGTGCTCTGTGTCTGACTGTACCATGAGAATTCCCCCACTACCACTGGCCCGACCCGCTTACTGTCAGCTCGTACGAACTCGTTTTGTAAACAACTGTGTCTCTCTAAGTGTTTAGTGCGTGCAGTGAGGTTATTCATTAACATTAAGTTTTTGAGTATGATATGGTGAAAGTACCGTTCAGTAGTTTATGTTGTGTTATTTAATCTTGATCTGAATTTTCTGTTTGTACAGATAATTCTGCATTAAATTTATTCAAACTGTAATTAGTTTCGGGACTTTTTATGTACAGTATTATAATGTGCCTTTACTGTATTTATCCTAACAATCTTGTCATTCAATTTCGTTAATTTCATTGAAAATAACTGTATTCCATTATTTTTCTTTTCTATTATATAGTATTACTGCAAAATATCGTATTTACTCATTAAATTTACAATAAAAAGTATTAATGGTGTAAAACGTCTATTATTTGTTCAACCCTCCCTATTATCCGCCATTTTAGCTTATCCGCCCTTCCACCGGCCCGTTTATGGCGGATAACCGGGACTCTACTGTATATTTATTGATATAATATACTGTTTTTAATATACATTTAACTTTGATTTGTCAGCTAGTTTTGACATATATTTATTAGTTTTTTATTGTAATATTTTTAAGAAATTCCAATTTTGTTAAATATGCAAAACAACATTAAACTCTTTAAGCAAATATACGTAATATTACTAAACTATTTGAAATTTTTATTTTAAAAACTGTACTTATAAAACTATTTTGATTTTTGTTTTAGTTTTGAAAGCTTACTTAAATAAATTAATCCAAAAAACTCAGAGCTCAAGGTCAGCACTCGCTCCTATTAGCAGTTTAAGGGTTAAGCATGATTTATTAGACTTCCTTTGTTAATATACTAAAGCCATTTATGTCTGCACAGAAACTATTTTTCATCATTTACTGATTCTACTATCCTATATATACAGGATGCCCAAAAAGAAGCCCCCCCCCCTCTTAACTTTGGAACAAGTATAAATAAATAAATGAGCTTCGGGGTATCTCTATATGACACAGGGAGATGAATTTTTGTGTAACCGACCATTTCATCCCTTACCCCAAAATGGGGGGGTTGAGAGGGTAATTCAAAAATCTTAACTACAAACCCGTATCAAGTGATACCTCATTTTAACCCTACAACTGTCAATGTTAAATTTTTTCGATGAAAAGCCGTGTTTTGCGTTTTGCAAGCATTTTTTCAAAAATTCGCCAAAAATAGTAATTCTATCCCAATCCAAAAGTGTTCCATAGCTTTTTTGTAGGAAAAAGTTCAAGGAATTCATTTATGCCAGTAAAAAATTTACTCATGTAAAATTGTACAAGTTATTAGCTCATGAAACAAATAATGTTCATTAACGGAAGAAAAAGTTTAAACTTTAGGCGTACATAACAAGTAGTAAACATTTTTTGTAATTTTTTCGTAAGTTTAAAAAAGTTTCGTAATTTAGTTCTAAATATAACTTTATAAAAACATTTATCTATTTCAAATTTCTTATTTTGAAAACACCAGTTTTTATGTTCCAAATACACGATTGCTAACAAAACTAGGCCTAGTTGTAACGTAATTTACTAATATATGCTTTGCCCAAAAATGAAATATTATTATAACAAAGTGTAGAGAATAAATCAAAGAATTGAACTGTATACTTGTATAGTACCATATCATAAAAGTGTTTTACTTAAAATCAATTGAATTACAAAAGTGAGATGAAACAAATGAAATCTCGTGCGGACAAAGGAAATTCAAAATATGACCGTTGAAGATAATGGAAACAGCTTTGTTTTGCAATCTCAAGCGGTAGTATGAATTCTGCGCAAATATGAAATTTCAACTGCTGTTTGAATAACACCTAACCAGTCAATTTTAGTTTGCTTTATACCAAACGAAAGATTGAACTTTGGTCTATAAATAGATATAAAAAAGTCTATTGAAATAATTCGAATTATAAGAGATATCTCGAACGCAAAATGTGCTGTTTTATTGGTTGAAATCTGACCAATTGCAAGGGTCTACAAAACACCCCACAACTTTTGAACTATTTGTCCGATTTTTGATTGTATGGAAGTTTTAGATAGGTAAAAGTGTGATGAATCCTTCAGTATACAGATATAACTCAGAAAAATACCGGGCGGGCTGTATTGAGAGACATAGAAACTGGAATTAAAGGTAGTTTCGGCGCATTAAAATTCACGCGACATTGGCTTTTAGAAAACTCAAAAACTGCAACGATGATTACGTATGTAAATATACGTTTTAGAAAAAACTTGTAAATACAAAAGTTAAAGCATAGATCATTTACTTTTCAACGGTTTCTGAATTATTGCGATTGGATGATTTTTAGTGGGTGAAATATTCAATACAAGTTGAGTTGTCACGCACGGCGAAGTTCAGTGTTTTATGCGTGGAAAACTGCACAATTGTGCAGTTTAACAGTTCCAGGGTTAAAGGGCTTAATAAATGAAGAAGAATGGCACAAATTAGAGGTCTATCTTAACCCTATAGAAAATGTCGACCAGTCAAAGTTGAAAACAAAGTTGCTAATTTAGGAAATTTCGATACGGTTAAGATAGTGACTTCTAATTTGTGTCATTCTTCTTCGTTTATCAAGCCCTTTAAAATGAGGTATCAGTTGATGGGGGTTTGTATTTAAGATTTTTTAATTACCATCTCAACCCCCCATTTTGGGGTAAGGGGTGAAATGGTCGGTTACACCAACATTCATTTCCCTGTTCAGAGTTACCCTGAAGCCCATTTATTTATTTCTACTTGTTCCAAAGTTAAAGAGGTTAGGGGTGGGACTTTTCAGACACCCTGTATAATGGTTCTGGTATTTCTATTGTTGTCCAAGATTTTCCTTTAATAATTCAATGCATCCCTTGTTTGTCACAGAAAGAGAGACAACATCTAGAGGAAAGCAGCAAGCGCCTTGAGTTAGAACTGTTGTGCACTCGTTCCGGCGACTCGGATATAAACGGTATCAGCGAATCGGATGAGGAGGATGGAGGCAAAGGTGTGAGTGTCTACAAGCAACGTTATGAAAGAGCAGTACAAGAGCTGGAGTTCACTCGAAGACGATTACAGCAACAACATCAAGATGATTTGGAACAGCTCGTTGGTCTGAAGAAACAATTAGAAAAGAAGGTAATACACCGATATTGTTCTTGTTTCGACAAATATGTTTTAATATAATATATTATTTACCTTTTAGGTCCGTCTTGTGACTTCAGTTGCGAAGATTATGACTAGTTTCGTGGTCTGGACCCCATCATCAGATACTAATTTCACTCATATGAGCACGTCACACATTAAAAAAACACACACACAACACATACACAAACACACATAAAAACCTCAACGTGTCTGCCACCGTAGTGCACTCGGTCATGTCTATCTACGTACTGCCGGCAAGGGTTAACTGTCAAGCTGATAACGGCCTCTGTTAGGCGCTTTCTTTAAATAATTTAAAGCCGTATCATACAACCGATGCGATTGGAATGGAAGATGATCATTTAAGATATTATCCGGATCGTTTTTGAAGGCTCTGTATATTTCAAATTCTTCATTCGCATTCATTAATCTTCCTTTTTTGCAAACGTGTATCGCTTCTACGCTGGATTTAAAATCACCTGGATCATGTTCGTATTCAGCAAGGTGACGCGCGTAGTTCGACTTAGTGATGTTGGTTTTGTTGCAGGGTAGGTGTTCTTGAAATATGTTTTGAATTTGTTACGAATGATACGGGAATGGTTAGGTCAAATTGTAGGTCAGAAATTGTAGGTGTTTTTGTAGACAAAAAGACAGAACGCTGAAATGGGAAGTGTGCTTATGAAATACTACACAAAATTGTAGAAATGCCTGACGTACCAAAACACGCAATATGTAGGCCGTTTAAACAAGCGGAAGTTCTACTATATAAGGTTGATCCTGACCTAGAAACGAGACCTGTGTGCTGTGGTCGAAACGGGGCTAGTGCCGAGATAGGGACCGGGGTCTCGGACAGATCGCTGCTGATCGACGAGTGTTGAACATTGGACAACGGGACATCTTTCGGGAACCAGCGAATAGACAAGGTGAGCAAATAGCTCACATAATATTCTGTACAACCACGTTTGTGTCTATTAACAAGGGTATAGGCCAGGGTTGTAACAAAGAACTGATATCCAGGGTGGTCTGTCTTTTAAGCCAGCAATCAGTAAGAATGTGTTAATAGCGATAAGATACCTAGTAGACATAGTTAAATTGTAATTGATTCTGAGTGAGTTTTGAACCCGGGCATAAGGGCTAGAAATTCCAAACCTATCAAACTTAAAATTATTTATTAGAAATATTTTTTATTTTAAAAATGTTTTGTATATATTTGCCGATGACGAGTTCTTTTGCAAAACAAGCTCTCCTATTTTGAAGGCATAACGTTATTTGTGAAGGCACATACTTTTGGAAGGGCAAAGTTGTACAGTTTTTTCTTTTAGTTGCATTTTTCTAAATTGCTTCTTCGTCTGGTAATGAATTTCTATTTTTGTTTTTTTTTAAACCAAAGTTTTGTGTTTTTTGTCTACTTTTGATTCTAGACTTTCCTATATGTTCAGTTTTGAACATTTGGGACTGGAATTTATAAGTATGCATGTAGTTTTCCATCTTGTTCAAATCATACAGAATTTTCATAAATTTTTATTTTGTTACCAGTAAGTAAGAACCTTTAAAAAGTGTTGGAATTAATTCTGTTATGTTTTACACATCGGTGTTACGATTATGTGTTACTAAAATGTGTAGAATCTTTAAAAAGTGTTGGAATTAATTCTGTTATGTTATGCACATCGGTGTTACAATTATGTGTTACTAAAATATGTAGAACCTTTAAAAAGTGTTGGAATTAATTCTGTTATGTTTTACACATCAGTGTTACGATTATGTGTTACTAAAATGTGTAGAACCTTTAAAAAGTGTTGGAATTAATTCTGTTATGTTATGCACATCGGTGTTACGATTATGTGTTACTAAAATGTGTAGAACCTTTAAAAAGTGTTAGAATTAATTCTGTTATGTTTTGCACATCGGTGTTATGATTATGTATTACTAAAATGTGTAGAACCTTTAAAAAGTGTTGGAATTAATTCTGTTGTGTTATGCATATCGGTGTTACGATTATGTGTTACTAAAATGTGTAGAACCTTTAAAAAGTGTTGGAATTAATTCTGTTATGTAATACACATCGGTGTTACGATTATGTGTTACTAAAATGTGTAGAACCTTTAAAAAGTGTTGGAATTAATTCTGTTATGTTATGCACATCGGTATTACGATCATGTATTATGCACAATAGTTCTTTTAGAACTGAACACATTTCAAGGCCTCTGACAGTACAGAACCCTTGACGAATAGTTTTCTTGTTTTCCAAAATTTACACTAAACTTTCAGAATGTTTTACTTGAATATGGTCAAGCCGTCTGTTTATAGCCTACTTTGATTTCTTAAAATGATTTTAACTTCAGTATGTATGATTTTCAGCTGTCAGATGCTTACGAAGAAGTGGAGGAACAGAGACAAGTCGTCAGTCAATGGAAGCGAAAAGTACAAAAACTTAATTCGGAAATGAACGACATCCGGCTCTTACTCGAAGAACAAAATTCCAGAAACAATCTTCTGGAAAAAAAGCAACGCAAGTAAAAATAACAAATTTCTATTCAATATTATAATTTAAATAGTTCAAAAGAAATGAATTATTTGCTATCCATTACCCAACCTAAACTACAAAATGAATAAAACTAATAACCATGCCTATATAATATGAATAACACAAATATAAATTTAGTTAAAATCTGTCTACTATATTGCTCAAATACAATATTTAAAACGCACATTAACGGATATTAATTAACATTAACTATAAAGTACGGATGTCTTAAGACTTCCTACTTGCCACTCCATACA
>JAGFPH010000942.1:179264-189881 GCA_018207615.1 Philaenus spumarius
ATAATCCGGCAGACCCGATAGTTCGCCATCCATCATCTTGAAAATTTGCACTCATTAAAAATAGCAGTTTTTGTAATTATTGAGTGATTTAAGCCCGGTCTACACTGTCTGTTGGCTCCGCATCCGTTAAAAACAGTGTGTAAAAATCTACTGCTCAATAAACTTGTCCAAAACAAACATTTCAATCAAAATTTCTCCTAAAAATCGAACCGATTCAAAACAATGTGCTCTCGTCGTCCTTTAAAAACGTTAAAGGGACCGTTTAACACTTTCGTTGCTGACAGTATTTTGTTGAACGTATTCCACTTAATGAAGATTATTTGAAAAAATTTTAGTCTTTGGAAAAAGATACATTGAATTTCTTGTAAATAGTTGTTCGATTTAAAACCGCTTTCAGGGTATCTACTAGTTCCCAGAAATAAAAATCAGTGACTTTTAGGGTAAAAATTTAAAAAATCGAGTTTCTATATACAAAGTCTTTATTCTGTAAAACTTAAAATCACTTGTGACTTATGTCTACTTCTCTTAGTAATACACCCAACTAGTGATACACGAATGCGTGATATTTTAGTCGATTGTCTCGATTGTTCAAACATCTCGAGCATCAAACAATCGCGCATCACTACACCGCAACTTGTCTGCTCCGCTGTTCCCTACTACGCCCATACTCCCCCTTTCGGAACGCTGTTTATATTCATGTTTCGGCAAAAAGACATTGAAACAACATAAAACACATAATTACTCCGCTTCATATATGCTCAAAATTATTTTAAAGGCTAGATATGTCTTATAAAAAACTAATCAGGTTATTATAGGAAAAATATTTCATCATCTTGAAGCCTGAGGCTATGATCGCAATATTCGCAATCACATCATCAGCGTGTCACTCGCACGATAGTATACGGAACCTTTTTTTTGTATTTGTTACAATCCAGCGCTCGGAGAGCTTATTATAAATATTTTATGTACAAAATGATTTTTATTAGTTAGCGGCAATCTTTCTACGCAGTTAATGTTACGTAATTTCAACGTGTAATTTACGTGTTCATATACAGTACATGTGCGTTTATTTCTAGTTTATTCCCTGTCCAAACCATTTTAAAGGAAGACCTCGATAATCCGGCATCACCGGATTATCGAGGTCTTACTGTAATAAATAATTGCATACCGATATGGTACTTGTACTGGAATAAAAGTTAACTATTTGGTGTGGCCACGACCTTCTCATTCTGTTAATCTTATGTAACGGGTTATAATTATCTGCTGGTACTAGTCTGGTACAATCTCTAATAACCTTTGGTCTTATTTAGTCATTGATTTTTCTATTGTATAAAATCGTATCATATATGCAGTTATAAGCAAATTGTAGTTTGTCATTTAAAAGTGAATCTGGGTCTTTTTCCCTTGTTTATAAATGAGATATTCTCCCAGGATATTCATTGTCCGACCTTTATTTGTTTTATGTTTAATATCCAAGTTGGTCTCGATGTTGTTGTAGGTATGGTTGGTATTTATTAGGTGTTCGACGTAAGTTGAAGTAGTTTTATAGGTGTTACTGTGTAGTAGGTGTTCTTTGTTTAGTGTTATGCAAGTTATTTCGTTAACTTTCTATCATAACACAAAGATAATTTTTTTAGAGAAAACTTCTTTATCTTTGTTTCTGTTTCAGATTCGATTCGGAATTCCAACTCTTGACGGACGAATTACGTCAGGAAAAATCTTTACGAGAAAGAACTGCCCGGGAACGGGAACTTGCTTTGGGTGATAAATATACTATGGAACAAAATCTGAGCGTAAGAAAAAAATTAATTGATTATTGTAAAATTAAATGTGTTATAGGTAGGAATGTTTGTAGATAAACATGTATCCTATAGTAATTCATTCTTACTTTGATAATAAACCTTTTATTGGTGGTAGACGGCTTTTTGACTGAGGGTTTACCTGACTACTAAGCTTTAGGTCCCCGATTCAAATCCAGGTGAAAACTATAGATAACTGACTAGTTGATTTCAAAAATAGAGAAGGGAAATGTTTTAGACCAATATTTTCAGGAATATTTTTAATAAAAACTATGTAGCACAAAATTCCAAAATAATAGTTTTGATATTACAAACATTTGACACTACAGTAGAACTTGAATAATTCGAAAGTTTTTAATTCGAAATTACCGTTAATTTGAAGTTTCGGTTCGGTCCCTTGAACTTAATATGGATAGTTCGAAGTCAACTTCTCTAATTCGAAGTTTTTTTATCAACACTAAAAATAAAATCTTGTGGTGTGAAAGCGATCGCTGAATAAATAGGTCACTGACAGGTAGATAGGGGGTAGGACATAGCCTAGCCGCTATTGTTTGACACGTTTGTAGTTCTAGGCGTGGTACCGGCTTCCAAGAATTTTGCCTTTCGAGAATTCTCTAGGTACCGATACTGTAGTTTGTCGATTGATGCTCTGCCCAATCTCTGTCTGTTGTTAAATCTCGACGAAACCTTTTGTAAACAGAGCAGAACAATCATCTTGTTTAGTGACACTTGTACTGCGCATAACTCTATCCCACTTATGAACAACGTTACGGTTATTTTTTTCCCCCCGAACATGACTTCAATTGTTGGATCAGCCAATGGATCAGGACGTATAAAAAATGTTAAGCATTTTACCGGCGACTTATTGTACAAACGCTCTTGTAAGATTCATTGGAAAACAAAAATTTGAAGATCGATATCCTTCAAGCGGCAAGAATGTGTCACAATTTAGTAAACAACAATAGCAAATTGTTTAAAAAAAAGCTGTATTCGTTAAGAAATCTGACCATCATCCGAGTGAACGTTTTGAAACAAGTGAAAAACAAAAAATGTGCCGAATTGTCGGATTTAGAAGAAGTTGAAGATTCCCTAATACCTACGTGTGAGGCTCTTCAGCAATTGCGTGATTTTTGACGGTACATTCAAGGGCAAACCAATGTAAGTGAAGCTTTTTTCATTCTCTTAACGTACTTGAGGATTTGCAAACGTAAAAACAATTAATTCTACAAGGCAATCGGACATTTCACAATACTTTGTTAAAGTGCAGAATATATTTTTATTATATGGTACATAATAAAAAAGCGTCTACTTACTTTTGATTGGAGAAAATAAACCTTATACAGGGTGGAACAAAGTTAGTGTTAAAAACTTCGGGAAATGGTTCTATGGGTCAAAATAAATAGAAAATCAAGAATAATATTTTTTCGAAAAAAGCTTCATTTTCCAAATATCTGCCATTTTGTTTCTTTTATTAAATAATTAATATCTAGAGAACGGTTTAACCGATTGAGTTCAAACTTGGCATGAAGTGACACCTAACAATGATCCATCTTAAGAAAAATAAGCGATCATATCCAATCATGCATTTCAAAATGGCGGCTGTTTGAATATTTCAAACCTAAATTACTCAAAACCCGTCTACATTTTAACAAAAAATGTCAAGACACTTTTTTTGTAGCCCTTTTGATTCCCTATGGGTTGGTGTAACTGTTAAAACGATCAGAAGAAGGATAAAGCTAAGTTATGTGTCATAATTGGTTTATTCAACCCGGCATCCTATACTAACACAGTAAGTACTACAATATTGTATGTACATTTGCTGTTATTATCTTTAACTTAACTATTATCAGGGTGTCTACCGGTCACGGAAGTCACGGAAGTCCCCGAAAAGTACCCGATTTTAATGAAGGGTCACGGAAGTCCCCAAAAAGTCCCGGATTTTGGTTTTAAGGTCACCGATTTTTTTCTGCAACTATATTTTTAATATAAAAATAATTTTATATTAAAACTAACCATAATATCAAAAACTTTGTTAAAAAACAATTTAGTCATTATCTACGATTGCTTGATATTAACAAAATCATCGATCACAGCGTCTTGAATGACGTAAACATATTAGATTGGCATGTAATTAACTAAATAACGGATGCACTATGCAGCCTATTACTCATCTTACTAAGGATGTGGTAGAACGAACTAAACTGACATTAGAACTGTTGTTTGTCTAAACAGTTCCTTGCGTAAACAGTTTTTGCCATGTACTTGTTCTCTTTTAAAACCACGGGTTTTCTCCAATAAAACTAATCTCTGTTTTCAGTTTTGGTAATAAAACGCTCATTTAGTTCTAATAGTCTCATAACTGCATTCTAATAGTCTCCAACATATTTATTCAAGACGTTATCAAAATAACAACGATTGCTCGGTAACCAAACTTGTTACCAAGATTCGAAAGCAGTAACAGTGTAATTTAACCTGTCACTCGTATTAACGTCCTAACTCTGGTGGGCAAAACCTTGTTCATTGAATTGAATCAATTCACTAAAAACAACCGAATAAACAATCGATTCATTTCGTTCTTTTGATTCATGACTCACCATTCTACGTTTCACTCGTTCAACTCATTTGACGCATTTTAACTCGATTCAGGTTAGTTAGGCCTACTTCTGTAAAATGTTATTTATAAAATTATCTTATAAATGTTTTTGTTTTTATTTTATTGTACATAAAAGTAAAAAAAAATATGTATTTTTAGAACCATAACGTAATTTGAATAGAAAGGAATCACATGCGTGGCAGACAATGACGATTTAGTTCAGTTTACAAATGAGTCGATTCATTTTATAAGTTAGCCGAGTTAGTTCATTTGCTGATTCGTTCTTGAATCGCACATCGCTAACGGTACCTATCTAACTAGCCTAGTACCGTAACTACCGACGCGTCTTTGTATCTGAAGTTATTGTGTTCGTGCTTGCTTGTTTATGGGTTGTTAGGAAATTAAATATTGAAGTCTGATTTCGAGTGTTAGTTTTTTAATTGTTTTTAATGTAAGCAGTGTGTTTTTTGTATAGTGTAATTATGCCAGGAAAGTGTCATTTTCAAGAAACGTGGTTAGAATGTGAACAATGGAGGTTATGGTTGAGAAGAGGAAGGGATGATTATACTGCATATTGTACGTTTTGCAACAAATTTTTCGACATTTCACATTCAGGTTTAAATGCTCTTAAGTCACACAAAGAAGGTAAAAAGCATTCTCATTATGAAAATAACTTAAAATCTGGAAAACAGATGACTCTGAATTCTTTTAAAACAGTTTCATCACAACTTAGTAAACCTAGTGAAGGAAAGTTAACATCCAATCCAAATATTCTTTTCAATGAAATTGACAATTATTCTTTGTCAGATTGTTTCAAAAGTTAAATCATCCGATAGGGAATTAAAAGGGCTACAAAAAAGGTACCTTGACATTTTTTGTTAAAATGTACGGTTTTTGAGTAATTTAGGTCTGAAATTTTCAAACAGCCGCCATTTTAAAGCGCATGATTGGATATAATCGCTTATTTTTATTAAGATAGATCATTGTTAGGTTAAACTTCATGCCAAGTTTGAACTCAATCGGTTAAACCGTTCTCTAGATATTAGTTATTTAGTAAAAGAAACAAAATGGCGGATTTTTGGAAAATGAAGCGTTTTTCGAAAAAATATTCTTCATTTCCTATTTATTTTGACCCATAGAACCATTTCCCGAAGTTTTTAACTTTGTTCCACCCTGTATAGTAAACATATTCAACAGTTTTTATTTCAATAATTTTGAGAACCTAAAAATCGAAAAACAATTTAACTTTTTGGATAATACAAATTTTTACATTGGTCCCTTCAGCTTCGAATTGTCCAAGTTCTACTGTATTATAAATTTTTTTTTGGGGTCTCAAACTTTGACCCTAAACCCTGAAATGAAATATTTTTCAAGTTCTCATTATTATAATATATACAGGTCAACACACTTTATACACAAGTGTGTCACATTTCATTATGATACCTACATTATGTTGGAAAATTATCGATTGTTTGTCTGTCATAGTCTAATCCCCCCCTCCCTATTATGTGGTGTGACTCCTAATAAACAAACATAAACTGTTTCTCTTTATGATACAGTATATGTCCGTATCTGTAAATGTCAGAAAACTTTTTTATTGAACATTTGTGAACTCACTGTAAAAAGAAACTAAAGTTTAGGGAGGATAGGGTGAAGTACTTTATTTCTTTGCTGCTAAATGTATATTATTAAAATAAACAGTTCCGAAAGGGAAACCAAAATAGTCGTGCAGTTTTACAAACCCAGAAGATTGTAAATATAACATGACTGAATTCCATGGTCTTAACAGAATATGTTCACAAATAACAATGTGTATAATAAAAATACAGTGTCACAGAACTGGTGTTTGTAAATTAATCTTATTTTTGGCCTAGTGCCAGGATTTCGAAGTATAATATCTATT
The DNA here is from genome assembly GCA_018207615.1 of Philaenus spumarius. NCBI lineage: Eukaryota > Metazoa > Arthropoda > Insecta > Hemiptera > Aphrophoridae > Philaenus > Philaenus spumarius. Next base: position 185,560 of record JAGFPH010000942.1, read on the forward strand.
TATTTATACAACGTTAATGACAGTTTAATACGTTCTGGAAACTTGCCCGTTTCCAGAAGTTGTGAAAGTGTATGGAAGTGGAAATTTTCTAATTTATTAGATTTTTATGAATGTAGCGTTAGTTAAAATTAATCCAGAAATTCTGTGGGTGCAGTTTTATGTAAAAGTAAGGTATTTTTCTAGGAACCAAATTACATTGTTGTTATATTCATTGTTGATAGTCTTAGAACTACATATATTTTATGTATATATATATATATATATATATATTACTAGCTGGCCCGATCCGGCTTTGCACGGATAGACAAATCAAAGTTAAATGTATATTAACAGAAAATATATTATATCAATAAAAATATTACACTATGTATTTCTTGTGGGGATTTTTAGTAACTTTGAACCCCCTCCTAAATCTCCCCTAAAATTTAGAATGTTCTAAACCCTTTCTTATCAGCACCTACGGCCCCAAGAGGAAGCTACATACCAAATTGCATTCCAATCCGTTCAGTAGTTTTAGAGAAATCGTGATTTAGTAACTTTGACCCCCCCAAACCCACTAAAATTTCGAATTTTTTGAAAACCTTTCTTAGAGATCACCTATGGCCCTAGAAGAAATTACATATAAAATTTCGTTCCAATCCGTCCAGTGGTTTTGAAGAAATCGTGATTTTAGTAACTTTGACCCCCCCAAACTTCCTCTAAAATTTCGAATTTTTTGAAAACCTTTCTTAGTGAGCACCTATGGCCCTAGAGGAAGCTACATACCAAATTTCGTTCCAATCCGTTCAGTAGTTTTTGAGAAATCGTGATCAGTGAGCCAGTGGATTTGGATTTTATATATATTATTTATTTGTTGTCAAATGTAGTCTCTAGTTTTACTTTACCTTTTATGTGGCTACATGTTTCACTGCCACAGGCAGCATCATCAGGCCAGCTATCTATGTCCACTAAAACACTTATACGTACAAAACACTTAACTTATAACATATAGTCTTGTAGGAAGTCACACACTAGAATGAGGTGTGTAAAGTTAAATTATTATTGTTTTGACATATTATATTTATTATTATTTTTTTCCTTTTTTTTCTGGAGGGATCAGGGTAGCTCAGTTGGTAGAGCATTACGACGGAAACGTAAAGGTCCCGGGTTCAACTTCCGGTCTTGGTCTATGTTTTTTCACTTGTAATTTAATTAAATATTATATTTGTATGACGTGTACGACCAATGTACGAAAAAGTATATATTAAGTGTTGTGTATGTATAAGTGTTTGACTGGACATAGATAGCTCGCCTGATGATGCTGCTTGTGGCAGTGAAACATGTAGCCACATAAAAGGTAAAGTAAAACTGGAGACTACATTTGACAACAAATAAATAATATCTATACTGTTGTTCCTGCAGTCAGAGTTTTAGTTGACCTTTCTCAATGTTTATAGAAACATAACTTTTTGTACAATCGTCCTTATAACTGAAATTCCATACAATTTAAACTGGTACTGTTTTTGTCAATGTTTACTGTTCATAAGAGGAACAGTGTTTTAGAAACGTAAGTAAATGGTGTAACTAATTAATTCAAATAGCTATCAATTTATTAATTTTGCTGAATTTTACTGGCTATTTTGAAGCAAAACTGAAAATTTTCAGAATTTCTGATTTTAGAAATGTGGAAATCGAAACAGTCATCAGTAAATTGTAAAAAGTATGTTTTATTTTGTTCTCTCCAACAATCTTTATTTTGTTAATCCCAGATTACTGGTTTCGGCTAACTATGTCGCCATCTTCAGATCTGCTCAAATGTATTAAAACCTCTCGCATTCCATAAGCTTAAAAATAAGTTTTACTTTTCAGAACTCTGAGAATTAACAAACAACGCACAACATTGGAGTTGCAATTCTATTTGTGTGGATGAAGGATTCCACTCCTAAGTCTGTTTTGTATTGTATCTAAAAATCAACAAAAAATGTGTCTGTGTAGTAAGTAAATGTTGTTTTAAATAAAAAGAAATTTAAAACTAAAATTTATAAAGTTATGTTTATTAATATCAAATAATTATCCAGGGTTCGTGCGTTCTGGAATGTACGTGGAAAATTTGTGGATTTTTATTTACAGTAGAGCGTCGATAATCCGAACGTCAATAATCCGAAACGTCAAAAATCCGAACGCGTTCCGAGGCCCTGCAAAAATTTCATTTTCGCAAATTCCAACTGTGTCGTTAAAAATTTCACAAAAATCTTCATCCCAGTTTGACATTATTATCTCTTTTTAAACACTTCTTAATACCTGCTCTCACACGCCCTCACAACAGACTGGCTGTCAGTATTTTCACTGTCACGCTAATAAGCTGCTTTAGCGCTAGAAGCAAACATACAGAAAGTTCATTCATTTCTCTTTGTGTAATCATTATAACAGTATGTTGTACATACAGTAGTGTACTGTACAGTATTTGTTTTTAATTTTTTGTTTGTGTTAACTATAATGTACAAGTCAACTTTTAATTATGTACTGTACTGTAATTGAGAGTTACAAGTGTAATCATGTTGGCCCTACTGTGTACGTGCAGGTTCTTCTAAATCATAATATGTAAGTAGTCTTACATACTGTATTGTAATTACATTACTTCTTGTACTGTTTAACCACTTTAATCAGTTAAAGGGCATAATATTTTAGCCTAAATGGAATTGTCTTAGTTATTTTCAAAAATCCGAACAAATTGATAATCCGAACCCCCCTCGGTCCCAATTAGTTCGGATTTTCGATGCTCTACTGTACTTTTTTCAGACCTTAAATATACTTGGATTTTAAAAAATATCATCCTATCCTCGAAAATGCCATTTTTATCCCTCCAGTTGTGTTTTAATTATTAAAAAAACAAACTAGCCTATAAACATTTTTTTTATATTGGGTGTATTTTTTTCTTGAATTTTTTTTAATGTCCTTGAAAAATATTAAAAAAATACTTAAATTTTTTAATAGTAAAGTAGCATGAACACTGTTATCTAAAAACACAATTATTTAATTTGTTTCTATTACAGTTAACTAAATTAAGTGGTAGTTATAAAATTGTTTCAATCGTGGATCTGAAGATTGGCGGTGTATTGTCAAAAACAGGTAATTCAATAAGATTTGAATGATCATTTGGACAGTAACATTGAGGTAATTAACCAATTTAATTTGCTGGCTTTCACAATCCTGGAAGCTAAACCTTCATTTTTGAATTGCATGTTTGTGGTACCGAGTCATTATTATAATTAATAATAATATTACCTTATTAAGGTCCGTCACATGACTTCTTGTCGTTACATTTAAAGTGACATGTTTCAGAGCCGAAACTCCATCTACAGGTCCTAATCACTCCAAAGATATTGTTGCACATTGAAATAAATAAGACATACACACAACACCAACACATAAACACAATATATTGACCTTAATAAGGTAATATTATTATTAATTAAACTTATATTGTTTGTATTATGGATGTTTTATTTTTGTAGGCTGTGAAACTAGAGTTGGAATTGAAAGAACAGAAACTAACATCTCTTTCACAAGAACTGGAGGAGTTGACATTTGGAGGCAATACCGAAGAAGACGTTGCTGCATTGAAGAAATCAAAACATCAGTTGGAAAATAACCTCAAGGATCAGGTAAACCTTATTAGCTTTATCAAACTTGAAATTCAATCAAAAATAGCAATTCACTAATGTTTTAGGCTTTCTTTATTTCATATCAGTGTGTATTTATTTTACGATGAAGCCAATAGCACCTTTTTTCAAAAACCTTTAAATTATTAGGCTCAAATTCTACAATACACTACCGCAAAACTGGAAAAGTTCAGAGTCTTTATTTCAATTTAAGATAACCTTAAAAATGGTATTTCTATACGTTATATTATGTTGCCTCCAATAACCGTTATATAGACTAATAAAATTTGTTAACGATAGTCCTTTGTTACGTACTTATTTGAAGCGACTATCGATTTCGGAGATCATGCCTCATATCAGTCGGTGTCGGGTCATAACAGTTGGCCAACGATGGACTATATTTCCTCATTTATTCTAACATGTTAAGTTATTAAAATGTTTTATGTTGTATTGTTTTAACCCTTAAACTGTTCATGCTAATGTTTTTGCAACGCCAAGCCATTTCAGTGCGTGTGCAAGCATATTTTCAACAATTCGCCAAATATAGTAATTATAAAACAATCCAAAAGTGTTCCATAGCTTTTTTGTAGAGAAAGGTTCAAAGAATTTATATATGCCAGTAAAAACATGATTTATGTGTAAAATTTACAAAGTTATTAGCTCAAGAAACAAAAAATGGTA
>JAGFPH010000942.1:208485-226275 GCA_018207615.1 Philaenus spumarius
CACAAAAGAGAAAAAAACCAAAACAATATTACTTCTAAATCCTAAAATAATAAAAAACTTAATATACACTGCAACACAAAACACTTAAGAAGAAGAAGAAGAAGAGAAAAAAAGGAATGAATAATGCAGCCTCCATGGATCTGCCAGTTTTTAGGCTGCATATCTCTCAATTAAAATATCGTCAAATTATTTCAATGCGTAAAAGACCATGCGAAAAATTTAATTTCACCGTAATTAAATAAATAAAACTAATTAAATTATTATTTTTGAAGACTAATATGTCATTTATAAAAAATATAGCAATCATTATTAAAACATAATGTGAATAAATTAATGTTAATAATAAATTAACAAACTGTGTTAATGTTCTGCTCATCTGTGTTGATCAGCTGTCTAGGCCCCAGAAATTTTTTTTTCAGTACTTATCTTTATGAAATTTTCAGGAATAATAGAAAACATAATAACAATCAAGTTTCCCACAGTAAAATAGGAAAATTTGAATCAAAAATTCTAATGCGCAATTTATATTTTTCTTACTTACGTCTCTGTTCTCCGTTTGTGTTGATTTTCTTTACACTATGGCCGTTTTGGCTTTTTATTCAGCCATGGTCACTTGTGGTGTAGTATCCGTAGAATTTTGTACTTCGTCATAATTTTGTTAAACAACACATTGGAATATCACATTTAACAAGTTCGACATATTTTGACATTTAAAATTTAAAACACATTTAACAAACATTCACAACACTGATTTTAACATAACTAGTCGCTTTAATTTATTTTGTTAGGCAGTAACATACTTTCTCTGACTATTCCGGCTGCGGTTGATAGAGTATGTACAGTACTACGTAGTAGTCTACGCTATTTTCAGAGGTTACTAAATTTCTCTTTTTTTTTAATAGACTCACAGTTTTTTAGACTAGTTGACAGTGAACTTTGCCGAATACCAATTTTTTCATTCTTTTTTACACCCTCATGTACTTGAATAACTCAAACTTTTTCCGAAACATCTAGACACTTTTTTTACATTCTGTTGAACATACGTATACTAAAAATACACGTTAACGAATCTTTAATTTCTTTTAGGTACAAATTACTCGATTGAAGGAGAACTTCGAACGTCTCCAGACCGAATGCGATCTGATTAAATCACGCGAACATTCGGCCCACGAAAGTGCTCGACGTGCAGCTCGTACTTTGCGAGAAGCTCGTGAGGAAAATTCAACCCTACTAGCCAAGGAACAAGAAAGCCAAGCCCGTAGAAGAGAATTGGAGAAGAGTTTAGAGGGAGCGGAGACTGAAGCCGCAGCAGCCCGTTCCGACCTCCGGCTCGCTTTACAGAGGATAGAAGATCTACAATGTGCAATACAAGGGGAACTTGAAGACGGTGAAGACAATAACGAGGGTGGTTCTGAAAGGTAAATGTCAACAATCTGACTACAAGTCGTTTTGTTTAAGCTTACAGCCTAAATTCTGTAAATATTAACTACATGTTCTGGGATTTTCCCATAAAAGTAGACTCAACAGATTAGGTGAGACCCTTGTGTGCTTTGCACAGTTGTGAATGATATAATTTAGCCAATAGTAATTTCTTTTACTATCACTCACAAATAAAAACCTCGGCATGATTTAGTTCCATAACTTAACTTAATTAGCAAGAGGACACCTAAAAAAAAAAAAAAGAAAAAAGTTTCATAAATTTTGTAGTCTTTTGGGCAAAAGTACCCAAGGTGTGCAAGATCTCGAAACTCTCGAGCAGTAACAAGAAATAACTCGATATCGTCTCGATCTCGTTGTCATGAATGAAATTTATTTTCCCGGTTCTGCTTTTCTCGATTCAGCCATAAATTTTTCAAAACATTTTAAAAATCTCGAGTTTTATTTTATTTCTTTTTATAGAACTTAAAATGTTACATTACAATGAAAACAAGATAAACAGTAGTTTTCCAAACAATCCAACAGGAAAGTGATTTAAATTACTTGATACTGATGAGAAATAACTTAGCATAGTACATTTGTTTTTATGTAACCTTGGGTTTTTAGTTAAATAAATAACGGCAGTGAATTACTTAACTAAAAATAAATATAATTATATAAAAATGTATATGTTGCATATTGTAGTATAAAAGGTTATTAATCAATAGTCAACTGTTAAAGTACATATCTTTGAGATACATTATATTTCTAATGTGTTTCATAAACTTATTAGCATAGCAAATGGAAAGAAGGTTAACTTATTAATAATTAACTTATCCACACACACATATTCCTTTCTATAATGTAAAAAGCTATATGATACTTCCCACTCTCAACTTTAGATTGAAATTTTGGTTCATTCTTATTACAAAAGTGCTATTTATGATTTTCCTTGATCTCGATAAATTGTGTTGAGTAAGTTCTCGTTTCTCGCTCATACCTAAACCTCAGCTCTCGTCTTTTTCTCGATCTCGATAGTTTGAATTAAAGAAAAACATCCCGTTCTCGTCTCGAATTCAAAAAGTCAATCTCGCGCACCTCTAATCTATTTTGTTAAATATTTAGGTCTCAGATTTTAGGCCTAAATTAATTCCTCTTTTTTTTTAATTAAATGCTTTCACTCTTGAATATTACAAAATTAAAAACCAGGAATATTGAAAAAGATACTCATTTTAATGATTCGCTTAGAATTGCAACCCGATCTTTATAGCTGTAAAGAAGAGCAAAAATAATGTTCCAGTCTAAGTGTAACTGAGTGAACCATTAGAGCAGGGGTCTCCAAACTATTTTACCCAAGGGCCGTATTGAAATTTCGAGGTGATATGGCGGGCCAACAGGGTCTGGGCGACTTGTCCCCCTGGGTGGAAAATTTGACATTTGGAAACAGTGTTTTTAAGCATTTCCAGTCTATTTTTACAAATAAATTAATTTTTAAACATAAGTTTTAAGTGTCTCTGAGTCTAACTTATATATTATTTTTACCTCTTTTGTATACCAACATAATTAATTTTTATTAGTTAAAGTTAAATAAAAAGTAATAAGCATTTTAAATACATAGGTTAAAAAACAAAACACTCAGGAGAATCATACTTATTTATTTAAACTTAAAATATGACACACATTTTTGAAAAGAAAATCCTGTCTTTATTTTTAGTGAGATGTGTGCAGCTGTTTTTTATTCACAATGTCTGTCCATTTTGGTTTGAAATTTGTAGTTCCAATAGTGAGCAAAGCTTTTAGGTGCTCATCCGACAACATTGACTTGTATTTTGATTTCACATGTGTCATCTTCGAAAAGGTTTGCTCACAAATATATGTTTAACCAAATATAGTTATCATTTCTCTCGCAAAACTCTTCATTGCTTTGAACTCATCACTTAACGACCTGGAATAAAAACCTAAATTAAGTTTAGGTATAAAAAAAAAGAATTATTACAACTTAGTTACTTAGTTACACACCTGTAAAAAGGACGAAGATCTTCATTTTTGTAACACTCGGAGAAGTATTCTTTTAAGTTTTAATTTGACATAAGATCAATCAACTCAAGCTGAAGTTCTGTAGGAGCATCTTCAACTTGATATTTAAATAGATTTTGGAATAGGTTGATCTGTTCTGATGTAGTTGCTTCATCAAAGTCTGAAAAGCAAGTTTCAAACTCCTCACGTAGTTTTGAAATAGCTGGTGCTGCATATTGAGATGGAAACGGCACACTTGTTTCACTGGCAAATTTTTTGCAAGTTTCAAAATGGTTCAAAACTGTTTTTCCTACTTGTTTTTCAAAAAGTACTAGTTTCAATTTGAAAGATTTCCGTGTTGAAACAAATCGTTTACAAACTAACTCTTGCCTTGAAGTTTCAAATTAAAAATATTAAGATGTGCGGTAATATCAACAAGAAATGCAAGTTTCCATAGGCACTGATCACTCGAAAGCTCTTCTACTGGCTTGCTCTGTTCAATCATAAAAATTTCAATTTCTTGGCGTAGGTCAAAAAACCTCATAAACACCTTTCCTCTGCTTAGCCAACGCACCTCACAATGATATGGGATGTCTGGGTACTGGCTTTCTATTTCTGACAAAAAGTTCTTAAACTGTCTGTGTTTAAGAGAATGCGATCTGATGTAATTTACAGTTTTTACCACTACTTCCATTATTTCTGATACGTCGAAGGGTTTTCCCACACAGTGCTTGTTGGTGAACATTGGGATTTCCCCTCCTGCACTTTTAACAACATTGCACACTCAATATCTAAAACAAAACTTTTTTTTATTGGCGTCTTCGGGCCGGACTAAATCCTTTTGCGGGCCGTAGTTTGGAGACCCCTGCATTAGATGATGCTGGTCTGATTTCAAAGTAAGATCCTTTGGTTCCAGGTGCACTTTTACATTTACATTATCAAATCCTAAAACTTTCAGAAATGTTTTACAATAATTGGTTAATTCAACATCTGGTTTTTCTAACTGGTAAACAATTTATCTGTACATATACAGTTGAACTTGCTTTTAACGGCCTCGGCTACTGCATCTGTTCGGACATAGTGTCATATTTTTAGGTCCGACCAAATCGTTATCTTTTACGTAATTATAAACCTCTGTTTTAGCGTCAATAAATATTTTAACCACTCGGTCGTAACATCATAAATCTACAAAATATCAATGCCAAACTTTGAATTCAGTTTTCTCAGAACTCGAAAATGCTAGAATTCCCATTTTCGTTTGATGCCAGGCCGAATATTTTCTCCCTCTTCAAAATCAACCGCGAAATAAACGACGTATTTTTTTCACACGTAAAATGTAACTGCGGCGGGTCCCATCAAAGACGGTAGAGGTTGGGTGGGGTTCCACTACAAGCAACACTGCTGACACTCCCACCCCTCCTAAGGAACAATTCCCACGCTATGCGGTGTCAGTTGCGTGCTGTGTGTAACTAAACCCATGGCTTTGATGGGAAAGAGTTAGGACGATACAAAAACGCGGCGAGACTCAATCGTATAGCCTGGCTAGACATTTACGTAGTGTTGATCAGAAAGTTGCCCCCCCCCCCCCCCCACAGTAATGTTGACACTTTAAAATTGTTGTGTGTTTGTTAATACAGTAAGTTAATGTTTTATTAATACGTACTGTAATTTGAGTGTTTTTTAATACAGTTTGTTAGTACACTTTACATTTATTTATTTACTCATTAAAACTTTACACCTTAACCAATGTTACCTAATTTATAATTGTAGGTGACCTCAGCTCCAATTATCGGGACCCTACTGTACATTAAAAGAAAAGTACAATGTTTTTCTTTTTAGTAAAAGTCATGAATAATGTTGCCAATAATAGTAATACTGTTATTATTAATACTGTTATCCTTGGTAATGTGGACCGAGGATACCTTGGATAGGTGAAAAAGCGGATAACACGGACTCTGACAAAAATCAAGAGAGAAACGTACGGAAAATTGGTGAAATCAATGAAAACTTGGTCAAAGATGTGAAAAAGGGCATCTACTGTATTATCAAATGAAAATAAAATACAAATACAAAATGATAAAAAGACATAAATAGACTACAGTAATTGTTCCTCTAAAAAAATATTTTTTTAAGACGTCCATAAGTGTTTTCTGTTTAACGGTACTCGCTCGCTTGAAAACTAAACAAACGATGTGCAGTATGAGTATCACACATGCGACATTTTAAGAGCGAATGTTTACTTGATACTGAATCAAACTATTGTATTCACAAAAACTAAAGGAGATGTCTGTAAGCCGGGTAGGGTAAAAGTTAGAAGGGCACAATAGAAAAGCGAATAGCAGGGCAAGAAAAGGTTCACACGTTTTTCAACTTCGAAACCTAGACATACAATTACCCTTCTAACTTTTAACCTACCCGGCTTACAGACGTAGTACATTTTTAAGTCTAGACATAGGTTTTGAAGTTTAAACCATAGGCTTCCCACCTCGATTCTCGGCAAAGTGTTCTGCATTCACCGATATCTTCCCATGTAGTTGTGCAGCGTCGTGTGATGACATCTCCATTCCGATTGCAATTTCCGTTGCTTTTTTGAGCAAATAATTAACTTTTATTTAACAAAATGGTGAAATAGTATATTTGATTACTATCACCATATAATCATCATAATTTATAGACTCGATGCGGTGAATAAATAAACATTTAATTTCTCTTTTGTTATCATTTGGAATGGCCCGAAAAAAATCATTTATAGCCTTCGAAATGGTAAAATATTATATTTCATTAATATTACCGAATGTAAGCTTTTTCTGAGCTTGGTAGAATTTTCTGTGTTACGCAGAATAATTCGATCAAGCTCCCAAAAAGCACTTTTGAGCGATACTTTTCGTCATACTAAAATTATGGTAGATTTGACTGAGATACAAGGCCAAAACACTGGCACCGATTCAAATATACCAACAATACAATAGGATAGTTTTTTTGGTCTGATTATCATGGATTATGCTGTAGTGCCCAAAAGAAGTGTTTTCTGTGCCCCTAGCTATTTTTTACGGTCACTTCACTTGCTTAAGAGATGGAAAACTTTTTATGACTTATCACGCATTGATGGAAGTTGTTTTTGGTGCAGTATGAAAAGTATGTTGTAAAAGGAAGACACAAAAACAGAAATAATTCATGTATTAATGTTTCAGTGAAGGAGATTCTTTAAGTTCTGGTGACTCTGTGGATACTTTTTTGACCAATCACAGCCTTCAATCAACCATGGGAGCCGCTAGTCAAAGTAGAGCTTCTGTAGAAAGGTAGGTTTTATGTTTAGCATGCATGGTAAGAATAGATATTTGCTGAGGTGCTAACATGATGATTATTAATTCTTAATTAAGTTTTAGTCTTCAGCCCTTGCTACACCGAATTTAAGAAATACTGTTAAACTTCAACTCATTCAACACTGTTATTTTTCATCTCGAACTCAAAATAAGTAGTAAATTTACTTTACGACCCTCAGCTGATATGTTTGCAGACTGTAACATATGCAGTTCTTCAAATGCGTATGAATTAAGAAAATAATCAATTATTTATAATCAATGGTTATCACAGGGAAATAAATTAACTAATAATGTTTAAAAAGCAGACAGTTAATTTCAAGTAAGTCACATTTGTTAACCCTCAAAGTGGCAGACTGCAGTCTCTCGAGCGCAAATGCAACCCACTCGAACCTTAGCGAGAATTTGCATATATTTGCATAATCGATAATTTAACCCACTTACAATAATCCAATCGTAATAAAACTGGCACCATTGGAAAGGAAATGAATTAAACTTTAATTTTTGTATTTACAACTTTTTCGTAAAACGTATATTTACATACGTAATCATTGTTTTAAAATATGCATATTGTGTTACAGCTATTTCCGCGGGCGAATCTGCATACAATTGTACTGTTATTTCCCACTTCTTCAATGTTGAAATCCCCCCTACTGAAGTATTTATATCGAGATTATAAAGCTACCATTGGATTCTTCAAGATTTTATCTTTCTAATGGTGCCTTCCAATCAGATGTCACTATTTTACTCGATTTATTCCTAGAATGTCTGTAAACCCTTGCGATTGGACAGGTTTTCAACCAATGAAACAGCCCATTTGTCAACAGATAATACGCCTACTCTATCAAATGTTTTGACAGATGGTTTTTTCACCATTTTGTAGAGAAAAGACTGACCTTTTTAACGGTGGGAACTAAACTAGAATAAACCAGTTTTTTTGTTTGTCTAGACAGAGAGAAAAGTACATGATTACAGCGATCTTTTGTGACCGATTGCTCGGTCTCGTTCCCACGTAATGCAAAGCACCCTTCTTGTAAGACGGCAAAATGTCATTTGATTCATGTCATTTTGTTATTCAAATAAAGATAACTCAAACACTTTTATGAACTAAGGAAAAACAATTATACCGTTCTTTTCTTTGATTTATCCTCTACACTTTGTTATAATAATATTTCATTTTTGGGCAAAGCATATATTACTAAATTACGTTTTAATCTAAGCCTAGGTTTGTTAGCAGTCGTGTACTTGGAACATAAAAACAGTTTTTTCAAAATAAGACATTTGAAATTGATAAATGTTTTTATACAGTTCTATTTAGAACTAAATTACTTTGTACAAAACGTTTTTACGTTTACGAAAAAAATACAAAAAATGTTTACTACTTGTTATGTAGGCCTAAAGTTGAACTTTTTCCTTTCGTTACTGAACATTTTTTGTTTCTTGAGCTAATAACTTTTACAATTTCAAAAGAAACTAATTTTTAGGGGCATATTCAAATTCTTTGAAGTTTCTTCTAAAAAAAAAAGCTATTGAACACTTTTGGATTTTTGTCCATTTACTATTTTTGGCGAATTTTTACTAAAACGGGCTGGCCAATTTTAGCTTTAACGATGCCAGTTCTAGGGTTAAGCAGGCAGTTTTAAATCATTTAAATGAAAAAGACAGTATAATTTATTGTAAAATATAGTACAGTTTGAAAGACAATGTTTACAAATTTAAAAGTTTGCGGCTTAAATTGACAGGATGCACAGTTTATTACATAAAGGTTTCTAGAAAGAACCAGAACATTTAGCGGAAGTCAGGCTTGGCGCCTATGAAAAGACCGCATGGGTGATACATCACATCAGTTCTGCAACAGGCTCACAATCGTACGGACGTGTGTCCGAAGTCGTGAAATGTATTTTATTAATTGAGTTTTTAGAGTCATAACCAGACTCAAATATATTTTAAATATTAGTCAGTGTGCTAATTATTCATTCGTCGAAGTTAATTTGAAGAGCAAGTATTTATTTTTTAACCCTCCAAGTGGCATGGTTAAAGCTAAAATTGAAAAGCCTGTTTTTAGCGTTTTGCAAGCATATTTTTAAAAATTTGCCAAAAATAGTAAATGAACCCCAAACCAAAAGTGTTCTATAGCTTTTTTGTAGAAGAAACTTCAAAGAATTCAAATATGCCTCTAAAAATTAGTTTCTTTTGAAATTGTAAAAGTTATTAGCTTAGAAAGCAAAAAATGTTAAGTAACGGAAGGAAAAAAAACAACTTTATGCCTACATAAAAAATAGTAAAACATTTTTGTAATTTTTTTCAAAATACACAAAAGTTTTATAATTTAGTTCTAAATAGAAATATGTAAAAATATATTTCAATTTCACAATTGTTTAGTTCAAAATAACATTTTGAATGTTTTTACTACATAACCTGCAAATCAGACTAAGTTCAAAGTGACTAGGCCTAAAAATTTTTTACTTCAAACAATGTTTTTTTATACCAAAAATTCGAGAATGAAATGTAGAACCGAATAGCATTCTACCCAGTTTCAAATAACTTTACATTTTGTAGTGAAAAATCAAAATATCAAAGCGGCAATTTAACCTAAAACCTTATTTCTAGGTTAATTTCTTAACTTACCGTTTTATTAGAACACTGTTATAAGCCTAATTTCACTCAAACACAATCTACACTTATTTATTTATAACTAAAACACAATATAACACTATTTTATAAACTATAAACACTTTCAATTCTCTAAAATATCAAGACGAATAAAACTTACAAGTGAACACTTTGAGATCAGAGTGTAAAATGGTTAGACCGCTTCGTTTAGATTATGTCTGTGCCAACTAAATTTCACCTAAATTATTTGAACTGAACATAGAATAAACGTTGGAGTTTTTTCTTTAAAACAGTATATTAAACATCTTATGAATAAATCGATTTCTGATAGTAAAAATCGATTTACAAAATGCTTCCTTATTTTCCCAATCTTAGACCAATAACAAGCCTTTATTCTAAATTCTAGATCTCATAACCATAATCTAGTCACAGATGATTTAAAAATACCACTTGAAAGATAAAAGTCTAATTAATCCAATGCTGTGATGATCTTTGTGATAATTGACAACTGTGAGGAGTTGCAGACCATTGAAAATGATGAAGTTTTACGTTCTTAACATCGCGATGTCGCACGGAAAACAGCTGTTTGACATTCTACAATTTTGAAACGATGATTACGTATGTAAATATACGTTTTACGAAAAAGTTTTAAATACAAAAATTAAAGTTTAATTCATTTTCTTTCCAACGGAGCCGGTTTTATTACGATTGAATAATTCTAAGTGAACTAATTAATCGAAAATGCAAATGTATGCAAATTCTCGCTAATTGTCGAAATAGCTGCATCTTGCGCTTGAGAGAACGTCACTTTGGGCAGTCTGCCACTGGGAGGGTTAAGTTTTTATGAGAAAGTCGCGTGAAGCCAAGTCTAGCAGTTGCATTACGTTATGAAACGTTGAAAGTTTCCATTATAAAATTGAGACAAGTGTGGAGTGAGGTGTGATCCAGAACATAAAGAAATCAAATTTTGGAGGGACTACTGATCATCGATTGTGCTTAAAGTGATAATTCAACAAATGTGAACTGTGTAAAAATAATACGGTGTAAGACTACAGTAGAACTCCAATTATCCAGATTAATTGGGACCGGACCCGATCCGGATAATCAAAAATCCGGATAATTGGATTTTTCTCGAAAAAAGGCCGATTTTAGGAGAAAAACGTAAACAACACACAATAGAGAACATTTACGGTATTTATTATGAAAAAACAATATCAATGACAATGTTTACATTACGTAATATTTACAAACAATACTAAATCACTGTAAAATACATTATTTTTTTAACATACCAGGCAGAGTGTTGCTACCTTAAATCGATTCCGCACCGCCAAGTCTCGCATCCGTTTGACTATGTTCTTATTCAAATCTGATCCGGATAATTGGCGATCCGGATAGTTGGAGTCCGGATAATTGGAGTTCTACTGTATTGTAATTTGGAAAGGCTTATAAAACTTACAAGTATTAATTATAAGTATATTTAAAAAATGTTGACACTGTCTGCTTCTTTTCATTTTTTTTTAATTGGTACATATTCATTCAGGAAACTAAATTATTAATTTTGTAAATATTAACGTATCCATGTTAAAACATTATATTCTTTATTTTAATGTTCTTAAGATTGAATATGTTTTTTAATATGTTTCATTAAAATATTTAAGTCAGTTGTTATGTGAGTCGATTTCTTTTGTTTTGCATCCATGATTCGATTCCCAAAGTACTTGTGCAGTGATGGAACCTACGAAACTCTAAATTTAATAATTTTTATAAAGAATAATATTGGTTAACCACGTGTAACAGATCGGATAGGATTTCGGCGGGATGGAGCGATTGGCTATGTGACGTCACAATCATATGATCTAGCGGGCTATTCTGTTGAGAACTGGGTCAGTATGTTACAGGTGGTTCTTAAAAGGATGAACATTGAATATATAGCACGTGTTATGTTTACAAATAATAAGTACATTTGAGTTTATGAATTTAAATAATTTTATTTATGCTTTCAATATAATTACATTTTTATAAATAATAATAAACAAGTTTTTTTATGTGTAACTTAAATTTTGTCTAGTCGGGACAAACTTTTTTTTTGTACATTCAACTATTATAAACCTTTGTAACGTCTTCAACGTTACACGACGACAACCTATTTTTAGGAAATAGAGTAGTGCTGCCAGTCTAAGCACATTCTATTGAATGTTGAATGCTGGTAAACATACTCTGACTAAAGACTGTAAGTTAGCTGTTTTTTTAAATTTTTAATGCTTGCTCTTCTGTTAGACAAAACAACTTAACTGATGCTGCCAACTTATATATATTTACAAACTGGAAACATACAGTGACTAGAGACTGTAAGTTAGAACTTCAAGCTTTTTTTCCATCGATTCAAAATACTATTTAATAATTATTTAAGACGTTTAGAAATAGAATTGAACATTACAATTACGTATTAGAGTGTTTGTTTTTGCGTATATGTTGGCACCTCTGCCGCAATGTGACAATGGGTCATATTATAGTTGGTACCTCTGCCCCAGTGCGACAAGGGGATGTAATACAGTTGGCACCTCTGCCGCAATTTGACAAGGGGTTGTAATACAGTTGGCACCTCTGCTGCAATGTGACAATGGATCATATTATAGTTGGTACCTCTGCCCCAGTGTAACAAGGGGTTGTAATACAGTTGGCACCTCTGCCGCAATGTGACAATGGGTCGTATTGTAGTTGGTACCTCTGCCCCAGTGTAACAAGGGGTTGTAATACAGTTGGCACCTCTGCCCCAGTGTGACAATGGGTCGTATTATAGTTGGTACTTCTGCCCCAGTGTGACAAGGGGTTGTAATACAGTTGGCATCTCTGCCGCAATGTGACAATGGGTCGTATTATAGTTGGTACCTCTGCCCCAGTGTGACAAGGGGTCGTAGTATAAATTATTTATGGCTCAGTTTTACCCATGTGGATTACTTTATCTGTTACGCAAGAGGCCGTATGTGAACAATATTGTTGCAAGTGTATTCTTTGTAAAAATTGGTTCTGTATTTTTAGGTTAGTTTTATGCCTATGTTTTCTGTATTTGGCATATTTATAAAAATAATACTGCTACTACTTTATCTTAAGCATTCTGACTTGTAGGCTATTTCCATGTTTTAAACAAATTTACTGTCCACATGAATAAGAATATTTTTACGATTCTTCCTCATATAAATCATTAATTCGTACTGAATCTATGTATAAATAAAAAGTGATAAAATAAATAAACTGTTCAGTTATACATAAATTATACTTTTAAAAAGTTGATAAAAGTTTATTACAAATTAATATTATTTAACTTTAATTTCACTATAAATACTTATTAAAAATTACTATTATAATCCAATGCTACTTTCTTATATAGTATTTTAAAATAATCATTTTTATTTGTTATAAATCTGTAAAACTAACCTGAATCTCGTTCACATCAAAGACTGAAACTTTATCTCTATTGTCTAATAATTCTACAATACTGTTTTAAAAGATACTGCAAACACTCCGATATACAATTCTCAAGAAACAAAATCAATTTCTTTAATCATTGGAGCCGTTTATGAAACCTACTGAAACAAATTCAGAAAAAACTCAAAGATTGACAAATTAGTCTATATTACCATTGTAACATATGTGATTTTTTAAAATAAGTAAAATAGCTCAAAGATATTTTGAAAAAGATGTGTAAAATAAAAGCAAACTTTAAATAAAAATAAATCGCAACATTTATTTTCATAAACAATGGCAAAGACGATTTAAAATCATATCGATGGTGACGAAGCCAAACCTTCTATGTCCACTTTTTAAATATTTGCAGATTTTGTTTAGAAAAAATCAACGGTAAAATGCTTCATCTGTTGCACTAACCTGATATTAGTCCCATAGTTAAATAAAGAGATATAATAGAGAAATTAGTTTCGGCTCAGTAATTAGCTGCACAAAACTCCTATGAGTACCAATGCCACATGTAGGTTTTTTTCACTTTTATTGTTTCATCTTTACGTAGTTAAAATAAACTAGATTGTTTTATTTTATTTTATTTTTATAATGTATTTAAATAATTTGATTTTAAAATAGATTAAATAGTTTATTGATTAAACTCTAAGATGCTACCTTCAATCTGTTTTAAATTATTTAAGTACTTTCCTTCTAAGTCTATATTTTCTACAAATATTTACAGCACATATCTTCCATGTCATTTATTTTTGTCTCTTATGCACATTGCCTCCAACTAAACACAATTTGAATAAAAATATAACTTGTTTAAACTGCACTAATTGGTTACCATCATCATAGATTGTAATAAAAACTTAATGATTTGTATAATGTAAAATTCAAATAGTTTTTGTTCTCCTGAAAAATTTAGTTTTTGTGACATAAAAGGTTTGGCTTCTTCGCCATCGATATAACAATCATATATATACATTTGCAAGTGTCGTTAAGGCTTGTCCCATGCGCAGAATTAGAAGCCAACAACAATCCTTGCCGATTATTTTGTTCAAGAGATTATTGAAGTGTTTCAAAAGTGCGCTCGAGATTGAAAAGCAGAGTATTTTAATTTGCTTGACAATAAATTATGCAGAATAAAAAAAAAGGTTCACAGACAGTGATGTTCAAATATCTTGTATCTCAACCTGTGACCTGAAATCAACAAACTTTTTGAAACCAGAAATTTTATGTAATTGCAGAACTCAACGATAAATATAGTGCCTTTTAAATCTACCCTAAAAGTAGTGTGGTTTAGGCAAATCAATATTTTGTGAGTACAAAAGTATGTTGGATATGTTCAAAGACTTAGCTGATTTCCCATCATCCCAAGAACTACAACATATTGGCAGACTTGGGAAAGTTAACCAAAATATTTAACTGATTAAAGTTAATGTCTGAAAAAATTAACTGATTCAAGTTAAAAGTTAAAATACGGCGCGACATAAGGTTACCAGTCAAAATAACACTCAAAAATTCTCAAAAATATTTGATTTAAAACATAGGTAACAGTACAAATCAGTCTGATATATAATAGAAAATCACAGTTAAAGTAACATAACAATCGTTCAAATTAAAAATATAATGAAAACAAGAATTACTCAATCAAAGTCACAAACACAGTCAAATTACTTAATTAACCCTCCCAGTGGCAGACTGCCCAAAGTGATATTCTCTCAGGCGCAAGATGCAGCCATTTCGACAATCAGCGAGAATTTACATACATTTGTATTTTCGATTAATTAATTCACTTAAAATCATCCAATCGTAATAACACTGACTATATTGCTCTTTAGTGCTAAGGGTTTTTTGGTTCCATGCATGCTTATTAACCCTGGAACTGGCAGAAGGCCATGTATGACCCCCCCCCCCCCCCCCTCTCAGGCGCAGAACGCAACAATTTCACACATTTGCGAAAATTTGCATTTATTTGCATAATCGATAATTTAATCCACTTAGAATCATCCAATCGTTATAAAACTGGCACCATTGGAAAGGAAATGGATTAAACTTAAATTTTTGTATTTAAAACTTTTTCGTAAAACATATATTTACATACGTAATCATCGTTTTAAAATATGCACATCGGTCTACAGCTATTTCCGTGCGCGAATCTGCATACAATTGTACTGTTACTTCCCACTTCTTCAACGTTCAAGACTATCTATACAAATATTTCTTTGGCTATTATAAAGATACCATTGGATTCGTCAAGATTTTATCTTTCTGTTGGTGCCTTCTAATCAGATGTCACTTTAAAAATAGTATTTTTCCAAGAATTACTGTAAACCCTTGCGATTGGACAGTTTTTCAACCAATGAAACAGCCCATTTGTCAAGTGATTTTACGCCTACCATATCAAATGTTTTGACAGATTTCTTTACACCATTTTGTACAGCAAAGTCTGAATTTTGTCACGGTGGGAATTAATCCAGAAATAACCGGTTTTTTTTGTCTGTCTAGACGACAATTGAAATGTACATAATTATTACGTTCTAGTGAGAAAGTCTAGCGCGTGTGTTCCCACGTTATTCGAGTGTCCCCATTCTCACCGCTGTTATAGACAGCCAAATTTTCATTAGATTGATGTCATTTTGTTATTCAAATAATGATAACTCAAACAATTTTGTGAACTAAGGAAAGACAAGTATACCGTTCTTTTCTTTGATTTATCCTCTACACTTTGTTATAATAATATTTCATTTTTGGGCAAAGCATATATTAGTAAATGATGTTACAATCTAGGCCTAGGTTTGTTACCAGTCGTGTACTTGGAACATAAAAACTGTTTTTTTTTTTAAATGAAAAATTTGAAATTGATAAATGTTTTTATTTTATACAGTTCTATTTAAAACTAAATTACGAAACTTTTTTACACTTACGAAAAAAATTACAAAAATGTTTTACTATTTTTTATGTAGGCATAAAGTTGTTTTTTTTTCCTTCCGTTACTAAACATTTTTTGCTTTCTAAGCTAATAACTTTTACAATTTCAAAAGAAACTAATTTTTCGTGGCATATCTGAATTCTTTGAAGTTTCTTCTACAAAAAAGCTACGGAACACTTTTGGATTGGGTTCATTTACTATTTTTGGCGAATTTTTAAAAATATGCTTGCAAAACGCTAAAAACAGGCTTTTCAATTTTAGCTTTAACCATGCCACTTGGAGGGTTAAAATACTTATTACATTTTAGGAGCAACTGCATTTCAAAATTTCTGTCTGACAATTACTATAACAGGGCAAAAAAACTAACCAACTTTAACAAATGAACAAAACTATCCAACTGTAAAATGGCATGCGTAGGCCTCTATACCAAAGGGCTAATTGAATGACACTGACGGGCGTGACGACGGCATTGTTGTTTGTTTACGCTAGCGCTAGCTCCAGTAGTACGTCGATTATCCGAAACGTCAATCATCCGAACGCGGAAATGTACTGTAATAGTATATTACGTTAAAAGCCCGGTAAATAGGGGTTTTCGATGCAAGCACGGAAGAACTTACCGGGCGAGTTACATACGATATTTTTCACTATACTACACCGAAAAAGTAACTTACTTTTAATCAAAACATCTTTTTATATAAAAAAAACAAAACAATTAAAACTTGTTTGATTTTTCTGTTGTATTTATATTGACAAAATCAATCAGCTGTTTACATAAAACTGATAGGCCTACGTGTATTCTTATTTATAAAATCGGCTGGTGCGCGTTAAATTTACGGTGAAGTGCACGGAAAATAAGAACTTACGTGCCTATGAACAGGTATAGAAAACAGCTGTTTCCGGTGTAGTATAATGAAAATAAATAAATAAGTACAGTACTGCATATAATTTCGAATTTAAAGTTTTTTACTTGCATAGTCGGCTAAGTTGTATTTTTCAGGGAGTTTGTGCGCTGAACGGAACAGCGGCCGCTGTTGAGTCAGCCATGAAACAGGCCGCCACCCGCCGCGCCGGTCGGTCACTAGCGAGTACACTGAATGAATTGAATTACCCGAACAAATCCGGCATTTCCATAACCTGAATATTTTCGGTGTCGATTGTTAAGACAATATGGTGACAAATCTTTCCGGGCATCCGCAAAATTAACTGACGTTAATTTTAATCGTTACCCAACATTTTAACGATTAAGAGTTAAAAGTTAATCAGTTTTAAAACTAACGATCAAGTTAAAAAGTTACATATATTTTTAACGATTAATTTTAATCTTTAATCCAAAGTCTGCATATTAGGTACATTGCATTGGCGATGCCGGTCTCCAATGTGAAGGATAAATCCTAAATCAAATTTGAGAGCTACTGGAAAAAGCTTAATAGTTTGGTTGTAGTATCTATTGAAAAGGAAACAAGCTATGAACTTTTCAATCATCCTGATCCTGTTATTGATAAATTTGCTTCTCAGAAGGGCAGACGATTATACATCCACCTGCAGGTTTATAACATTTTATATTAACACAAGTTTAATCTTAACAAATAATATTGTGGCCTTAATAGGTATTAAAGTGTATTTTTTTGACATACAAAATTATGCGTTTTTAATTTTGATAGTAAAAATCCGGTTATTTCTATACATGTACTATATTATCAGTTCTAAAACACAAACACGGGATGGTAAAAAACAGCTTGTGCTTTGAGAATTATTAGGCCAAGTATGGAGAATAAAAATTAAAAACAATACGAGTATGTAACGGTTTTGTTCCACATTTCATATTTGATTTCTTATGATTAATATACCATACCCATTGGACTTTAGAGAGCACCCTCAGAAAGCCACAAAACTGACCATTTTGCGTCTGAATTTTAAAAAATCTCCGGGAGCCCAGGCCTACCCAACAAGTAAATTAATGCTAGAGCCGTCCCTGGGCTAGAGTTTGATCGGGGACGGACGTAATACGTTGCGGTTAAGTGTCTCCAGACC
>JAGFPH010000942.1:240768-251583 GCA_018207615.1 Philaenus spumarius
TGGCAATTCGGGAATAGATTGCTGGCATTCGGACATTTGATAACATCAATAACACAAATTATACACATAAGTTTTGTTTGACAGAGTAACAAGATTAGAAGAGGTAATCTAAGCTTTAGACAAATTGTATGGGTACTTCAAGCTTCCTAATAGTTATTTGTAGAGTTTCTAGGTCCGAAGTGTTGTTTTATAATTGTGAAAATAATAAAGCGTACTCGGTTGTTTTTTGGTGAAAATTAGTTTTTATGGATGAAAAGATGAAATTTTCGAAGACAAAATTAAAGCAAGTAAAGTTGTTGAGAGAAAATGTCTCCCCATAGCAAAAAAAAAAACTAATTACATTATTTAATATTTTAGAGAAGTTAATTTAAAATATTGTTTTAAATGTCTCGCAAGTTTTACCTAAAAGTAAAATATTCTAATATTTGAAGAAAACGTGGTATAGTAAAAAATATTCTGGCACTATAGGAAAATACCTGGCAATAGTGTACGAATTTGGACAAAAATATTCCGGCATCCAAAGTGTTAAGCTACTTACATAAAAGCTTAAACAGTAATTAGGCTTACATTAGATGAAATAAAACTAGAACCATAATTTGCATTACTCAATTATTTGATAGAAACCATACTAGGTCAAGTTTACACCTAAATTATTGTTTAAATATTAGCTAGGTATAAATACATGCCATGTACAATTTACTATACATTTACATTGTTAATAATAATGTTTAGAAACAAAGGAAATATTTTTTTGTAAAAAGTCATTTAACAGTAGGCCTATGTTTTTCTTAATGACGACGGTAAAGACAAAATTAAATTAAATGCTTTTCACTTTCTTTTTTTTTAAATTGCAATAAAATAATTGGAATGATATTTTCTCTTTACAATAAAGATAACTATAGTGGATTATTTCTAAAAAAGTATACCTATAGTTAAATTACAGAATAATATAAAATGTTTTCATACAACTAAATAATAAATGAAATACTATACTTTAAAAAAAAGTGTACATAAAAATTTTAAAACTAGGTGGCAACAACTTGAACATTTTTAAGATGTATACGTTTCTTAAATTAAATAGTTATTTGACATTAATCAGTAATTATAGACTTATACAATTAAAAATAAACACCAGAAAGATAAACTATTATTAAAAGTAGATTTAATTATGAACAATTCTAAATTTCTTCAGGATTTTTTCACATGTAAATCTGCTGTTACTAACTTGCGATAGACCTCGAACAATCATAGTTTGAGAGAATTTAAAACATAGATCTGCATTTAAATTACTTAATGCAGTGTTACAGATTTTGAAAATTAATAAGATAGGAATAAGCCTGAATTTATAATATTTCAACCCGATGGATAAATTATAAAAAATACAATATTTAATTTTTAAATATCGATCAATTTAAAAATACCCGCTCCACTATCTGAAATTTCAAATACAAAATTGTATTCGACTGTAAAGATAATTTGAGAGTCAACCAGTCATGAAAGTTAGCATGCATAGTCACAAGGCTGTAAAATAAATCATAGTTGAAATTTCTTTACTGGAAATAAATATTTCCTACGTTGAAATAAATTGACTAAACTATTCCATTTGTCATAACAGATCCATCATAACAACCAACATTTACAAAACTCCTATCACAACAAAACTAATAAAACAATAGTACAAATAAATACAAATAAATACAATTATTGTAGATTATTTTGATTCTAGGTTGTATTTAAAACCTTAAAAGTCAGATACCTTTTATAAAAGCTACCATCTCAACTATTCACCTCCTCATATTTGTAAAAACGAAATGAGTATCAAAAACATCTGAAGAAAAATTATTTTTAGATATGTGTGATTTTCATATCCACCGTTTTCTCTACATTGGCTATTATTTAATTTTTAAATATCAATCAATTTAAAAATACCCACTCCATTATCTGAAATTTCAAATACAAAATTGTATTTGACTATAAAGATAATCTGAGAGTCGACAGTCATAAAAGTTAGCATTCATAGTCACAAGGCTGTAAAAAAAATTCATAGTTGAAATTTCTTTACTGGAAATAAATATTTCCAAAGTTGAAATAAATCGACTAAACTATTCCATTTGTCAGAACAGATCCATCATAACAACCAACATTTACAAAACTCCTATCACAACAAAACTAATAAAACAATAGTACAAATAAATACAAAAAAAAAACAATTATTGTAGGTTATTTTGGTTCTAGGTTATATTTAAAACCTTAAAAGTCAGATACCTTTTATAAAAACTAACACCTTAACTATTCACCTCCTCATATTTGTAAAAACAAAATGAGTTTCAAAAACATCTGAAGAAAAATTATTTTTAGGTACGTCTGATTTTCATATCCACCGTTTTCTCTTTACATTGGTTAAGCCTTTCAACAAATCCTGTTTGTGTTTGAAAAAATATTGTTTCCTTCTAAGTTATTTTTCTTTCCTGTTCAGGATCAGCTTCTTCTTCAACGGTTTTATTTACTCTTTTCAATAAGTTTTGTGGATTTATCGAAGGCAAATGTCTCCTGCTCTTAGGAGTTTTATCGCTCCATAAATATTGTGTCGGGTCCCTATAAGTGGAACACAAACAGAAAAAAGTAAATTATTGTGATTTGCTGTATTAATATTACTGACCATAAAAACAAGTAACTACTCGAGAGAAATTGAGTGTACAGTACGACCTCTCTATCATAGATTATATTGATACTGTAAGCCCAATAACTCATAACACAGTCGACTCTCGATAATTCAAACATTCATTAATATAAACCTCTCGATAATTCGAAGCAAATGCTCGGTCCCTAGAAAAGCTCTCGGTATTTCGAAGAAAAAGAATGCAATTTGGTACACTCAGTAATTCTAAGTAAAATTCTATAAAAGTAGAGACATCGACACTTGGCAGTTCGAAGTTTCTCTCCCTAACTCTCGACAATTCGAACTTCCTTCTTGGAGAGACAAAGTTTTTTGAGGTACCTCCAACTTCGAATTATCGAGAGTCGACTGTACACATAATAAATAATAATCTCAGCCATAAAATACAGAAGTTAAAAATAAATAAAATTTAACTTGATTGTATCGTTTCCTTATTGTTTTACAAATTATAATTAATTTTATCAAGAAAACCATTTACAAAAACCATGTAATGATTTGAGATATTTCATTTGTAGATCTCAAACAGAAAGCCTTGTAATCGTTTAAAGTTCTTTCGGAAGTTGTAAACTGGTGGCTAGAAAACCAGACTAAGTTATCTTGGCAAAAGCGGATCAACAAAGCCTTTGGTGAACACCAGTTAAAAGAACTAAATTATTGCATTTGAATGGCCATTTTCACCGATACTGTTAACTTCTTTCACTAACCTACTATGGCTAACACGGGCGTCAACGCCGGTGGGGGGGGGAGGTAGGACACGTCCCTCCCAATATCTGAGGTTTGTTATTACGTCCCCCTCAATATCTGAGATGTAAAAAAAAGAATTTCTTTCATAAAAGGAACTATAAAATACTTTACACAATTTTATTTTTATTTATCATCATCATTACTGTTACTTTTTATTAATTACCACTATTTAATAGGTTAGGCTGGTTTTATGCAAGGCGTTTTGAGTCACGCGTTCCGTAAAACTTTTCGCGTCTCGCATTTTCACCAAGGTGACTGTCGCGCGTTTGCTCGAGACGCGCATATGACATTTCGGTCACATTTGTTCACGCGTTTTTTATTGCCGCGTTCCTAAATAGGATTGGTGGGAAGCCGTTACAATGCAGTAGTTGTGGAGCTCGTAGAGCTGACTGCTGAAAAAATAATATTAAAATATTATAAATGATTGCCAGTTTATGTTTTGCGTGCTATGTTTGTATTTTCAAATTGTTTTCAACCTGACCATGAAGCTATGAACAGATAATTCTGATTGTAATATAATTCTAGTGAAAATGTAAAATCAAAGAGGTTTTTGTTAACTTTTGAAGATGTGTTTAGCTAAAGAGAAAATCAACTTTATAAACAAAAGCATAAATAAATACAGCCTTATCAAAGGTTTTCATTATTCCATTAATATATGAACTGTACATTTGTTGTTATATAACTTTTAAACATTGATTCTGACAGATGTGATTTTACATTACTTTTCAATTAATAATATGTTCCATTTAAGAACTCATTTCAACTTATCAGAATAATTTTAATTCATTAATTATTTAAATAATTAAAATTATAATAATTAATTAAAATTCACGTTTATTATAATTGTTAATAGCTACAAATACAAAAGTTATTTATTAGTTTGGACGCCAAACAAAATTTTTGACACTAAATAATAACATGTGATAGGCCTATAATAAACATGTGAAAAAATTTTCAAATATCGTAATTATGAAGCGAATAAAAGAAGACAATAAAAAAAACAATAGCCTACTCTTATTTTCACCTCAGAAATGCATAAAAACAATGTTTTGAGAAGTAATATTTTCAACATTCCTTGACCCCCGGAAGGTCCCCCCCCCCCCCTTATAAAAAACTGCTCATGACGCCCATGATGGCAATAGTTTAGCCAGTTTCATTGCTACGCATTATTTGAGTACCGTTGTTGGTTGACTGATAGGAGTGATAGGCCATATTTTGGTTGAACGAATTTGAACGGAGTAATTATCAACTACATCACTGAGGCCTATTTGGCCATTTACTATCATGTTTAGTGTATAAATATTAATTTTGTATTTGTGTTGTTTTTCATGCACTACTTTTAAATCTGCAATAAAAGTGTTTTGTAATTCATTTAATCATTTATAAATTCCGACAAATATGAGCTACAATTAGACGGATTAATGAAGTCTTACTTACTGTATACACAAATTATTTCATAGATAAAAAATTTGCAATACTAACTGTGCACAATCTTTCATTAGTGCCCTTGAAAGAAAAACTAAACAAATCTTAACGTTATTAACTGAATAATCTAGAGTAATTGATGAAGATAATAATAATAGACATCATTGAGCGAGTTTGTAGCTCAAGTGAATTCAATAATTCTGCTTACAAGTAATAAAACATATACCGTACTGCTGAGGTGTTTATTCGTTACTCCTTTTAATCGACGAAACAAAAACAAACATTTCAAAATTTACTTTATTCCATTTACTCTATTTCTCAGCACCCACCAAACAGATTATGATGAAGCCTAATTTAGGTAATTAAAAAAACGTAAACTAAAATAAAACCACGTTCTAATTGTCAGAGATACAGGTAAGCGCTTTTCGCACCAACTTGCCCAATATCTTCCATTCACCCTCCCTAATTTAAGAAGTACAGTAGAACTTGGATAGTTCGAAGCTGAAGGGACCATTGTAAAAAATTTAACTATCCAAAAATTCGAATTATAAAAGTAACATTATTTTTGGATTTTTAGGTTCTGAAATGATTGAAATAAAAACTATGTTGAATTTGTTTATTATATAAGGTTTATTTTCACCAATCAAAAATAAATGATGCTTTTTTATTATGTACAATATAATAAAAAATATATACTGTACTTTAACAAATGTACTACAAACGATTGCATTGTAGAATTAATTGTTTTTACATTTGCAAAATTCTCACGTTCGTTAAGAGAATGAAAAAACAGCTTCACTTACACTGGTTTGTACAGTGGCGTAGTGATCATGGAGCGAGTGGAGCAGCCGCTCCAGGGCGCTCGGCCTCGAGGGGGCGGAAAATTGTTGAAATAGTACATTATGATACAACGTGTTGTTTAAACTTATCATTAGGAGTCAAGCGCAAGATTTTTAGAACGAGTCGTAGGTGCATACTTATGACAAGAACCACCTGTCTGTCTGTTGTGGTCTGTTGTCTGGCTGTTGTGACAAGAACCACAGTTAGTAGGACCGACTAACTGCCATTAAGGTTTACGCACGGTCCTGGCTGTGAGGCTTTCAGCACAGCGCAATTAACTCGGCTGGAGGCTACACATTTGCGGGTGGAGTCCTGCGCATAGCTTATTTGTCACTGTAACGAGTGCTGAGGAGTAACAAAAACATGTAATTTATGGTGGGGGTGAAAACTAGATAAGCAGGACCACCAGTTTTCCCGATATTGTAAATGCAGGTTTAATCTTCCTAACATTGCCAGTGACTTCTGCAAGTGCAGAAAGGTCTTTTTCTAAGCTAAACATTATCTTCGCAACACAATGTCGCAAAAACGTCAAGATGTTTGGCAACAATATCTACAGACTAACAGAGCGATGGGTGTTGATTTTAGGTAGTGTGATAACCACATTTGCAACTGAAAAGTAAAGTCAATGACCCTGTCGAGTTACCGGGTGTCGAGTTACCGGGTGTCGAGTTACCGGGTATCGAGTTACCAGGTGTCGAGTTACCGGGGTTTTACTGTACCTAATAAGTTGTAGTACAATTTTTACTACTGAATTTCGGGGGGGGGTTGACCCCCTAACCCTCTCCCCCTGTCTACGGCCTTGTGTGAGAATTATGTTTTTGTACCATCGATGGTAAATACCGATGTTTACCACATCAACTGTATATTTTAGTGTCGATATTTTTGCTGTTATAGTTTTACCGGCAATAATTTGAATTTTAAATAAATAAATTTTTTTTTAATCACATTTTTTTTATTACTTAGTAACATGTTATTTTCAGTGGAAGCTCACATTTACACTACTCGAAATGTGAGGTATAAAATGTCTAGAATGTTATTAATTATGTTCTGATTTAAGAGAAAAAATAACCTATGTACTATTGAGGCCAATGTATTCGATTTAAATGCGTTAATTATGATTTGTAATATTAAAAATGCAATAAAGAAATGTAATATTTAAATCAATATAATTTACTATCAATAAAACTTTATGTAACGTTTCAATCGAAGTTTTCTACTAAAAATGTTTATGTCTGAAAATATAACTTTGATAACAATACAATAATATAATATTTAAATATACAATTACTATTAAAACTTCTTAAACATTTATTTGTATTTCCTTTTTTCTTTTATTTCCTTAATATCTGAAAATATCTTATTTTTAACAATAGACTGACATTAATCTAATATTTAAAGTAAGTCATTACTGATACCATTTTAATCGATGTTTTTTATTAACATTAAAATCGATGTTGATAACACTGATGCTCATCCGTTAGCATTTCTATTAGAAAAGTTCTTTATTTTATGGATAAAAAGCTGTAATGCAGCAATGCAGCCCTTCTCCCAATGATGTTCAAAAACGTTTGTGAGCCGCCACTGTTTTTCACAATTACAATATTTTAGTAAAATTTACAATTTCAGTTTTTCGTTTCAAAAATAATTTTAAAATATCGATTAACTTAGTTTATTTGCCGTCTTTTTTAAATGTATAAATTATTATTATTGTTTTTGTAACAGAATAGCAATTCAAATACCACTGGTTCGCTCATCACGAAATCTCAAAAACCATCGAACGGATTGGAATGAAATTCGGTATGTAGCTTCCTCTAGGGCCGTAGGCGCGTGCTAAGAAAGTTTTTCACAAAATTCAAAATTTTAGGGGGGTTTAGAGCATCAATGATACTAAAAATCCCTGTAAGAAATACAAAGTATAATATATTTATTGATATATTTATTTTGTTAATATTTAACTTTGATTTGTCTATCCGTGCAAAGCTGGATTGGGCCAGCTAGTATGTCAATGTCATATTAATAAAAAACTCCATCAGCCGCTTTAAAAAATCTATGATAATACCCCGTCAAGACTTCCAACCTGTAAGCATTGCTGTTTTTACCTTACCGTGTCCTAGGAGAACATGAGCTTCGATTGGGTTTCTTTTTTTCTATACTTTTTTTCTTGAAGAACTTCGTTGACTTCAGTTTAACATTTCTTAGCATTTCCATAGATACTAAGGGTCCATTTTGAGCAGCCTTGGCAACCTTTAGCACATAACGTAGTTAATAATAAAAACAACACTGTTTAATTTATATAAAAATAAATTAGTTACTTTAAAACATAAAATAAGGTTTAGAAAAACCTTAAATAATAATTTTATTTTGCTGTAAACCACATAGTGATGTAAAATGCCTGGGCATTTATAGTCGGGGTAAAAGCCCAGGATAAATGCCCGGACAAATGCCCAGGCATTTTAAAAACATATTCATAATGCAACGCTTATATTAATGTTTTAGCAATATATAGTATCTACATATATGTATTCTATATATTTACAAACAGGTTTGTATATGTAGGCCTATACGGTATACAAAATTATTAAATTTATATTGATGGAAAAATAGTTAAGTAGGCCTAATGCAATCTCAAGGCCACAACCACCCTACCCCCACTCCAAGATCACAGCACAATGGCTGCCCAGGGTCTAGCCCATCCATCCTCCCCCCCCTCTCAAAGCTACTGTTCACACTATAATCAAACTCCTAACTAACTTTCCTACATTTAAACGAGTAGGCCTGCAGGCCTAACTCAGTAATACAATGTTTTACTCAAACCAGATATACATAATTCCCATTTAGATGTTATTGACAACATTCACACAAGATGATTGAATTATTATTAGCAATATTCGGGCATTACTATTTTATTCTACCTTTGATCTACCTTTGATTAATGGTTTTTATTATGTTTTAGAAGCTCTAGCAACAATCACAAGTAGTAAAAAGTAAAAAAAGAACGTTTTTTATAAATGCCCAGATTTTGGGCGCTTAAAACTGCTTTGGGCAAATGCCCATTGTAAGATGTCCTACCCACTGGGTATTTGCCGGGCACACTTTACTATACCCACATATTGGTTATCCCTAGAACCGGCAGCTTTAACGAAAATGGATATTTTGGTGTGTGCAAAAGCATTTATTCAAAAATTCGCCAAAAATAGTAAATGAACCCCAATCCAAAAGTGTTCCATAGCTTTTTGTAGAAAAAGGTTCAACAAATTTATATATGCCAGTACAAAAATGATAGATGTAAAATGTACAAAGTTATTAGCTCAAGAAACAAAAAATGTTCAGTTACGAAAAATAAAAGTTCTACTTTAAGTCTACATAAAAAGCAGTAAACATTTTTTGTAATTTTTTCCATAAATGTAAAAAAGTTTTGTAATTTAGTTCTAAATAGAACTGTATAAAAACATTTAACATTTTCAAATTGTTTATTTTGAAAACACGAGTTTTTATGTTCCTACTACAAGACTGCTATCAAAAGTATGCCAAGTTAGAAATGTAATTTACTAATGTATGCTTTGCCCAAAAATGAAATATTACTATAACAAAGTGTAGAGAATAAATCAAAGAACTGAACTGTATACTTGTAAATTATCTTTTCATAAAAGTGTTTGACTTAGGATAATTTTAATAAAAAAAGTTATAAAAAATATAGAAAACTCTCGTTTGTACAAGATGCGCACGCAAACTCCTATGTCTAGCCATGTTGTAAAAGTCCGTTAGGCTTCAGATTCTAACGTTAGATGAGACAGTATTAGCAGTCACTTTCCCACGGTCCTACACAATAAACTGTTCAAATACAGCATATTTGGTTTACAGTGAAAGTTAGCTTGAAGCATTATATTTACAAAGATACCAAAATACGATTGAGGTCACACAGATATCACGTGAAATAAATAACGCTGTTCATCGGTTGGAAAACTGACCAATTGCAAGGGTCTACAAAACGCCATACAACTTCAGAACTATTTGTCCCATTTTTGATTGGATGGAAGTTTTGGATAGGGGAAATTGTGATGAATTCATCGATACATAGGTTTAACTAAGAAAACCTACTGGGCGGGCTTTAGAGATTGACGAAAGTTGAGTTATTTCGTTATTTTTTGTATGAATTTTCGGGCGCCGATTGATTTGTAGAAAACTAATAAACTGCAACGATGATTACGTATGTAAATATACGTTTTAGAAAGAAATTGTAAATACAAAAATTAAAGTTTGAAACATTACCTTTCCAATGGTGTTTGTCTTTTTGAGATTGGAAGACTTTTAGTGGGTCGAATATTCAATACAATCACTCGTTACAAATGTGTTTGAGTAACACGGTACATAATACCGGTTCTAGGGTTAATTATTTTTAAATTCATCATGTTTGTGCATTCTGAAATTTGCTATCCTAAAATTTGTCCAATTTAAAGATATGCCTACTTTGGCAAAATGTAAATCTACTGTGCACCAATATTTGATCCTGTTTTAAAGATACAAAAATACAATGGATGGGCATCTCTCTTTATTTCAAGCACATTTTTGGGAAATGAAATCTCTAGGATATTCCAAAATTTTTTGTTTGGACTATAGAAAGTTGTAATTAAATAGTTAATTATTAAATACTGAAAACAGATAAATACAAATCTTACCTTATAAGTTACAAGTTTTTTCAGCTTTACTTGTTTCAATGCTTCTACAGTGATAAGAGGCACAACCGGTCCTGATTTTATTTGTTTATTCTGTATTTTCTTTATGACAAGTGCAGATTGATCAAAATTAAGTGACGGCATAGGGGGTGGAGGTGGAGGTGGTGGTGGTGGTGGTGGAGGAGGTGGTGGCGGTGGACGTAGATTTGATGGAAATTGGATTTGAGGCAATGTTACACCAGCTGCTTCTTTCAGGACTACATCAGCGAATGATTGGTTGATCTCACGAGCATGAACTACAACCAAATTAAAGTATTGTTAAAATATTTTATTTTGATTTACGTTTAAACGTAATAAAAAATATTAATATTTAGCTAACACAAGATTTAACACTAAATAACTGGTGTTCACAAGTAGATATACAGTAGTGTCCCACTATTCCAAACAGAGTTTTTT
>JAGFPH010000942.1:266583-277942 GCA_018207615.1 Philaenus spumarius
GCAATTAGATAATATGATTTATAGTATAATGTAATAACTTACTGGACACTGCGTAGAGTGCTTTGACTCTGACAATATTATCTGAATCACTGTCTATCATGTCGATGAGTTTTTCCAAGTCTCCATCTTCTTCTAAAATTTTGGATTGACAAAAAGGATTGTTCTGCGTACACTCTCCGTAAACTGTAGCCGCTCGCCATCGGATACTCGCACGGGAGTTGGACAAAAGAGGGCGGATTACTTTAAAACCACCGATTTTATAAAAATCTGAAACAGTAAAGACAACAAAATATTTGAATGTTATAAATTAGGGTTTCGATGTTCAGTTGCGATTTGGATTATCGAGAAATTATCTCGGGCTGTTTCGTATTTAGTTGCATGACTAGAACCTGGATGTTTAAATCTAAATATTTAAACATCCATAAATTTAGAAAAAATTTGTTATCCGGAAAATGTTTTTGTTCACTAGTTTACTCTTTGTAGAAGATATACATATTAAAAATGTACGAAGGGTTATTGAAATTTAGTATTTAATAATTTTTGGGGGAAAAATGTACACAACTTTGAGTACAAACCCTTTAATACTGGAGGCTGCCATAGAAAGATAAATCTTCTCAGATTTTACCTCATGAAAATGTTTGGTAATTGTTTACTATTACTTTTTCAGAAGCAAATCTTCCCATATTGAGATATGTTATATAATCTAACAATGAATTAACATAATTCAAAGCCTGGAAAAAGAAATACGAACGAGTAACTTACTTTAAAAGGCATCATCTGATGAAGAACTAGTGCCGCTTGTTGACGGTTCATCACATGCTACTTCAGATTTATTTTCGTCGTTGTATTGTAACAATGAATTAAAATGATCCGAGACCGAGAAATCATTAAAAATGATGAAAACTTGCATTAATGGTCGTCTGGATCTGTTTCTGCATCAGAGTGTACTGGTGTTGGACAAATACTGTGACTAAAGACTATAAGTTAGAACTTCAGGCTATTTTTTTTTTTTGTAATATGTACTTGTGTTTCTGTTACAGCCTACATAGATAATAATCAATAAAAATTGTAAACATAATATATACGTAAGTTTGAATATTAATTATTGGCTATGTATAACAGAAACGCAGCCATACAAAAAAATTAAATTAAAAAAATAGCCTAAAGGTCTAAATTATAGTCTTTAGTCACAGTATGTTTCTAATTTGTAAACATATATAAGTTAGTATATTACTTCCGTTAACAATAAACTGCGTTAAAGTAAGACTAGAGTTGCACGAAAATGGTTTTGAACTACTACACGACGCCATAAGAACAGATTACAACTGCTCGCCATACTTTTAACAAACCTGCTCGAACACCCAACTTAACTTACATTATCTTGTTCACCTTTCCGGGCTCTTCAAACGTTTTTATTTGTCGATTGCAGCCCATTAGCAATAACATATCTCAATACAGGAAGGTTTGCTTGAAACATACTGGGACTAAATACTAAAGTTAGAACTTCATGCTTTTTTTTTTCATTTCTGTAGGGTTAATTTCTTTTTCTGGGCTTTGAATCATGTTAATTCATTGTTTGAATCCATAAATACGAAATATATCTCAAAATAGGAAGATTTGCTTGAGACAAAGTAATACAGTAGAACCCCTCTTGTCCGCCCTCGGCTGGTCCACCGCTCCGGTTAATTCGTCCGTGTTCGAGCCAAAATTAGTGACTTACATTCCGTCGGACCATTGTTGTTTACTTGTTGTTATTGCTTGTTCGCTTTAGTGCTCCGTCATCTCTGGTATCATTCCTGTTGTTGTGCGTGTTTTTGGTACTGTACTGTGCAGTTTTTAGTGTTTATAGGCAGTCCTCGTTACACACAGTCCCGCTTTACGCTATCTCGCTTTTATGCGGTAAAAAAAGTCAAAAATTAATTTGAAAAACAAAACCGTTTGTTTTAATTACTAAATTTC
Organism: Philaenus spumarius; assembly: GCA_018207615.1. Taxonomy (NCBI): domain Eukaryota; kingdom Metazoa; phylum Arthropoda; class Insecta; order Hemiptera; family Aphrophoridae; genus Philaenus; species Philaenus spumarius. The sequence goes on from JAGFPH010000942.1 coordinate 268,543, forward strand.
ACTTTAATGTAAGCCTATATGATCAATATCAATACTAAGCTGTATGAAGTCTTATCCTATCGCGTCAGTCTATAAATAGTCCCCTTTATAAGCGGTTTTGTTTTACACGGCACATTGCCGGAACGCATCTACCGCGTACAACGTACTGTCGTTGGTTTTATGACAGTGTTCTTCTGTGTTCGTTACAGTGCATTTGTTTTACATTGTGTGTACAGTTTACGTTGTGTGTTTTTATCATGTCAGGAGTGAACGTTGATTGTTGGAAAAGTCGTCAAGACATTCGGTTTTTTCAGCGGATAATTTTCTGTATTTTCTGATAATCCCGACCTTTTTTGCGTTCCGACCATACTCCCAGTTCCGAAGGTGACGGATTAGAGGGGTTCTACTGTAGAAAACAATTACCAAATGTTTTGTATGATATATTCTGAGATTACACAATTTTGATTTACAATAAGACAATTTTAATTATTACATGCTTTATATTAGCTTGACCTGTATCTATGCAACGGAATCTTTCAACGTAATTTTCACCAACTTAAAGATGTCTGATTAACTTGAAAATTTGCACACATGTCAAGGACCGATGGCAATACCATAATTTGCATACCTGCCCCTTAAATTTTACATACATAATTTTAAATCTATTGTCACACATAATATACACAAAAAATCAAGTCTCTTCACTGCAATTACTTTTGATTCCGTTTTGAGACTAAAAAATAAGAAAATAAATTATAGGTAGTTAAAAAAAACACACACTTTAATAACTAACCAAACTAAAATAATTTTACAAAAATTACAAAAAGTAGGCCTACTCTATCTGAAACAAACATTTCCTTCAGCAGATACATTGTTACAATATATATAAGGTATCAATTAATTTTCTGGATGGCTTAATAATTTGTTAATCACAAGTGCATAATATATGAAACTTTACTCATTGTAATTAGCATCAGCGAATTAATTTTGTTGTTAGCGACCCACTACTTGTTATAAAGTATGCGGATCTATAACTAGGTATCAGCAATTTGCTTGGCTCTTAAGGGAATCGAAGAGGGAAAAATTTAAAAAAAAATTGGTTTTACAAAATTGGTGTAATTATAAAATTTAGACATTTTCAAGCAGTTTTGATACTAAATACGTTTGAATTTTTTAGTTTAAATATTTGTTATTAATTATTAACAAGCGATGTTCTTGCAAAGCTTGTTGGTTTCTTTCTTATAGAATACCTCCAGATACAATATCTTTGTTATTTTGATTTCAAAAGTTGGTCACTCTAATTTGACAACAAAATAATTGTTAGCTAGCCTTAATGCCAGTTATTTGTTTTTGTTTTGGAAAGATGTCTTTATATTTGAAGGTTAGGAAACCTATTGCTACAGTTTCTTGTGTTTGGTGGTATAAATTTGTATATATGCCAATAGGATTTGTTGTAAGTTTTTTACAAAACTTTATAAAAATTACTGCATTTTTGGTCATTTTAATTGCAACTGTAGGGGCCCTTAAAATACTGCTGCACCAATGGGTTAAATATGTACGTATTTGAATACATACAACTTCATGGTATTCTATATCAGCATTTTGGGTGACAAATATCTGTAATTTTAATTATCTAGGGTAGCCTAGGTGTATTATTTGATGTTTGGACACTCACCCCTGGCCACATCTATATTCGCCACATATTCTAATATAACGTCAAGAGCTCCCTCGTACACAGAAGTATCACCTTCTGGTCCAATTTCATCTATTATCTGCAGGATTTCTAAAGCTTCTTTTATATTATCTATATCGTTTGACATCGATCTCAGAGCATTTTGCAGAAACGCTAACCTCTGAAAAAGTAATAATAATAGCTTTATTGCCGTTAAACATACTACATGCAATAGGCAACAGTCATATTGGATTAGAGAACAATACATCATTTCACACTACAAGTACTTAATTATATATCAATCAAATCACAATCCATGAATTCTTCCACAGAATAGAACACCTTTAGCTTAAGCCATTTTTTAAATTACATTTTTGAATGTTTTTTCTGGCAAAGTTCTTATATGCAGAGGCAGTTTATTAAATAGCATATACTGTTGGTAGGCCTAATAATAACTCCTATGCGTTTTAGACAGTCTTATACTAGGAGCTATAATATCACATTTGTTTCTAGTATTGCAACCATGTCTATCATACTAGTTTTCAAATTGTAATATATTTTGTTGGACATAAATTAAGTTATCTATATATATATATAAAATCGAAATACCACCGACTCACTGATGATCACTACATCTCAAAAACGAGAAAACATATTAACTTGATACTTGACATAGCGGTTCCCATTATGTTCTAGATGTGCAATAAGACGGGATTTTAAAATATTTTGCGTTTAAGGTTATTAAAACGTAAAAAGCGTTAGAAACATAGAAAAAATCCAAATACCACTGACTGGCTGATGATCACTATTTCTCAAAAACTACCAAACATATTAACTTGAAGACTTAACATAGTGGTTCCCCTTATGCTCTAGATGTGCAATAAGACGGGATTTTAAAATATTTTGCGTTTAAGGTTATTAAAAAGTAAAAAGTGATAGAGATATATAGATAAAAGCCAAATACTAATGACTCAATATTTCTCACAAATGACAAAACGTATTAACTTAGAACTTAACATAGTGGTCCCCCTTATGCTATAGATGTGCAATAAGACGGGGTTTTAAAATATTTTTTGTTTAAGGTTATCTATATATATAAAATTGAAATACCACTGACTCACTGATGATCATTACATCTCAAAAACGACAAAACATATATTTTTTTTTTAAATTTATTTTGTTCTACTTCAAAACTACAATATAATTCATAAAATTAGATTTCAATTTACAAAAAAAAATCATAATAATACACATATACAGATAGTAGTCTGAAATAAAAACAAAATTAGGAACCCCCAAAGGAAAATCCTGATCCAAATACCACATATTAACTTGAGACTTAACATAGTGGTTCCCCTTATGCTTTAGATGTGCAATAAGACGGGATTTTAAAACATTTTGCGTTTAAGGTTATTAAAACGTAAAAAGCGTTAGAAACATAGAAAAAATCCAAATACCACTGACTGGCTGATGGGGGTGCAGAAAATGTTTTAGCACACAAAATTTCCCCAGAACACACTTTTTTTCCCTAAAATTTCCCCAAAATAGATCGCTATTCGCTACAGATGCGCCAGACTTTAACACAGTTCGTTTATTTATTTCAACATATTTATTGACCTTATGTTTTAATAACTTTTATTATATTCATTATAAATTCCAACAAAATCTTCAAAAAAATAATAATAGCATTATTTTTACTTAATGAACTACGGTGAAATTATATATCTTCAGATGGTCCCAAAAGGTTTAAAACAAAAAAATACAACTTGATTATTGCTATTTTATTATGTTTAAAAGTAGGCCTATGGCCCGTATTACACTGTAAAATAATTTTAAAAATATGTTTTATAAAAGTTCTTTGACAAAGATCTTTGATAGTGTAATGGGCCATCTTTTATAATATATTTCTTTTATAACATTTCTTTTATAAAATTTAAGAGGTTGGCATTTTACCTTTTATAAAATGTTAGATACATTTGTACCTTTTAGTACAAGTCCAAAATGTTTTATAAAAGAGAATCACTTTTCAAATCTTTTATAATAGGTGGATACCATCTTTTATAAAACATATTTTACAAAATATTTTAGAGTGTAACACGGGCCTAATACTTAAGTGGTTAAAACAAAGTTAAATGTTATGTTTAATTAGTTCCAATTCAATTACCGAATTACCTACCACAGTCACTACTGAAAATCGTCCCGACAGATCACACGAATTGAAAGAAAATTAAACTTAACAATTACTTTTCATTTGTTACATTTAGTTAAAAAAATAAGTGATCCCGACACGCTACAACTTTTTAACTGTTAAAATCAGTTCTCCCATACCCAAAAACACATACCTTTCCCCTCATTGTATTTTTAAAATGTTGATCCAAAAACGAGACCCCGACGCGCTACGATTTTTTAACTGTCAACATAGGTTTTCCCGTACCCAAAAACAAATAAAACGTTACCCCACACTGTATTTTCAAAATGTTGATCAAAAAACGTGATCCCGACGCGCTACGACTTTTTAACTGTCAAAATCGGTTTTCCCATACCCTAAAACATATAAAGCGATACCCCCACACTGAATTTTCAAAAGTTGATCCAAAAACGAGACCCGACGAGCTACGATTTTTGAACTGTCAACATCGGTTTTCCCGTACCCAAAAACAAATAAAACGTTACCCCACACTGTATTTTCAAAATTTTGATCAAAAAACGTGATCCCGACGCGCTACAACTTTTTAACTGTCAAAATCGGTTTTCCCATACCCAAAAACATATAAAAAGCGATACCCCACACTGAATTTTCAAAATGTTGATCCAAAAACGTGATCCCGACGCGCTACGACTTTTTAACTGTCAAAATTGGTTTTCACGTACCCAAAAACATTTAAAACGATACCACACTATGAATTTTGATTCAAAAACATGATCCCGACGCGCTACGACTTTTTAACTGTCAAAATGGGGCCAAGGAGATGGGGTTGTCCCATTCCCAGGAGTATAGTAGAGTTGGGCCTAACAAACCCTTCAAGGACACTTTACTCAAGACCGTCCGTGGGGTTACGTCCAACTCTGCAAGGAAGGACGTGACCATAAACATGGTGATGAATCATGTCCTGCACGAGGTGGCCCTGCTAATACTGAACATGGCGGATCTAGACTGGGAGCTAAACTTCCACGGAAGGGACGGTTGTAGTGTACAGCCGCTGGGAGTAGTGACCCCACCAAGTCCCTAACTCAGAAATACACTCAATCACTTACACATACGCATGCATCCACACAAACCATGACAACTTAGATATGTCACACAGCACAAAAACTGATCGGGCTGTTTCCATTTGCCTGAGCGAGCCTCTGCACTTTGTCGGTACCCAGAGGGTACAGTGGGAAAACCGGAAAGGCACACCGGGCTGCCAGGTAGTACAGGGGCCCGACTCAGCCTAACCAGCATGAGTTGGCTGCCCTATCAACTGGCGAAAATCTCGCCTCTGCTTTCACTGCCAGATGGTGACTGGATGGGACCATGCAGGCAGGGGCGGGGGGCCCCGCCGAGGCCACTGGGACTGACAGGAGCAGGTTATAGGTGGTTGAGGGCGGATGGAGCAGTTTTGAGTAGTTGGAAATGCTGTTTACTCATACACACACAACATAACAAATGCAACACAATAAAAACCAACTAATAATGAAATGAATGACAAAAAGGAAAAAACTTTTAACGTGCCATTTGTTTCAGAGTCTCCCAGCTCATACGAAGAAAAAGAAGAATCTGGGGTAGCAGGTCTAACCCAGGACGAAGACACGCAGGGATCGTTGATGTCGATCGACTCGAGCAATTACGAGACGGCCCTGTTATATCCATCTTCAAACCCAAGCTCGCCACAGGGTCCGACAGTCTCTGTTGACAATTTGTGGCCGAAGGAGGGTGGAGAGGTCGAAGAGGTTCAGACACCTATGGAGGTTTCTTCAAAGGTGGAAAAAGGAAAAAAAAAAGAGGAAGCCTACAAGCTGGGAGAGAAGGCAACGGAGGGAGGCACGGGCGGCTGAACAAGCTGCTGCTGCGGCCGGAAACGGGGTAGAGACCACCCCGGCGGTGCAGGGTGCCAGACCTCTTGTAGCGAACTCCCCTAGCTTCAAGTCAGACAGGAAACGGCCTAGATCGCCGGAACCTGGACCATCGGGTATCCAAAGTGTCGGTCTGATCTCCGAAGCGGAGAAAAAGGCGCGACCAGCGGGTACCACACCGGAGGATGTTACTCGTAAGAGAACAACCAAAGGTACGTACGCCAAGGTAACCACACCTGGAATCAGGGTGGCTATTGTACCGGAGGCCTATCCAGAGGATAAGCTCCTGGATGATGATAGTTTGAACGGGGTGAGGAGAGCCATCTTTGAGGCTATGTTTAGCATGCCAGAAGAGGAGGCGGTTCCAAAGTTCCGGGATAACTATTTATCTAAAGGAGCTGTCATCGGTATTTGTGCCGACCAACGCTCTGCAGATTGGCTGCAGAGTATTATCCCCGGTCGAGAGGTCGGGGGTAAGAAACTCAAAGTTATGAAGATGGAGGACCTTCTTCAGTACAAGAAGGTGGTAGCCTGGTTCCCTGGCCCACCTGTACCTACTGAGAGGGTCCTGCAGATGCTGGGAAGAAACGAAGGCCTAAATACAAAGGGCTGGAGGGTCTTCGAGCGCAAGGAGGACGGAATGAAGGGAGTCCGCCTTGTGCTCAGCATCGATTCTGTCAGTGCTGGAGTACTGGAGAACTCCTACAAATGGAAACCTTTTTACGGCTTCGCACAGGCAGCATTCACACCGCTGGGAGAGAAGCCTAGGAAGGATGAAGAGAAAGAAGGAGGGAAGCAGTAGGAGGGGAGCAGGCAATGGTTGGTGGTCCCGTCGCTCCCATTATAGGAACAGACCACCCCCTGGCTTCAGGGGACAAGAAGACCATCGCTGGACCCCACAAGAACAAAGAGGTGAGTGAAATTAGTTTTATTCAGGCTAATTTACAACATAGTATAGCGGCCTCACGGCTGATTTCTCACTGTTTAGTTGAGACTAATGTACATGTTGCTCTCATACAGGAACCTTGGCTGTATGGAGGCAACATAAAAGGGTTAAACGTAACTGGTTATAGGTTGTATGGTGGTGGCGGGGAAGGAAGGCCAAGGGCGGCGGTCATGGTAAAAGGGTTAGAGTCATGGCCGGTGGCGGGTTTCCTTTCCGATGACCTAGTGGCAGTTAAAGTTAAGATTAAAATAGATGAAGTCATGAGGGAAGTAGTTGTTTGTTCGGCTTATTTTCCATATGATATAAATCATCATCCTCCATCAGAGGAGATGGAAAAACTAATATTAGAATGTAACAAGAAGGGCATTCCGGTGGTGGTGGGGTGCGACTCTAATTCACATCATGTGATATGGGGAAGTACCAACACCAACGCTAGAGGGGAGGCCCTCCTCAATTACTTAAGTGGGACCAATCTTATGGTTCTAAATACCGGGAATGACCACACCTTCCAAAATAGACTAAGGAAGGAGGTCATTGACATAACGCTTTGCTCCTCCACACTTTTTGGAAGAGTGAATGGGTGGCAAGTTTCTACGGAACCAACACTCTCTGATCACAGGCGCATTCAGTTTAAACTGTGCGGGGCTGAGACAGAGAGCAGGCTTATAAGGAACCCAAGACAGACGGATTGGGATTCCTTTAAAGAAAGCCTGGAGACAAAGTTAAATGATGGTCCTATCCAGACCATTCGCAATCATGTAGATCTTGAGCTAACTGTAGGCCATCTACAGGAAGCTTTAACAAACTCTTATGAGAGGAATTGCTGTATGCTCAAAGCTCAACCCCAGGTTCGGGGACTGCGGTGGAACCAGACCCTGGAATCCCATCGTAGGCAGACTCGCCAAAGCTTTAACAAAGCCAAGCGGTCTGATAACCCTGGAGACTGGGAGGAGTTTAGGCAAAGGCAACGTAACTATAGACGAGAAGTTCGGAGGGCATCTAGATCCTCTTGGAGGACCTTTTGCAATGGCATTGAGACCATCTCCGAACTCTCAAGACTTCAAAAAGTACTCGTCAGAGACCCGGTAGGAAGACTCGGTCCCCTCAAGCTTCCATCAGGGGAAATGACGGAAACGGAAGAAGATACCCTGAGGTATCTATCAATAACACACTTCCCAGGATCCGCTGAAACTGTGACATTGCGGGAAGAAAACATCCCGGATGTGATAGGGAAGGCTGACTGGGAAATGGCAAAGAAGATAATAACTGGCAACAGGGTCAAATGGGCAATTAAGTCCTTTGACCCCTTTAAAAGTGCAGGACCAGATGGAATATTCCCAGCTCTTCTCCAGAGGGGCGGAGATAAGCTGGTGCCATGGCTAATAAAAGTATTCAGGGCATCTCTTGCTCTAGGACACATACCTAGGTCATGGAGATTAGCGAAGGTAGTTTACATCCCTAAACCAGGGAAAGGAACTTATAGCAATCCAAAAGACTTTCGACCTATTAGTTTAACATCATTCCTACTTAAAACGTTGGAAAGACTGATAGATAGATACATACGGGATGGAGCAGTGGCTGCAAATCCTTTTCATAAAAACCAACATGCATACATTGCAGGCAAATCTGTCGAAACAGCACTCCACCAACTGGTAGCCAGGGTGGAAAAGGTGCTGGAGCAGAAAGAACTTGCGATGGGAGTTTTTGTGGACATCGAAGGGGCGTTTAACAATACCTCCTTCAAATCCATGACAGACGCATTAATCAAGCGGGGGGTAGAACACACTATCACCCGCTGGATAAAAGTTTATCTCGAAAACAGAATGGCGATCTCACAATTAAACAGTAGTGAAATTAGAATTGAGGTTGCGCGTGGATGCCCCCAAGGGGGAGTTCTTTCACCTCTCTTATGGTCTATGGTAGTGGATGATCTGCTTGTGGGACTAAATGAGAGAGGAGTTTATACCCAAGGTTATGCGGACGACATATGCATTCTGGGAATAGGCAAATTCCCAGGGACTGTATCCGACATCGTCCAAAGCTCACTCAAATGGTTGGAACGCTGGTGTGAGAGAATGGGTCTGGCTGTAAACCCAGGAAAAACAGATCTCATTCTCTTTACTAGGAAACGTCGGACGGATGGTCTGTACATGCCCAGTCTACTGGGACAAAGACTTACATGCTCCGAAACAACTAAATACTTAGGCGTCACCCTAGACACAAAGCTGATCTGGAGTGAACACATAAGAAGAAAGGCAGCAAAAGCGTGTAACGCTTTCTGGGCATGCAGAAGAGCGATTGGAAGTTCATGGGGGCTTCGGCCCCAGATGATGAACTGGCTCTATGTTACTATAATAAGACCGTCTCTAACTTTTGCCTCTTTAGTCTGGTGGCCTGCTACCAGGAAGGAATGGGCAAAGAGAGAACTTAATAAAGTACAGCGGATGGCCTGCCTTGGAATCACGGGGGCCATGAGAACGACCCCCACAGCGGCCATGGAAATCCTGTTGGACCTCTCACCTCTGGACCTCATGGTACAGGGGGAGGCTAGCAAGGCCGCAATGAGATTGAACACAGGAGGGGGTTGGTCAACATCTCTTGCAAGAAATGGACACGGTGAGTGTCTGAACAAGATGCTGGAGTGGGATCCGATGCTGCAAGCCGGTACGGATTACATGACTCCTAAGTATAATTTCAATAGCAGATTGGAGGCTATTTTTCCGGCTCGGGAAGAGTGGCTACGGAAA
>JAGFPH010000942.1:307681-324069 GCA_018207615.1 Philaenus spumarius
ATATGGCATGCTATTTCAATGTAAATATGAGTCTGAAATACCCACACAACATGATACTCAAGAGGTTTAGCGCAAAACAAAGAAACTCCGAAGGTAGAGTAAAAGCTCTGAAATGCGTAAATGGTGAAATGAAAAAGAAGTCGTGTGACCGTACCTTTACATAAGGTAACTTATTGTTATTTTACAATAAGCACAAGAGGTAGGGCAGAGCACAAGCCATGAAAAAAAGCCTGGGCTGGAAATAAATATGCCTGCTTTTTGCTTGGGGCTGAAAGTGTTAATTTTGGCAGTTGGCGGCAGCATTTCCAAATTATTCCGCCTAAAGTCAATTTAATAAAACTTTTTTGTCCTCTTAGGTACACTGCTTGAAATGGGATTTGTGGAACAACTGGTCGGTTTGATAGTGTCTCAGAAGTTTGGCCATAAAAGTGAATATCTATTGTTAGCACTCAATTCGCTGATTCAAGATGATATTGCTGCAACAAACACGTGTAGAAGGAGTGAATTTGGTTTGCAATCTTACTTGGAGAATATAGTTGATACTTATAAGGGCATGGAAGCTTTCTTGGTTAGTATTGTTTAGATAATAAACATTCTACTGTAGTTAGTTATTGTTCCCTACAAACTTTAAGAAAATTCCAAGAAACTTTTCCGTTTGATTTTTAAAGATAGAGTCAATAATTTGCAAAATCCGACTCTAATACCGACTCTGGTTTCCAAAAATTTGATAAGAATTTATAACTTGGTGTACACGCATGGGCTTTACTTGTACAACGAGTTTCAAGTTCATACTTTAAAATTTGTGGAAACTGAAACCTGCGTTTTCATGGAATTTCTTAGTAATATAAAAGAAAGCCATGCGTTACCAAAGCTTATTTTCAAAATATCCGCTTAAAACTAAGCTAACATTAACCCTCCAACTGTTAATCATTTTTGCCTTAATGTTGGGCCATTTTCAGCACTTTTACAAGCATAATGAAAATAAAATGTAAAAAATCTATTTAAAAAGGAAACCTTATATAGTTATACATAATTTTAATCAGAAATTACAGTTCTACAAGAATGTATAATAAAAAAATCACATACCTTGATATATGTACATGAAGTTGACATTGGAAAGTTTAAAAACTATCGTTTCACTATATTTAAAAATGTTCGCGCTCACTAAAAAATCACTAAATATAATTTTAACAAATTTTAAAAATAGCCATTTTGTTTTGTTTTTTATATTCTTTTAGAAAATATACACTTTTTTTACTAATATGAAAAATTAAAAATATTATTTATAAAAAACCGTACGGTAAACATAGGGCCTATCTCTTTTTCTGGTTCTGGGGGATAGGCTACACTCTAACCCAGAGAATAGGATTTTGCAATTAGGCCTAGTTGGAACATTTACTGGTGAAATTGGCCTGACAGGACTAGATAAATTATCATTATCTTGATTTATTTCCACACTATCAGTCATCTCTTTAAAGTTTGGAATATAATCATCATCGTTGCCAGAGGAAAAGTCTTCCAAAGAAACGTCGGATGGAATATCTTCAGCTTCTAAGTCACTTCCACTAGCACTAATATCATTATCAATTAAGTAATCTATTTCACTATACCTCAATGTATCACAAATAGTAAAGACAAACAAACAAAAGTAATAAAAACACGCTAATTCAACACACAAGTAAACGAGACTAGGGGAATCGGCTGTTGCATAACAAGTTGATTTTTCAAACAGCTAGCATTCTTTTTACAAACACGATATCAATGTGGCATATGCACTAATAGAAAGCCTGATATCTTCTGTATAAATCGATACTAAATACAATATGTTCGCTGAAAAATGATCTGGTACTCAGTGCATTTTACAAATCACTTACACAACGTCGATCTATCGACATGTAACAGTTGGAGGGTTGTTTAACAGTTGGAGGGTTAAACAACATATTATTTAACATATATCAACTTAAAAATTAATATCTGTTAAAATACAGTTGAACTTGGTTTTAACGGCCTTGGCTATTGCGTCAACTCGGACATAGCTTCGTTTTTTTTTAGGTCCGGTTAAATCGTTATCTTTTACGTTATTATAAACCCCTTGTTTTAGCGTCAATAAATATTTTAACCGCTCGGTTGTAACATCGTAAATCTACGAAATATTAACGTCAAACTTTGAATTCAAACTCTGAACTCGAAAAATGTTAGAATTCCCCCTTTCCTTTGATTTCAGGCCGCCTATTTTCTCCCTCCTCAGAATCAAACCGCAAAATAAACTACGTTTTTTTTCGCACGTAAAACCTTCGGCGGGTTCCATCAAAGTCGGTAGAGAGGGGTTCCACTACCAGCAACACTGCTAACTCTCCCACCCCACCTAAGTAACAATTCCCACGCTATGCAGTGTCGGTTGTGTGCTGTGTGTAACTAAACCCATGACCTTGCTGGGAAAGTGTACGGACAATACAAAAGCGTGGCGAGACTCAATCGTACAGCTTGGCGAGACATTTACGTAGTTGTGATCAGACAGTCCCCCCCCCCCCCCCCACAGTAATGTTGAAACTTTAAAATTGTTGCGTGTTTTTAATACATTAAGTTAATGTTTTAATACGTACTGTAATTTCAGTGTTTTTAATACAGTTTTTTAATACACATTACATGTATTTACTTATTAAATCATTACACATTAACCAATGTTACCTAATTTATAATTGTAGGTGACCTCAGCTCCAATTATCGGGACCCTACTGTACATTAAAAGAAAAGTATAGTGTTTTTGTTTTTAATAAACGTCATGAATAATGTTGCCAATAATAGTACTACAGTATAGTTTGTTCTTTCTCAAGGTAACAAAAATACGAATTTCTGTTGGTACATCTTTATAACATCACTTGGACATAGCGTCAACATTCGTTCGGTCCCTTCGTTGATGCTATAACCAAGTTCAACTGTAGTTCAGACTGCAGCTGTTACATATTTGATGTAGGAGTTAAAACCGTATAGGGCCACCTTCGTATATTTTTTTGTTTTTTACTTCAAGTTTATGCTCAGAGACCCAATAAAGTTAAAAAATATATTTTTATCGCTTTTCCACTGTTTTGGTCCCAAATTTTTAAGGTGATATTTTCAGTGTTACTGATAGTTCAGCGATCTAAAGACCTCTTGGATGATGAAATATTATTTACATAGCCGAGATGGAAACTTTTAATAACTGGAAAATGATTTAAACTGAGTCGTACATTAAAATATTTTGAAAGACAGGACTTTCAGTTTTAGCTAACTTTTCTCAGCGAGTCCTTGTACTAAACTTCAGATAACCCAAACAAAGGAGGGAAATGTTGATTTTTAGATATCAAGTAATAATTAAGACGAAATTTTTTAAAGTATTATATAAAATAACTTAACCCTTTGCTCTCGGATGGCCGGTACTACTGGGATACGCTATTCTCAGTCAGCTCTGAATATTTACCGAATTAGACATCGATCCTCACAGCTCGGATGGCCAACCTGACTGGCCGCTTACATTACTGTTGTCAGATCTGCCGCCATCTTGACCATGCGGCGTCAACAACTCTGAATTATTTTTTACTATAATCTGAAATGTTGTTAGTGGGTATTTAGTTTTTGTTTAATAAAATCATGGGCTTTTAGTAACTCTTTTATTTTGAATTAAAGTTTCTTACCTTATCGTTTTTTTCCCGTCAAGTGACCTCACTTTTGTAAATTGTGACGCGTTTCGGGCTTGTTAACCCATCATCAGACAATATATGATTAATTCCTCTATATAAGGTCGTTAAGTTTAAAAAGACACAAAATACACAAAACACAAACACAATACAGTTCACATGTAGAGTCCGTTTAGGTGTGCACACGACGGCTGCTGGCCAGCGACTGTACAGTTGTGCATACAGTACCTTAGTGTGGGTTTTCGGTGGTCACGTATCAATAAAACACAACACTAAAAATTTTAATGATACGTAAAACACTAAAAAAACTCAAAATATGTACAGTACATACGAAAAGTAAATTTCATAACTGTCCGTATAACCGATCATCCGGATGGCCGATATTCGGATAACTGATGCTCTACTGTACATCAAAATAAAAAAATGGGACCTTTCCACCACCCCCGCCCTTAGCTCACCTCCTAGGGTCGGGAAATTTTAGTATGTTTACCTCCTAACTATTCCTAACAAAGTCCTGAAGTCAAAAATTATATATTCCATACACTCTACACCCCTAGGGCTTTTGAGCACTCATTGACTAAACTAATATAACAAGATAGAATATAATATTTATATGTCTAGCAAGATACAATATAATATTTATATGTTTAGTAAGATACAAAATAATATTTATATGTCTAGTAAGATACAAAATAATATTTATATGTCTATTGAGATGTTCTTAACCTTATTTGTGTTTTCAGGAAGCTGTAGAATGTGCAAAAGAACTGCTATCAGCAATTGAGTCTCCAGAGACAACAGAGAAATAATATGTTTTCTATTTAATGTTAACACCAGCTGTTTCTCTTCTTTCTCTTTTTGTTATACAAAAATTATTTGTACCTGCATTTAATTCATACTTAATTCATTTAATACAATACTTTGACCTACATTTAAACTATTTATTTAAGTTACTCATCTATGTAACCACAGGTTTAGCAGTCTGGTGTTTCTGTTTCAATGTTACCAACTGTATGTATATTTTTTATTATTAAAAAACTGTTTCACAAATAAATAAGAGAAACTGTGCAGATTCATTGAGCCCTGTAATAGCCATTATTTTCTTTACCGTTATAAAAAACATCCCTTAGGCCAGGGACACGCTATCCGAGAGATCGCCCTTCCGTACTTTAGCCGGAACCGGGCAAGAGTGGTGATACATAGGGAGGCATGAGGCAGAACACACTACGTCCGGATGATAATTTGCCCGGCCGGGTCTCGGAACCAAGTAGAGAAGCATTGTGTCTTATGACAAAGAACACACTAGACGGTCAATCACCCGAGGCCTGGAAAGAGAACGGAGCCGTTCAGCCATTGGTCTGTATAAACTGTGCATCAATGTGGCTTGTGTGCTGAAATATTTTGAGACTTGCATTTACGGGATGTCGTCGTCTTTGGATATTGACATAGATTTATTAATTTCTTTGGTCCAAGAGAGATCAGTACTGTGGGACGGGACACTTGAAGTGTACAAAGACAAAAACCAATCTAGAGAAGGCATTGAAAAGTGTTTGTTGTTTGTTGAAACCAACACACGAAGAGTCTGTTAACTTACAATGTTGTGTCTTGTAGTTGCAAGTTTTCTTTGGTCTTGGCTAAGAGTTCGTCAAATGTTGGCACAGATATCCGAAAATAGTTGAAAAATTCCGTGTTATCTGATCTTAGCTTGAAGAACAAAGTATAAAAAGCTCCCAACAAAAACCTCTTTTCGATAGTTTTGGATGGACCCAGAAACGCCTGTCCCTCTTCTTATTTCACCTGTGACGAAGAAGACACAGCACAATTTCTTACGTATTGACAGTTGCATTGTCAAAGCACAACTGAGCTAAACAACTGTGTGACAGTGTGATCTGTCAACAAAATCTGATCCACTCGGGCCCGGTTCCGGCTAAAGCCCAGCCGGGCAATCTCTCGGATATTGTGTCCCTAGCCTTACTAATAGGGTTTGTTAGACTGTTAGTAAAAATTGTTGCCCTTGTGTGAAAAAATGTGAGTGAATATCATTCTTATCAAATTGGAAAATAAAATTGCATGCATCGGTTGTTCAACACACCGTATATTTCATCTGAATGTAATTATGCAGCAATTGCTCAATTGTCAGACTGCTCAAATTGAGTAGTCATGTGACAACTCGACTTGTATTGAATATTTCACCCACTAAAAATCATCTAATCACAATTTAAAAAAATAACCATTGGAAAGGAAAGCATTTAAACTTTAATTTTTGTATTTGAAAATTTGTTCTAAATTTGTTTTCATATGTAATCATCGTTTTAAAATTATAGTGTTCTAAATCAATTGATGCCGCTCGAGAAAGCATAAGGAAATGTCACAAATACGTCACTTCTCTAAGGCTCAATATCGTTCGACATAATTGTTTTGAAAATAACATGAAGATACCTTTGGATTTGTCAAGATTTTAACTTTCTAAAACTGCCTTCGAATCAGTCGTCACTCTTATAGTTTCGAAAATATAAAGTTTTCTGTAAACCCTTGCAATTGGGCAGTTTTCAACCAATGAGAAAGCACATTTTGCAATCGATATATCTATTAAAATTTGATATATTTGGTACAGCCGGCCAAACGTAAGCTGGCACTTGGCTCCTAGGTAGAAACCCTGTATTCGTCGTTCTGAAAATATCGACGGCCATTTAACGCTGGGCATAACCATCGGCCCGTAAGTAAGCTGTTCTATTCAGCCACCTCCTAGCCTCCGGTTCTCAGTAATTGATGCATGGCTAGGCTTAAACAATAATCTAGCAATAAACAAAGCGGCCTTTCGGCCTTGTCAATGTGTTTTTGTCAAACAAAGCGGTGGGTCAATGTATTCTGAAAGGATTTTACCTGCACCTCCACCCTCCCCTCGCCATGGGTCCGTCGCCTCGGCTCGCCAAGCCCAAGTGCCTGCTTACGTTTGGCCGGCTGTATAGATATGTTTATATCGATTTGTAGAGAAAACTTCAACCTTTTGTTTCGTGTAGTAAACCACATTTACTGTTAGGATTTTATTCGTTCAGTCCATTTGTTGGAAATACAGACATTTGTTGAATTCAATACTCGCGATTCCCTCGCTTGGGCTAGCGTTGTTCCCATGGTCTAGACACACAGGATATTGTATGTACTTGATCCGCGAGGACTTTTTACCGTTTATTCTAATTTTGTGGAACAAGTAAAGCAGTGTGAAATAAGTTTATGAAATAATAATTTTCAAGTACCGGTATATAGTTCTATGATTTATTCTGTACACTTTCTTATAATAATATTTTGTTTTTGGGCAAAGCATATATTCCTAAATTACTATTCAAACTAGGCCTAGTTTTTTTAGCAGTCTTGTAGTAGGAACATAAAAACTGGTGTTTACAAAAAAAGAAATTTGAAATTGATTTATATTTTTATACACTTTTGTTTAGAACTAAATTACAAAACATTTTTACTACTTTTTATGTAGCCCTAAAGTTGAACTTTTTCCTTTCGTTACTGAACATTTTTTGTTTCTTGAGCTAATAACTTTGAAAATTTTACATCAATCAATGTTTTACTGATCTCAAAACTCTCGAGCAGTAATAAGAAATAACTTGATATCATCTTGAATAACGCAAATACACAAACACATGCTTAGATGATTCCATAGTTCACGAAACTTCCAACAGAGTGCAGGGTGATGTTCTTTGAGTATGTTTAGACAAAATAAAAAATATAAGCAATGCCTGTCGGTCTGTGTTCTGTCGCCAGAGCAAACTAATCTACTATCGCAAGTGTTCTCAGCGCAGCTGTTCCTTGTTTGTACTGTGAACTAACTGATATTCATTCCGAAGTTTTAGTTTTGTATAAAATCTTGTTTTTCTTAGTTTAGTGTGTAATTTATTTATTTTTAGACAACAACAACTATTGCTTTTATGTATTTAGTTTTTGATTAATTGTAAATTCTGCAAAGTTAAGTTTGAATTTTTTTTTAATTTGTAAAAACTGTTTAAACAAATTTTAAATTATTTGAGTATTTTTTGTGTGTTACTTAACCCTAACAATCTAAATTTAAAAAGTACATTGAGAAAATATATTTTTTTACCCTAAATGTGCAGTAGCCCCTATTTTAGCTTAGCGCTTTAAGGGTTAAAAGTAAAAAAATTAGTTTAATTTTAAAAAGAACTAAAAAAAGTACTTTTGTCAAGAAGTACTAAAAAATTCCATCCATGTCCTTCCTTATCCAGTGGAAGGCATGAAGATATTCTGGAAGGAATATTTTTTTAACTGTCTACCAATGTTAAAGAACCGCTGGAATAACACGTTTCCCACATACCTGAAAAGTCTGGGATATCGATTTTGGGTCAGGGAAGTTTAAAAAATAGGCCGAAAGTCGAGGAACCTTTGTTTTAATAAATAGTTCAATCCTTATCCGAAGTCAATCTATCAACAATGTTAAAGTTGACATTGTTTTTTTTATTATAAAGTATTTAAACATTCTTTTGTATTCAAACTTTTTGAAATTCAGCTCTCTGATTTTTTAATGAATAGGCCTAATTGATTTTTTAAAATAAAAAAGTAAGGTTGTCTATGGGCATGGTGGAGGCCGTATTAAATAAAAATATTTTTTTATTTTCCTTATTTCAATTAATAATATATATTATAAGAAAGACTCTAGATTTAATATTATTATTTAGTCTTGCCTTAGCAATCCTTTTATAAGTTTTATCTCTCGTTTACAGCTGTTTCACCTTTTCATTTTCAGGCATCATCAGAACGATAACAAAAACATTTCTCACAGTTACACTTAATAACAGAGATTAATTTAGTGTTTAAACCACAAATAAATCAAACATAATAAATAAAAACACAAAACGTCACTTGATAAAACACGTGAGAGACTTGTTAAATTTATTAATGTCACTTGTTATGTGACTGTCATCAAATCTCTCATAACAGCATAACACAAATTAAAAGATACTATTTTCAAACTGGCAGTCAGTAGCAATGTGAGGGAGGCATCTTATCTATTAAATCAAATACTATGTTTACTTGGAATTGTGTTTGGTCATTTAATAATTTATCTTTATCCTTTTTGCAGCTATTATAAATATGGTAGGCCTCCAGAGTGTTCATTTTATGCCCCTTACTGCAACAATTCAATATTTCCGTATTTGTTTCTATATCAGTATAAGAATGATCCTCATTAATCAGATGTTGCAGCGTTTAGTCTCGAACTAGAAGGAATGTGTTCCTTAAATCTCGTTCGGAAAGGTCGTCCTGTCTGTCCAATGTAATTTTTAGAGCAGTCCATGTAATTAATCCTGTATACACCAGTCATATCAAATTTATTAACGGTGTTGATCCTTGGAGTTGACAAAGATTTTAGAATGTTATCAATTCTGTATGCCACCATGTAACCTTGTTTTTTTAAAAATTGATTTTGTTTGATAATGCATGCCCCTATTATATTTCATTGTTATATATGGCTCCTTTTTAACATGTTCAATGTTCTTTTTCTTTTTATTGTTGGAGTACCTATTATTTAAGTTGGTGATAATTGGCGCATCATATCCATTTACCAATGCTATAAATGGTTTGTGTTATGAGAGATTTGATGACAGTCACATACTGTGAGACATATTAAGGAATCAGCTGCAGGCGGAAGCGAGGGCTGGGGTTTGACCCGGTCCAGCCTCAAGTAGCCTGGCAATTATTAAAGTAGACAGCCTAGTGAAAAAAGTTTTTCTTATTTAAAAAAAAAAATAATACTTTTTATACACAATTTTAAACATATAAAAATTTAATTAACATCCTTTGTTAAAAGTACAACTATATTTAGATTTAACTGATGGAATGTCACAAAAAGTTTAGTCTTTTCGCTGAGGCGTTGGTAAATCTTTCCAAAATTGTTTTCGGTTTTCTGGAAGTATTTCACCTAGAGATTGAAGAATGTTGTTGTTGTCCAATGGCCTTTGCTGGCTCACGCTATCTTCGATCTTGCTTTTCCCAGTAGAGACCAGGGAGGTCTTTTCTCCTCTGCTTCTCTTCATCCAGCTCTCCGCAGACCAAGAGATGGTCCTTGTTCATGATAGTGTCCGGGCCTTCACACAATGTGCAGTTGTCATAATCCAAAACCTTTATCTTCTTTAGGTGTTCATTCAGGCAGTCATGTCCAGTTGTAAGTCGGAAAATCGCGACAGATGTCCTCCTCTGTAAGTCCCCGACCTTATCATACAAGTCGGATACCTCTTCATAGGACTTGTTCCTTATGTCCTCTTTGATTTTATTGGTGAACTCAAGATGAGATGTTCGTTTCAGTTCGCCGATTATTGCTTCCAGGGTGAGTACTCTTCTTGGTTTCTGTATTATGTGAATTCCTTGTTTGGCCAACTCGTCTGCCCGCTCATTGCCTTGAATGCCCACATGTGATGGAATCCACTGCAGGACTATTTTCTTGGTAATATGCTTGACTATTTTATACTTCTTCTGGATTGATTCAGTCAGAGAACTTGTTGGTGTATTTTCAGCAATTGCTTGCAACGCTGACTTTGAATCGACCAAAATCACAGTGTTGTTATTCATCCATGGCATTATTATCTGTCTCAATGCCTCATTGATTGCGAATAGTTCCGCTTCGAACACGGTAGATCCCGGGCCCAGCGCAAAGTAGTGGGAAAAATGCTCACAGAATATTTCTACTCCGGTTTTGCCTTTAATTTTTGAACCGTCAGTATAAATTTGCAACTAATCGTTTGGGGGGTACAAGCTGTTGATAGTTTCCAAAGCTATTTAGGCAACTGTGACTGGATTATATTTAACTTTATTTATTGGCTCTGCAAGTTGAGTGCTTATGTTGTATTTGGTGTAGTCCAGTGGACTCTTGTGTTGGTTGCTCGATCGCCTCACTATTTGGTCTCCATTCAAGCATTAGTAGGTGTTTGAAGCTTTTTAGATTGAACAAGAGATTGAAGAATGTTCCCCTTGTCTTCTGGAAATCCACGTGTAGCAGTGTGGTGGCTGGGAAGTTTGATTTCTTTCATTGGTTTTTTTTCTTCAAAAAGTCCAGTTGTTGGTAGGAGCTCATTATATCATAGATTGTTTTGCACAACAAATGGCAAACAGCTTTAATGTGAACAAGGTCACATAAGTACAATCTTGATAAATTTTTTAGTTTTTGTTGAGACTGTACCATGAATTAAAAATAAGTCATTTATTTCCAGTATTAGTTGTATTGTCCACTGTCAATACTTCACTGGGGTACAAGGTTTTATCAGTGGAGTTTATTATAGGAACTATTGCTAATAACCACAAGTTGTAAAGTTACTGTTTCCTTTTCTTTATTTTCATCACTTTAAAATTACACTATTCAAAAAAAACAACCGACACGTAAAGATAAAAAAAAAAAACTAAGAAACAACTTCAATAAATTTTTAAAGGATCTTGGAAGAGATTCGAGAACTTGTACGTCTACACGTGAACCCTGTGTAAATACAAAATAAACAAATAATACTTAATTTAAAAAACAATAATTCTTTTAGCATAATTATCAACAACAAAACAGAAATATAGAGTGATTATCAAATTCAACCTACTTCATAACTAATGAAGGTCCACACAAAGCTGGAAGAGGCATCCGTCCGCCATGACATCGGTCGACACAATGTTAAAGAAACCTGCTACCTACCCCCACCATAGCATATTAACAAAAACGAAAAGAAATTTATCTTTAAATTATTGCAGTTATAGGCCCACACGGTACAAATTCTCTCCCTCCGAAAATAATTTAAAATAAATTACAAACAATAAAATTCTAGAAAAATTACAGAATACAACAATATTTACACATATTATTTATATTTGATATATTGATGATATCCATGAGCATAGCTGACATCAAAGAGAACCTAGAAGTCCGTCGTCCATGACTGTCCACTTGGTCATCACTGGTTGCAGATATTCCTTTCGTCTCCGCAGCGATGGTTTCTTGCAAGGGATCATATTTAATAGAAATTTAAACGGAACGCACTAAAACTCACTTTTCATTATATGTGAATAAAATTCCTACATTCCTTACTTATTATGACACATTGTTTGTATAAAGCCTAAATCTAATTACAATAGCATTTACAATTAAGTTATCTACATTTATCTACAATTACAATCTGTAGAGCTCTATACTTTCATAATTTTTCAATTAACATCAAACAATCTACAAGGATTCATACTGCCCAAACTTTCTTTATCTATTTCATGGTAGCTATTTTTAATAGGCTAATGTGCATCCTTTTACAATCATTATAATCATTACAATTCTGGACTATTACAGTTACCTCATTTAAGAAATAAATGACTCTAAATGGCCCAATAAATTTAGGCAACATTTTGGCCTGAATTTTATCTATCTTTTTGCTTTGATAAAAGGTTTTTAAATAAACTATGCTCCCTACTTTAAATGGGTGCTTTGTTTTATTTTCTTGATACCTTTTTCTTTTCATATTTCTTAAAACAGATAATTTCACATTTTTAATAGCCCTACTTAATTTATTTTCTATGTCGCCGTCGGTTTGATCGTCCGGAATTAAATCATTTATTCCCCAGATGTTACTTAAGGTATGGTTGCATTCGTGATTAAACATTAACTTAAAGGCTGTTGTTCTTGTACTATCATGGTAGCATGTATTGAGGCTAATCTGGATTAAGTTTAGTTCATGATCCCAGCTTACTTGATCATCATGATAATAAATCCTTAATTGATTCTTCAAGTTTCTGATATATCTTTCAGTTGGGTTTGGAAGTTTTCTAAAAATGCTTTGTTTGCCAGATAAGGTTAAGGAAGCCTGCTCTCCCTCGGTTCCCGTTACTTGGCACTGGTTTTGTGTAAACAAAGCAGGCAAGCCTACACACCTTTGTACTTCTACGTCCCTCTCAACTGCGGTAGGTAAAGTCAATACAACCTTAGGCTTATCAGAACTTTCTAATATTTGTATAAAACTTTCTTCTTGTTCATTACTTTCCGATAACCTCCTAACTACATCTCTTTAATTTGTGTATCAATCTTTATATTTGATAACTTATCATCTAACTCATTCAAAATATTAATATTTAATTGTTTTACAATCTCTTCGTCAATTATTTTAAATTTTAACAAGTTTCTGATTCTACGTTTTATATGATTAATTTTAGTTTCAACCCTAAGTAAATCTATTGGTTTTTGCGTGATAATTATTTCTGCTATAGATTCTTGAATTTCAGAAACTTTTCGACCTATCGTTTCATACTCTGCAGTAAAATTAATTTTATTCGACAAATAATTAACATCAGTCTTAACTTGCTCCCTTAAATGTTTTCTCAATTCTTTTCTCAATTCATTTACAGAATTGTCTATAGATACGTTAACATCTCTAAATTGTAGTTCATAAATTAACTCATCTTTCAAAAGCAGATCTACTCTTAAATTAGTCATTGTTTACAATATTTCTTCTTTTTTTTTAACTTAAACAATCTTAAAACATTTACAGATAAAAAAATAAAAATCTTCAACAAAACACAATTTTACATATTACACAAGTATAATCATTATTATTATTATTATTATTAGCAAAGTACCTATAGCAGAGTTGCGCAATATTGTACCATGAATTAAAAATAAGTCATTTATATCCAGTCATTTATATCGCCCAACGGCTAATAAAAAGGTTGTAGCGTTTTTTAGAAATTTTGTCCCATAGACAACTTTTTTTATAAACTTTTTTATATAATAGGGTATCAAACGAAAGATTTTAACGAGTACTTTAAGAAAATATAAAAAGTAATCCAAAAAGCCCCCTATATCGCTATTTTTATGTTATTTTGCTACTTTTTACTCTAGCTAATTCAAACACTAGCAAAGTTAGACAAATGCCTACGCACCAAATTCAATCACAATAACGCTACGCTCAAAGATTTTAATGCATGTAAGTCCTCGGGGTTTTATCGTGCCACGCCGTGAGGTGTCCGGATTTTTATTAACTTTATCCGCCTTCAAGTAAACTCTAGTAAGGTAATCTAATATAATTTGAAAATCATGTAGTCCAACGCATAATGAAAGGTGTGTTTTATCGATCTTACAAAATGACGGGCGAAATATATTTCTTGTTTTAAATAGAACATTGATTGAATTGTCTGCAGACATAAACTCTCAGGCATTAATAATGGAATGGTTTCCTTATTGCTGATGGTTTAGGTTTAAACCAATTTGGTAAGTTGTTGGTGTTGGCGTGGAACAACAAATATTAATAATGATGAAACCATGGAATCCTATAATCAGGGACGTCGCCATGAGGGCTAGAGGTGTGTCACCTCCCTGTAGGGAATTTTGGAAACCACTTAATAACGTTTTTTATTAATTCAGTACTGGTGATAAACAGAATTATGTAAAAATTACAAGTTTTTTTAAGGTTAGTTTACTCAAAATAACACTGATTTAAATAAAAACCCCGAACCACGAAACAAGGAACAAAAACAATAACTAAACAACTAAATTGTAAGTTATGTTTAATACGTTACCCTTACGTACATTTCGATGACATGGTCATCATCCTCAAAGTTAGTTGTTTATATTATTGTTTTTGTACCTTGTTTTGTGGTTCGGGGTTTTTATTTAAATCAGTGTGATTTTGTCGCCACAGTGTTCTTTTATTTGTTTACTCAAAATAGTTTATAAGCGCTATTTAGAGAGGTAAATTTCCCAAACATTTACAGAGGGAGGGCTCCGGATCCCTGTAAGTTGGGAAATCTGGTCAAAATTATTGGGAAATTTTACATTTAACCCTCTCCCTAGTTGTTTGTTGTGGTAACGACCCTGCCTATAATTAAAGTATATAATTTAGTATCATGAAAAATATATCTGGGTTTAATTAGGTACTGTCTCAAATTTCATATATACAATGATTTTATTATTACGGCCATAATTTTCTAAAGTAAAGGTTAACAAAACTCTCACAACAGCATGTAAGTTCAACTCCGCTCACTGGACCAATAGAGGGTTATCGGGTTGTATTGAAACATTTAATGAAAGTTTTCAAATGTGTTCACCATGTTAACACAAATAATTCGACCACACAGCTGAACCGCTGAAGTGAGTTGAGCGAATTTCCAAAATTAAGTTTAGGCCTATATGGTTTAGGGTTTCAACTAACTGTTTAGGAAATTGATCTACTCACGAAGGCGCTGAATAGCTGCCTATGTATACAAAATATATTAGTAGAATTTCTTTGCACCTAAAGGCCATTTCACACTTTAATCTGCGCCGTCCATGGACGCCTACGGACGTGCCAATTCACACTGCATGTGGACGGATTTGTATTGGATGTGTCATTTTCCCCGCCTATTTCCTCTACAAACGTCAGTCTTCGACAAAGAGATGATGTCTTCTGACATGCCGTGGTGTAGTGATGGGTTTTGTGAAGACGTGCCTTGACCGGATTGATTTCAAATCTAAATTTCTGTATTCTTCACTGCCTGTATCCCAAAGAGCCCTACGTTGTCGAACTTCATCAATCAGCTGTTCCATTTTAATAATCATCTCACAACAATGACCGCTTCACAAGATGCTGAACAACAGTATGACACAAGTGGCCTTTGAGCACAGCGCCTTGAGTATGCTCCAAGCTTATCACTCCGTGAGCTATCTGCATGGACGCGTCCAAGGAGTCCACAGACGAATGAAAGGCCCCATTAAAATACATTTTAAGCAATTATTTTCCATTCCCATCCGTTGACGTCCATGGATGTCGGTGTGAAATGGCCTTAAGCCTCCAGCTTCGACTCATGCGCTCCTTCGTTTCACTCGCAGCGAAAAACTCGCTTTGTGAGTTTTTCACCTCGACCTTGCGGCCTCTGTTTGTGGACTGATCCGCTTCGCTCGCAGAGTACAATCTTGGCCGTCGGCCTTGGATCGGAAAATGCACATGTAGATTTGAACTGGGTACCTACTTTAATGGTATTTTACATTTTGATTGATTTTGGGGGAACCAAGCGAGCTATATGATCGTGTAAAATATAAATTGTGCAGAATAATATCGTACATTTATATTTTTAGGTAAAACCCCAAAAATGTTTCATTCTAGTACGAAAAATCACAAAACATAGTTACTTCCGGTCAAAAAAACGTACTTCTGGTTAATGGATTTTTTTTTGCTAACGAACTCGTTCAAGCGACGTAGACAACCAACTTGTGTACCTTGACCAAATTGGACTTGAAATGAGGCCGTTAGAGTGCGAACACATATATATGTAGTCTATATATACAATTGATTTTTAATGACACCCAAATATGGATCTAAGGACCATGAATGGTGCTCATTTACTACTCCCAACCTTAGGTATCATCATAAGGTCAGACCAGAAGGTGATTATATCACATGTTATTGAGGGATGCTGATTTAAGGTATATATTCCTGGTTCTCATGAATAGTGTTACTGGACCGACTGTTGTGAAACATAATGTCCATTGGACTATTTCTCAACAGATTGTCCCGTATCCTAACCTAATGCATTAGGCTTATGGAACAGAACAGCCTCTTTAAAAACAATTGCACAACTATAGGGTTTTTTTTAATATAATGTTTTTTCCTCCTCTCATCAAGACTTTAATTTTAATAAGTTACACACACTTTTAAAAGTCAACTAAATCCTGAGATCTACAAATCTGACAAAAATGAGTATATTTAA
>JAGFPH010000942.1:344069-370885 GCA_018207615.1 Philaenus spumarius
TTTTGACAAAGTAATATTTTACATTGTTTTATTTTACTGTAACTTATGATTACTCACTTATATATAAAATTTAGCTTCATATTACAACAATGGAGGTCATACACGTTAATGGAGTATCTATTCCTCACAGAGTAGTTTCTTCTAGGCCAGATAGCTTATTCATATTCTACTCTTTGGCTTTAATTGTGGTACATGACACGATTCACTGGGGTTTGAGGTGAGGACCAGAGTTGTTAGTCATGTTTCAAACAATTGGTGCTGGTTCAAATCATATACTTTAAAAGTAACAGGAGATATTTATTCAACCAAAAAAATATAAATATCGCAGATAATAATAAAACCGGAGAATAAACCGGTAACTTTTGGAACCTCCTGTGAAATTCAAGCAGAATCCAAAATATTTTTTATGAATTTCGTGTGTACAGAGATGGTTATTTGTTGAGGGAGAGTTTTGGCGAACCGATTGAGGGAGTAGGGAGGCTAAGGTTTACTGGGGAACTGACGAGAGGCCACTTTGATGGTCTTATTCCTCTCACACCTTCTTTACCTGACAACTCAATGGATATTAGTGTGGAGGAAATACAGTCAGCTTCCCAATCCCCGGTTTTAGACAATGGTCTCCAAATTTCTCAACTTCCAACCCTATCAGAACAGTGTTCATCATCATCTGATGCAGTTCGGTCGCATCCAGAACAAATACCAAAAAACGAGGAAAAAATGACAAAAGCGTTTTTCTAATACAAATCGCGTAAAAGCACATAGGCAAGCAGTAAAAACCCCTGTTTTAAAATACACACAGAATCAGCTAAAATAGTTTAAGATTTGCTGTAGGTAACCATATTATTGCAATAGCGAACATAGTCCTGTCAGCTAATAGTATATATAGACAAGTAAGCGCACGGAGAGGGAATAGACAATACATAATATATTATAATACGTTATTATAATATTAAAATTATTATATTACAATTATTATTACAATAATTATCCCTTACATATTGAATTATTCTTAGAATTCTATGTAGAGTGCATACACTAATACACTCACTCAAAATCATTAGTCACTAAAGAAATACTGCTTACATTATAATGATCACTATTTTTCGCATACTTATTAAAATTATAACATTACTACATAATATAATTACAATAATATTACTATATTATAATATTATATTAACTAAGTAATTATTTTTACCTTCTTTAGTATGTCAATCTAATCCTTTGTTTTGTTCTTCTCCTACGACTGCGGTTTCGGGCATTCGCCCATCTTCAGGTACTTCTACAATGACACAATAACACTAAAAAAAAAAAATACTTAAACTTTTTACTTTTAACGATCTCCAACACGGAGTAAAAATTTGTATGTGCAGTTATGTGTTAGTGTTATTGTGTCACTGTAGAAGTACCTGAAGATGGGCGAATGCCCGAAACCGCGGTCGTAGGAGAAGAACAAAAAACAAAGGATTAGATTGACATACTAAAGAAGGTAAAAATAATTACTTAGTTAATTAATACACTAATCCGTAGGCTACAGCATGGAATTTAAAATAATATTATAATTATTATATTATAATATTATAATTATGCAATTTCAAAATATGATATAATATTTTTTGACAATATATTGACTTGTGTAGTTTGTTGACCTTTATTCTCCTCTAATATTAATACTGATAAAAATATAAATCGGTCATAGAAGTTATCACGTGTCCAACGTGTGGTCTTAAGCACACCCAATGTTTTTAATAGGTATTACATTTTATAACTTTTATTTTATAAGGACTGGTCATTGTT
Source organism: Philaenus spumarius (assembly GCA_018207615.1). Classification (NCBI taxonomy): domain Eukaryota; kingdom Metazoa; phylum Arthropoda; class Insecta; order Hemiptera; family Aphrophoridae; genus Philaenus; species Philaenus spumarius. Next base: position 345,867 of record JAGFPH010000942.1, read on the forward strand.
TGATTTATTAACTCAATCAAACCTAAGATTTATTATTGGCACAGGTACTTTAATTAACAAATTTATGTTACAAGTGTTCTTCATTCACACTAGTAGCGACTTCATCCCGAATCACCTAAGCCATGTTGTTATTATGGTTAGTAGCACTGAAATATTATTTGATTACAACTACATTTCAAACTAAAATGAATTTTAAATGTGTTTCAGGAACAACCGGTTTTGGCTTTAAATTTCAATATTTCTGCTTCACTTGATCTTAGTTGTATTTTAATAATGGCATCACAGAGTAATAGTCCAAATCCAGAAATGCTGCGAGCCATTGCTTGTGGGGAACTTGAGTATAATTATTAGGGATTTATTCTAGAGATTTCATGTATAGGCCTAGTTTATTTTTATATAATTTTAACCATTTCCTATTAATGAGTCAATGAACAACGCTTGGATAGTAATTACATAATTGTAATCAAATGGCAATCTGAAACAAGACCAAATTTAAAATTAACTTACCAATGGATAGTTCAGTAAATTTGTATGTAATTATTTATAATTTATTTATTGATACCCGGCTGTAGGCTCCCTTTTTTACATTCCCTAGCAAACACTGACCAACATGTAACATTTTACTGTATACGTACCATTTATTACGCGACATTATTGTACCATATTTTAAATTATCTATTTTCTTAAACTCTGAATACTATACTCCGGCTGATCTGCTTTTTATTCATACATATTAATACCTCTTATATCCTACATATTATTACATTTAAAGTAATTTAATATCCTATATACAAAAGCAATCCCACACACAGCTGCTCCAAAATGCATGTATATTGTGTAATTTTGTAGTCAAATATATAAAAAAGGTTATTCTCCCAGTAGCTCTACAATTTATTAGTGACAAGTGAGGCAAAAGCTTTGTTAACAATCCTACAAAGTCAACTAGCATGCTTCTCACTAACTTTGTACTTGTAAAAATTCCTTTGAATCTCAAATCACACAATGGTGCAAGAACTAACTCATATGGGACCGACTTAAGTTTTTCTTTATAAATTCTTTTTTTTTATGTTTTTAAAATTAAAATCCTATAGTTTGATAAGTTACTTATGGTTTTTGTGAAATTTTTATTTTAGTTTTGAAAAAAAACCAATGGAACAACAGTCCCGAAAGGGTACATTAATCCTCTATTTAATCCATAAACGTAGAAATTTTGATGATTATTGACAAAAAAAGGGATAGTAAACTAATTAAAATATTATATTCACTAAGAACATACAATTTTAGTTTCTATTTAAAATATTTAAGCAAATGTATAAAACGAATAACTTTCAATAAAATTTCATTGTACAATAATATATTATTTTTTGTTTTACATGGAAAATTTAAATGCAATTGTAGTGAAATCCAACTCCAAATGCACTGGACGCATTTCATTGTAGTGCAATGTAAATGCATTCATTCGTTTTGCACTGTCCACAACTTGTTTGCTTATTTCTCTAGTAAAGTCCATCAAGTCGTTAGTTGTTGTACAACGGTGTTCGACGGTTAAGTATCCAAGCGTTATTCAAGAACGCACTAATAGGAAATGGTTAAAATTATATTAAAATAACTAGGCCTATACATGAAATCTCTAGAATAAATCTCCAATAATTATACTCACGTTCCCCGCAAGCAATGGCTCGCAGCATTTCTGGATTTGGACTATTACTCTGAGATGCCATTATTAAAATACAACTAAGATCAAGTGAAGCGGAAATATTGAAATTTAAAGCCAAAACCGGTTGTTCCCGAAACACATTTAAAATTCATTTTAGTTTGAAATGTAGCTGTATCTATTTTGATCATATTTTTCTAAATCATCATTATTAGGTACTCATTTTATTTATATTTATTTGGTAGCATAGGAAATGCAATGTTAGTCAAATAATATTTCATTTCATTCATTTTATTTATTGGTTTCTTTGACAAAAATAATTTGTATAAAACAAATCATATCACAACACACTGGAACCAGGCGCGGATACAGGGGGAGGGTCATGGCGGTCATGACCCCCCCCAAAAACATTTTTTAAGGCTTGATTTATATGTTTGATTTTACCCTACAAGCGCCAAATAACACTATATTGTCGTGTTAGCCCGCCGAGCAAGTGGCAGGCAGCATTATTGTATCGTCTGATTGTGTTGAATATTTCACCCACTAAATTATCTAATCTCAATAAAACAAAAACGATTGGAAAGGAAATGTTTTAAACATGAATTTTTGTATTTACAAATTTGTTCTAAAACATATATTTACATATTATGTAATCAACGTTTGTAATTGTATTTGTCTAAAGAGATGACGTCGCGCGAGAAACAAAAAGAAAAGACACAAAACTTTTCACTTTTCTAAGGCTCACAATCTGTGGTTAGACAGACTTGTTTTGAAAAGAATATTTAAGGTCACCTTTGGATTCGTTAAGATTTGAACTTTCTAACATTGTCTTCCAATCATTCGCCACTCTTATAATTTTTTAGATATGAAGTTTTTGTAAACCCTTAAGATTTTACAGGTTTTCAACCAATGAGTAAGCATATTTTGTAATCGATATATCTAGTACAAATCGATATACTTGTACATTGATGTTTATATGAATTTTAGTGTAAATTTTATGTTTTCGTTTGATATAAGGAAAACCTGATTTACTGTTCATGGGCTACAGCTATAAGTCTTGTCTGTGAAATATGTAACATTGCGCCGATTGTCTTAGCGCATTTAGCCCAGCCAATAGAGCAAAAAGAAGTCTAATTTTGTTATTGAATTTAACAGCAACCGACATCAACAGTGACTTTAAGGGTAGCACAAGGGTATGTAAAAAACAAAAACTATCAGGCAAGGAGCTTTTGCACATTTCGTATAAACAAAAATTACAATAAATTGTGACTTTTGGGGTTTTTCGTTAATATTATAAAAAATTATGAATAATCACGATACTTCCAAAAAAAACCTACAAATTGTTTTTTATAGACCCTGACTGAACCATTTTCTAATGAGAAAAGTCGGGAAAGCGCTTAAAAACTGCCATCTTTTAAAAGTTCATATCTTTGTTAATTTACAATATTAAGGGCAGGTTTTTTAGAAAATTATTGTTTATAATGTGTTCTTCAAATAGGAAGAAGATGAAATTTGTCGCATTAATAGTTTTTGCACAATTGCAGTAAAACAATGTAGTCCATTATCTTGCATAACGCGCCCAATTAACCTGAATGGCCCGTTTTAAATTTACTGATCGATTCCGAAAGTAGACACATTAAAATCTACAATTCGAATATCTGCGATTTTTTAATAACATTGATAAAGTATAATAAAAATGCTTCAGAACATAGCGCGAAACGCGTAAATTTGCGGCCGACGCCGATGGTAAAATTGCAAGAGAAGCAGTGCATGGTAGTGACGGAAACAGCAGCCTGATGCGCGCAGATTGCTATTCTCTTCTCCTCTGCATTATGCAAGATAATGGCCTAAATTGTTTAATACTGCAATTGTGCAAAAACTATTAATGCGACAAATCTCATATTCCGCCTGTATGAACATACTAAACAATAATTTAAAAAAAGATCTGCCCTAATTATTGTAAATTAACAAAGGTATGCACTTTTGAAAAATAGTAATTTTTATTTTTTATAGACTATTTGTTTGCCTTGGACTGTTTATATATTGTAATGAAATTACCTTCGAAATAGTCTTCAGTCCTGTGAATGTAGCACTAGCTACAGCGCTGTTTCGCCGATCACTGTCGGCTCTGATTTTGTGTGTGTTCGTGTTGTGTGTTGTTCGAGTTCGTGTTTTATGTGTTAATACAAGCCTGACGAAGCCGACAGTGATCGGCGAAACAGCGCTGTAGCTAGTGCTACATTCACTGGACTGAAGACAATTTTGAAGGTAATTTCATTACAGTAATTTTTAAGCGTTTTCAGACTTTTCTCGGTGAGAAATGGTCTGATCGAGGTTTTCAAAAAACATGTTGTATGTTTTTTTTAATTCTCTACAAATGTTTCGTTGGAAGTATCGTGATCCTTGCATACATTTGTATAATATCAACAAACAACCCAAAAAGTCAAAATTTATTGTTATTTTTGTTTATAAAAAATGCGCAAACATTTCCTTGCCTGATAATTTTTGTATGTTATACATCTATGTGCTACCCTTAAAGCCACTGTTGATGTCGCTTGCTGAAATTCAATAACAATAAAAAATCTCTAGTGGTTGGGTTAATTGTTTTACGGAGCGCGCCGCTGTATGGAGTTGTAGGACTTCAATAAGTGAGGGCTTGTGTTACTTTGTTTTAAGTTTGGTGAAACAAAGTGGATTTAATGATCGTGTTGTGGAGTTATGATTTCAGTACCGTTCCTGTTAACTCTTCAATAATTAGGGTTTATTTTATTCTTTAATCTGCAAGAAACTCTTGCTCTTTCAATAAAATATTTATGGCCTAGAAATGCATTAAAAACTATTCCATAGAGTTTATACATATTTTTTAATTCCCCAGACCCGTTTTTGTTAAATTCTTGGTAATGTTGTTTTCGACTTCTTATAACCCCTCCCAAAATGACATCCTGTATCCGCCCCTGACTGGAACAGTATCCACAAAATACAACTAAACAACAAGTAGTGCAAAAAAATAGAGCAAAATATACAATAATCAACATAAATACAAAAAATTAAGTTAATAAGACAATAATTTAAAAAGTTAAAATGCTTTGCAAAAAAAAAGAGATCACATCTATCACAAAATAGTATCATGATGCACAAACTCATCCACCGAGTAAAAGGATCCAGACAATAGAAATTGTCTAAGACTGTTTTTAAAAATCCTGTAGTTTGGGGATTTTTGAATGCTTTTAGGAAGCTTATTCATGAACTTTGCACCAGCTTGTGAGGGAAGTTTACTGTATAAATTTAACCTGTGCTGTCTGGCACAATACTCACAAGCTTGTCTGGTACTGTAGTTGTGTATATCCATATTCTGGACATGATCACACTTGAATTAAAAAAAAAGCAATACTTCAAGTATGTAAATACATGGAAGTGTAAGTACTCCATAATTCTTGAAATAGTTTTTACAACTTTGTCTTTTATGTAGCCCTGCAATAAGCCTTATGGCTCTTTTTTGTAAGACAAACACTCTTTTCATGTTCTGAACCAATGAATACAGAAACTATAAGAAGCGCAATCCCCATGTTAAAAAATTCAGCCCAGTTTTATTTGAACTTGACGAGGTTGCCACGGCGTTCACTAGGTAGCGGAAGCACCACTGTCGCCGCCGTGCCTGTGCTAGAGAGACAGAGAATGGCACTCAGGCGAAGCGTTGGCCCAGCTGCTACTAAGGAAATACACCATTTCTCTATTCCTTGTCAAAGGCAACGAGTTTCCATTTGTTTGTAGCTATAATATTTTAAGTATATATAATATAATTTGAATTTTTCCGGCTGATAAATTAATGTATAACTACCCATAAAACATTAATCACAACATTATTTTAAAAATGTAAATGAAAATTATCAGAATATTGGTAAAAGTAATGTCAACATATTATAATAATAATTTTGAAAATACACCAACATACATGGGAATAAAACTTTAATAAATTGTTTTTTGTAATTAATAAAATATAATTTCAAAAACAAGTTATAAATTATCTCTTTAAAATGACGGGACGATGAGTCGATGAGTCACCAGCCACGATATATTTTTGTATACACTTCTATTAAGAATTAAATGATAAAACCTTTGTATATTTTGAAAACAAATTTCAAAAAATGTTTACACTTTTTACGTAGGCCTAAGCCTAAAGTTGAACTTGTTTCTTCTGTTACTGAACATTTTTTGTTTCTTTAGCTAATAACTTTGAAAATTTTCCATCAATAAATTTTTTACGGGCACATATAAATTCTATTTGTCATAATATAAAGAGCTATAGTATTATTGGTCGATTTCTATACAGAATAATAAAGTAAAGTTAGTACACTTAAATGTCATTTTATATAGTTTGCTATGCCATGTTTATGTTGTCATTGTTATTTTTCTTTCTGTAATTATGTGTTACTTTGTCATACTATAAAGAGCTACAGTATTATTTGTTGATTTCTATACAGAATAATAACGTAAAGAAAATACACTTAAATGTCATTTTATATAGTTTGCTAAGCCATGTTGATTGAATGGTAAACAATGTTTAGATTAAAATAAATATTAGTATCATACAACATTCTAAATCATTTTGCCTTTACTCTTCGAGTGATTAATGAAAATCAAACTTTTTACTAACTGGGAAAAGCAGTTAAAATGTATTACTAAATCTATGTAAGTAACTAACAAAACCCGAGACAATAAATCGTCTGATAGTACGCTATAACGAGACGGTAGCCGTGAGCCGTGGGAATATAGGGAGATTCTGGCGTGTACTTAATCGTATCTTTAACCTGCTGTAAAAACTAAACCACTTGAGCTAATTTTTTTGAAAAAATATGTTTCATAAAATTTAACTTATTGGCTCAAACTTTTACGCTTACACCTCGTCTCTGACCAAAAAACAAAAAAATTTCTCACAGAACAATTTTTTCGTGTCACAATTTAAAGTTCCATATTAAATCTTAGCTTTGGAAATTTATGTATACCTTTAAAGATTTTTTATAATTAATAATTTTTTTATAACGATATCATCCCACACTAATATTCTGTCAGTGTGTAAAATTTCAAAGAAATCAATGTGTTGCAAGTGTTCAAAACAACAGTGTATTTGAAACACGAGCATCACAATTTTAGCATCATCTCCGAGCCGTTTTGGCTTTCTAGACCTTCCCAAGATGGTTTAGGCACACTTCATTATTTCATACTGTATACAGGCGATGGGCCAGTCTATTTTATTCTGTAGTCGCTGGTGCGATGGCAAGGGGTTGGAGGGGAGTGTGCGACACTGGCGCCGACAGCCTGCGCCTCGTTGCGGCCGCCGTGTCAAGCTTGTTTTGGCGCGAATAAAATCGGCTGACTAGTCTCCATATACATTGCGCTTCTTATAGTTTCTGTATTCATTGTCTGAACTGATGAGTTTCCCCAAAGAAGAACTCCATAGTTCAAATAATGATACACTAGCCCATAATAGGCTGTTAAAAGTATCGATCTACCACAGTATGGCTTCAAACTTCTCAGTACAAATATACCTGAGCTAATTTTTGCACTGATATTGCTAATGTGGTCATTCCAGTTCAACTTGTTATCAATTAGAAGACCCAAAAATTTTATTGATTGCACTTCTTCAAGTATACTATCACCTAAAATGACACTTGGTGTCAGATTTGAGCTATGCTTTCTACTGAAGTTTTGTACTTAGTTTTACATGGATTGATTGTTAAATAGTTTTCAGCGAAATACTGTCCAGTAGCATTGACTTGTATAAAAGCCTTCTGCTCCAATTGTTGAACAGAATCTGTTTGAAAACATAGTGTTGTATCATCAGCAAATTGAATTACCCTATCCAAAAGGACTGATGATGACAAATCATTAATATAGAGTAAAAATAACACTAGGCTGAGAACTGATCTTTGCGGGACTCCTTGTCTCAGCTCAGTCTCTTTAGACAGCCTTCCTGCAACATTAACATGCTGTTTTCTATTGGAGAGATATGAGTTTATCCATAGTAATGGAAGCCCTCTAATACCAATATTTTCGCATTTCTTAAGTAACAAATTAAAATCAACACAATCATAAGCTTTAGAAAGGTCCAGGAAAATGCTCATAACTTCCCTTTTCTTATCAAGACCTTCCAATAAGAAGTCCATTAACTTGACTACTGCATCGATTGTGGACTTTCCTTTTTGAAAGCCATATTGGCTACAACAAAGAATATTAAATTTATCTAAATATTTAAGAAGCTGCATTAGAAACAGTTTTTCAAAAACTTTACTAAATGCCGGGAGCATCGAAATGGGTCTGTAATTATTAATATAATTTCTTTCATCCTTTTTAAATAAAGGAAGGACCTTAGCAGATTTTAATCTACTTGGGAATTTACCTTCCGAGAATGAAGAGTTTATTAAAACCTGAAGAGGTTTGGTAAGTTCTTCAGAACACTGTTTGATGAGCCACACAGAAATTTCATAAATATCAGTGGACTTTTTATTTTTTAATTTCCTAATAGTTCTAGAAACATCCTCTTCATGCACAGGCAAAAGAAACATCGACGACTCCATATCCCTTTTTCGGAGTGAGTATGGCTTACAATTCTTACCCTGAAATAAAAATTCTGAGTGAAGAAAGTATTAAATAAGTTTGAAACGAGTGATGGTTCAGAATAACTAACTCCATCAACCTCCAATTCCACATTGCCAGAATTAACGTTCTGTTTGCGAACATCATTAATAATCTTCCAAGAAGTTTTACTAATATTATTCGATTCACAAATTCGTTTGCTTATTTCATATGATTTAGCTGCCACTATTACATGTCTGTATATTCGCTTGTAATTTTTGTAAAATGTTTTAAATTTCAACTTCTCCCTGGATACCAGAATTGTTTTGGTTATCCACTTCTTTGTCGGTTTGTTTTGATTTACTTTCAATTTAATTCTTTTTAAAGGACAAGCAACATTAAGACAAAACATAAAAGTTTGGAAAAAGAATTCAAATTTATCATCTATGTCATTTAAGCCATCACACTTCTCCCAATCTTCATTTTTCAGTAAATGTTTTAAATTATTAATATTTTCAGGGAGATAATCCCTAACTTGTTTAAAGAATGGCTTGTTGATGATTGGTGAGTATTCTAGATTAATTGCCTGTGCATAATGATCTGATATTCCAGACTGAATAATTTTGACTGTTAAACATTCATGAGGGACATTTGATATAATGTTATCTATTGCTGTTGCAGAAGATCCCACTACTCTAGTGGGAGAATCTATGCACCATTTAAGATTATAGATAGCCAAAAGGTCTCGCAGTCTGTCAGTACACCTAGATTTACTTAAAACATTTATGTTCAAGTCACTACATATAACAAATTTTAAACTTTTAAAACATAACTTTTGCAACAGAAAATCAAGATGATCAAGAAACAAATCGATGGCTCCACTTGGAGCTCTATATAGCCCTATTACAACCACTTCACCCCTCTCGCAACTAAATTTAGCCCCTGTTATTTCAAAATCCTTTTCTACACAAAGATTCTCATCAATCTTAAAACTATCAAAATGTATATCCTTCTTTGCAAAAAGCACTAGCCCCCACCTTTATAAGACGTTCTAGAAAACTGACTTACTAAATTATACCCTTCCAGATTGAAACAATCAATATTATGTTTATTGAATCCATGCTCTGTAATCACAAAAACATTAGGATTCATATCGGAGCAAAAAAGATTTAAATCAAAAATCTTATTGGTGGCAAACGGTGCATTTTGATGTATAATTTTGAAAAGTGACCCTACCTCTTGGCTACCATTTGATGTGACCTCGCATACATCCCCCCCCCTAACTCTTAGCATCACTAACATTTACAAAACTACATCTCTTAAAATTATTGCACAGTTTTTTGCATTGTCACCCATTGATTGTGAATTCACTAACTGCAGTTCAGAAGCTGGGAGTGAAGTGTTTTGCAGTTTATTTTCGTTCCTCTTCCTTCTCCTTTCTGTGACATTACAGAGTTTAACTGGACTAGGAAAGTTAAAACTTATTTCGCTGTCGCCTGTGTCTACATGGGAACTGCAGAATGTCTCATCAATTGTTATAAAGGGGAAAGAATTGTTATCATTACTGTCCATAAAAGAAAATGTTTTCAAGGCTTCACTCAATGCACCACAAATCACCCTTTTTCCTGCAGTATTTAAATGCAATCCATGTCTGGTGTATTGACCCCTGTTAATTATACTATTTTAACTACAGTGCTACTAACCATAATATAACAACATGGCTTAGGTTATTCGGGATGAAGTCGCTACTAGTGTGAAGAACACTTGTAACATAAATTTGTTAACAGATTTTTGAATCGTGTAGCCTACAGAGTCCTACCAACATGTAATGTTTTAAAAGTAAACACATAGCTGATGGACTTTTTTTTGAAAACTAATAAGTGTCACCAACCCATGTATGTACTGCGACTAGAGTCTGTAAGTTAATATTTCTGGCATTTTTTTCGTTTTAGGGACAGTTGCAATACTGTTAGGCATGTACAAAACAACTCCATTGGTGTTACCAACTTATAAAATGTTTAGAAACTGGAAACATGCTATGACTAGGGATTGTAAGTTGTTAAGATTATTTTTTTAGCAGTTGCAACTCTGTTATATACAGGTAATTGTTTACTATTACTTTGTCAGAAGCAAACCTTCCCATGATGAGATATATGTTATATATTTGAACAATGAATTAACATGATTCAAGGCTCGGAAAAAGAGACACGAAAGACTAACTTATTTTAAAAGTTAGATGAAAAGTTAAAAGTTATTGGTCATCGTCTGATGAACAAATAGTGTCGCTTATGTATTTGTTGAACCGAAAAAAATAAAAAAAGCCTGAAGTTCTATCTAACCTACAGTCTCTAGTCACAGTATGATTCCGCTTTGTAAACATAAATAAGTTAGTAACATCAATTAAGTTGTTTTCCAACAAGCAGGTTTATTAAAAGAGCAGATTATCGGCAATGTAATTATTGTAATCAGTTGTTATGGCAAACGTACTGTGACTAAAGACTTAAGGTAGAACTTCAGGCTATTATTTTTGTTTAATGCTATCGTTTTTGCTATATCTTGTTGTTCTGGCTCTTCAAACATGTTTATTTGTCAATTGCAGTCCATTACCGATAACATATATGGGAAGGTATGCTTCTGACAAAATAATTTAGAAAACAGTTACCGTTATGTAATAATATAATTGGTAGCAGTGTTGAAAATATAACAATTTTTAAATATATATAGGCCACTTATGTATGACAAGGTCAATTCAAATGATATTTGAATTCATATTTATCTATATATATATATAAAATATATAAGCCAAATACCACTCACTCACTCACTGACTCATCACGAAATCTCAAAAACTACTGAATGGATTGGAACAAAATTTGGTATGTAGGTTCCTCTAGGGCCATAGGTGGTCACTAAGAAAGGGTTTTAAAAAATTCGTCTTAAGGGAGTTTGGGGGTTGAAGCTACTAAATCACGATTTCTCCAAAAACTACCAAACCAATTGGAACAAAATTTGTTATGTAGCTTCTTCTAGGGCCATATGTGTTAACTAACAAAGGTTTTCCAAAAATTTGAAATCTTAGGGGGGTTCGGGGGTCAAAAATACTAAATCACGATTTCTCCAAAACTAACAAAGGGATTGGAACGAAATTTGGTATGCAGTTTTATCTAGGGCACTAGGTGCTCGCTAAGAAAGGTTTTAAAAAATTCGAAAATTTAATGGGGTTTGGGGGGGTCAAAGTTACTAAAAAAAAAACAACCGAACTGATTGGAATGAAATTTGATATGTAATGTAGCTTCCTCTATGGCCCTAGGTGCTCGCTAAGAAAGGTTTTTAAAAAATTCAAAATTTTAGAGGGTATTTGGGGATCAAAGTTACTAAAAAACCCCATGAGAAATACATAGTATAATATATTTATTTATATATTTTTGTAGTAATATACATTTATTCATATATCATATATTTAAAATGTTTGGAAGTGGTTTTAACCTTTTCCCTGCGTCATAATTTTCATGCACTACACTAAATATTGCACTTTTTGTCCAAATTTTTTATTCACTTTTTTTTTAGTGTTTATTACTGTATTTTTTATCAATATTATATTACAATTTTGCAAAATAATAATAGTTTAAAAGTGTATTTTGGTTTTTTCGCTGTAAAACATGGTATTTTCCTTGTATTTATTTTCTGAAATAAATATTTTATCTTCCGCAATATAAATACAGAAATGTAATATAATAAATATAATTAGTAATACAAATATATATACATACATTTATTTTCTAACCTGCCCCGATAAATCCATAACAAATAATTTATAATTTACTAGTTATAACCTACGAAAATGAGAGTTTTAGAGTCACCGATATCACTACACGAAAATTAAAACAAACACTAAAACTATTGAAAGAAAACTTTATATCTATATTTATTATGATTTAGTTTTAAAAGTTATTTATACTCATAAATAAATAATAATTGTAAACTGAATAAACTAAAAATCACTTGTAAACATACAGTAAACAAATCTAGTATCTAGCACATACTTAAACTGTCAACAGTACAACAATGAACAAGCTTAAAATATTTTTTAGAGAGTGCAGCACATTACAGAGTCTATAGTGAATAAAGTCGTCTAAAGAAGATACAGAAATGTTTTTCCAAGGCCATGGACTAAAGTCGATTTATGAAGCTTAAAGTCTAATCGAACAATCGAAGGCGATCCGCAACGGGCATCCAATCATTGTTGCTTTGGTGTTCCTCAGGGCAGTAACTTGGGACCTTTATTGTTTAATATCCTCATTAATGATATTACTTCGTGTTTCGATAATTGTGAATATTTAATGTACGCCAATGATTTGAATTTTTTTTTAAATATTAAAACTTGTTATGATTGTCAAATTTTGCAGGAAAATTTAGTTAGATTATCTATTTGGTGCGAAAATAATAAACTTCTTCTTAATATTAAAAAATGTTGCGTCATGTCATATTATAGAGTGTTACAGCCTTTAATTAACAATTATAACATTGATTTGCAGCTATTGAATAGAGTTACTAACTTTAAGGATTTGGGGGTTCTTATGTCACAAAATTTATCTTTTAGTTGTCATGTTGTTAATATAGTAAAGAGAATTTATTCCACCTTGGGTTTTATTTGTCGGTTGGGGAGGGATTTTAATAATATTGTCGTTCTTAAAGTTTTATTTAATAGTCTAGTTAGATCAGGGCTGGAATTTGCCTGTATTGTTTGGTCCCCATCAACAAAATATTATATAAATTTGATAGAAAAAGTTCAGAAAAGATTTTTGTGTGTGTTATTTTATAAAAAATTTGGATTTAATAACCAACATATTTGGACAATAAGGTATAAAGAATTTTTAAGTGCATTTGAATTCAATTCGTTAGCAGTTAGGAGAAATTTGTTGAGGTTGTGTTTCTTGAGAGGAGCTATGTGTGGCGTGATTAAGGATCCTGAGAGCCTAAGACAGATATACTGGTATGTTTCACCTTATGGGATAAGAATTAGATCACCACTTTACCAGGAGCGCATTAGAACCAATGCTCATGCTTCGTTGACGCTGAACTCGTCAATTGCTCTGTATAATGTGGTCGCTCACAGGTGGATGTTTCCTGGGGTTTGTCGAGGTTTTGTAGGGAGACTTTGTCTATATTAAACCGGCGTTGATTGTGGGTTTGCAGGTTTTGATGAGACTCAGCAGTTACATAGTGTGTTTGAACATGTATTTCGTTGTTTTGTTTAATTATTTTTTTCATAGTTTAGGCATGACTTATTTTAATTTTGTATAGATGGCGCCCCAGTAATTGGGGTTTTAACCTGTTGGGGTTGCTTTTACAACAAGTTTCAATTATGTATTTCTTTTTAATTTCCATAGTGCCTTTTGATTGCTTTGTAATAATGTTTATTACTAGTACTTATGTCAAGTAGCAATCTTGAGTTTAGTATATTTTAATACTTTATTATAGCTGTTTCGGTATAACATATACCATCATCAGATGTATAAACACATACACACATAATACTGACACATTACACATAAATAAATGTAACATAAAAGTTCAGGTATTGCAGTACAAGTCAAAAAAATATTAAAAAACTGACTTCCTGATATGACCACATCTTTCTAGTGTGGAGGTCTTTTTGACAGTGAATAGTTGACCTCCACACTAGAAAGATGTGGTCATATCAGGAAGTCAGTTTTTTAATATTTTTTTAACTTGTACTGCAGTACCTGAACTTTTATGTTATATTTATTTATGTGTAATGTGTGTCAGTGTTATGTGTGTATGTGTTTATTCATCTGATGATGGTATATGTTATACCGAAACAGCTGTAATAAAGTATTAAAATATACTAAACTCAAGATTGCTACTTGACGTAAGTACTAGTAATAACCAGTATTTCTTTTGTTTGTAAAAATAGTTTGTTGAAATAAATTTATTCTTTGTTGTGTAGGTATCATACTTAGGCTATTTTGTTTCTCAGCTAAATGTATAAAATATGTTTTTTTATCATCAAACAAAAGGGACGGTTTTCTTATTAAATGAAAGGGAGGGTTTCATTTAAATTGTATGAATTCCTTTTTTATCTAATGGCATATAAACTCTTTTTGAATTAAGGGCTGACTAACTTTTTTTAATCTGGATTGATAAACAAACTGTTTATCACATACCGTATCTGTTTGTTATTAATTGCTTTTGCCTGTAAATGGTTTACTCTGGTGCTTCCGAAGCTCTTGTTCATTGTCAAGGTAAAAAGGTAAATAACATTTTCTTTTTTTTTTTAAATTGAATACATGTTCAGTCTCTAAATGGCCTCGTACGACTTCCGAAGTTTTATTACTGTTCGACTGTATCAACCCAAGTTTGGGAGTCAAAGAAAACAAGGTCAGCAAGCTTAAATTAATGCAAATATATTTGCTTTATAAAAATATGAATTTCTAAACATCATTATAGTAATGTACATAAAATAATTGCATTGTGCGAGTAAGCAGATTTTAAAACAAAACTTTACGTTTAAAATTTTGAAAGTGAACTGTCATACTAAAAGTGTTATGCCAAAATCTTTAAACTAACATTATACTGTGTAACCACAACTGAGATCTGTTGCCGTGCTAATGGTGAGTTTAATGTTGCAAGCAGCATGCTTGTTATCAAATTCAAACATGTTATACTTTTCTTATTTACAGTTACACATTGTTGTAGAATATCTTTCATCCGAGGCACATTGTACAAATATTGTATTTTCTTCCACTGTGATTTTATTGCCACTCTCAACAAATTTATCATCATCTTTCATGACTTTAGAAATACATAGAAAATGTTTTTATTACCACTTATTTCAGAGTTTGAGATAGAATTATATTTGTTATTATATTTGGTGCAACACTTTTGCACTTAAATAAAATTGTTACAGAGGGGAAAACCTTTAATAACAAAATTAGGAGGGGACTTTTGTAGTGGGGCTGGCTGCCCTACTCTTTGCACGCCACTGTTTAGACCAAATATACTTCACGAGTTCAATAATTTATATCTTTTTATTAGAAAGTTAAGTTCACAAATAATATTATAGTGAGTGTTTTTATTTGAAATGTCCAACTTGAACTATTCCTTATGGTAACACCTAAGGTCGGGAGTAGTAAATGAGCACCGATCATGGTAACCAGAACACATTTAGGGGATTATTAAAATTTTTTATTCATATGTGTTCGCACTCTAGCAGCTGCGTTTTAAGTCCAATTTGGTTCTAATTTGGCACACATTTTGGTGGTCTGCGTTGCTCGGACGAGTTCGTTCAAGAAAAACTCCATTAACCCGAAGCACGTTTTTTGACCGGAAGTAACTATTTTTTAATATGTTTCTTACAAGTATGAATGTTTTATAGATTTTTATCTGAAAAATAAAAAATATTATTCTGCTCATTTTTTTTTCACACGACATAGCACGCTTGGTTCCCCCAAAATCGATCAAAACGTAAAATACCATAAAAGTACCTGTTTCAAATCCTTACCGTGGGGTCATCTTCTGATCCGCCGAGTTTTTATGTTTGCGAGCAAAGCAGTCCACAAGCCGAGCTCTCAAGGACGAGGTGTAAACCTGCACCACAAGCGGAACGTAGCAGCGCGTGAGTCGAAGCTGGAGGCTTAGGTAAAAACAAATTCTACTAATATTTCGTATATGCAGCCACCTATTCAGCCCCTCCTTGAGTAGACCAATTCCCCGAATTCGGTTGAAACTCTAAAACATAAATGTACGTCAGAGGTTCAGCTGCGTAAGCGAATTATTATTTTAGAAATTTGATTTAATACTTTTGATTTAAATTCATGAAAATGCAGTATATTTAAGAAAGAAATTAACTCCCAAGGCCTTAGAGATAAGCCAACTTACAGCTTTCTAGCAGATTTAATCACCTACTTTTATCATATACTCACTTTTAAAAAAAATTTAACTTTTTCACTTTTTACCTTATAAACTGTTTTTTTTCGAATATCCTTTTTGTTCCATCAATGGCTTGAAAAATCTTTCTTTGGAATGTTTAACATTCAATAGTTTTAATGTATTTAGGTTTATTTGGAATTCTCTTTTATGTTTTGTAAGTCTGTTTGATATTAATTCAAAATACTTATCGAGTTTTTGTAGTCTGGAAGTTTGTATGAAACGCACACTTTTTTTGAACGCTGTCCTGAAACACAACTATATACTTTGGCGGTACAACAAACAATGCTAGCGTCCTTTCGTCTCTTCGCCCTCCTTCCTATCTCTACATCAACATTTTTTCAATGGAAGTTTATACTCATGATCAATAGTGATCTTTCTGTAGGCTTCAGTTGAAGCTGCAATTATAGGTTGAAATTTAATTTTGTTTTTTTATTAATAGTTCTATGGGAAAAGTATCGCTCCTAAATTATATATTTGAATTTTGAGCTAAAGTTTCTGTGTAGGCTACATATAATAATTATATTTATGGAATTTATTAAAGGCTGTTCGAAACTGGGTTAGAGATTGAGCATAAAAAACTACACAACATTCTGTCTTCATTCGTTACCAAATTATTATTACCGTAATACTTTTGTAAAATGAAATATACTTATTTTAAACAATATTTTATGATGCAATTTTTAACCGAAAATAGGCTTATAGAGTACATAGGAAAAAGGAATTGCAGTACATCCTGTACATCTTATATTTTCAGTTACTGTAGATATAGAAATTTATTTTAATATGCTTGATCCACTCTAATGGTTTAATTTTATATTCTTATTTGTGGGGTTTATATACATTTGGGGTGGACGTTAATTTCTTTTGAAGTCTAGACTTGGTATGTTGATTAAAACGTTGCAATAGCGAATTTGTTCCATACTTCGGTAGACAAAATACAAAGGAATAAATATTATCTGATTGGTCGCTTACAATTATTACTATGTACATGCGATTATTGTTCTATGTAACCGTAGACGAATATCAGAGAAAACATTTTGGTTATCTGCTTTCTCCTGATTCCTCTGTTATAAATGATAAGCTATTCTTATACCAAACAAATAACACTATTTCTTTACAATTGCTATTGGTCTAATTTGGTGTGTTTGTAGCATACTATAGTACATTTCAGGTTTTTTTTATTATTCCTTGCAAAATTAATTGGTATGTATTCTTTGCATAACAACCATTACAATGGTGCCAAGTGTAACACTAGTACAAGGGTTATTCTATAATTTACTTAGTAAAAATTAATTTTATCTGTCATTTGAATTTGCCATTGTGTTGTTTGTAAACTTATGTTTAATATATACCAGAAAGTAGCATTGTTCCGTGTCTGTCCAATAAAATCTGAGTCTTATCTTTTAGAGATAAATATATTTTGTGTACAATATTCTGTTATTCCTTGTAACACATTGAGTGGCTGGTAATTTTGAAACATGTGAAAAGATATTGATGTTGTATTTCTACACTTTGAGAGCTATGCCAAGCTCAGCCCATTCACAATTTAAGGGACTACTTCCTATTAAATCAGAAGATTAGGTACACGTACCTATGTTTTCAGAAGACTTAAATAAGCATAATTTTGTATTCCCTAATATTTAACACTCACCTACTAGTGTCTGGGACATTAGCTCGGTTTTACCTGGAAATAATTTCCTTAAAGTGCAGTCCTGCAAATTTTAGAATTAACATACCCGTATACAAAACCAACACTCATAGATACTGCATGACACTCGCCATCTTGGAAATTAGCAGGTGATTTTAATTTTTATATATATTGCATGTGAGTATAAGCATAGTTTCATGGCTTTAGTGTTTAGATGCTCTCTCTGTTTATCAAAGTTGGTAGGACTATTTAATTTTACTTTAAATAGGAAAAATTACTTGGCAGTGAGGAGTCCACCATCTGGTGTCAATTAACAGACTTTTTTGTAATAGTATTGGCCACTTTGTACCAGAGAGGGGATGTGATGACGTCTTACCCACCACTTTCCCCTTCCCTTTTCATTTTACTGCCGTGAAGTCGCACTTCAATAATGATACTTTCCCATGACTTCACTCCACTATGATGTCACTCCTCACTTTTGTACATTTTATTTAACCCCCCCCCCTCTGACAATCAGAGCAGCATTGTTTTCATCAAGTCCCTGACCCCGGCCAATCAGAGTGCAGCTTCTTCTCCCTCAATGCCCCTGGCTAATTAAACCGGGCCTTTTTTGACCCATTGTAGCTGACTTTCTTGTTGTTCCCGATGCCAAATTGTATGTAAATAATGCCATGTGCTTTACAAGGAATGAATCACTTTGATAAGATGTCGAAATCATTTATATTAATGCCATGTAGATGCCTTTGTTCTTGTTGCTATGGATACATTTAAATAATACGCGTGATGACGTATCACCAATGCAATGTGCAGTGTATTAATTGCAGTGTGTAGCAGCAAATAGCCCCCTCCCCCCCGTTAATTCAAACAATTCTTAAGATAGGCATAAACACAAAATAAATAACTGATGATCTTGACTTGTGAGAAAGTAACTAGATAAAATAAAACCTGAACACAAAATCTCACAATAAATACTTTTACTAACCTCAAACGCGTTTCAACGACAATATAATTTGGTTACTGTAGCCCGTGCATCACTGAGGATAGCGACATTGTCGTTGAAACGCGTTAGATTTTGTGTTCAGGTTTTATTTTATCTATAAACACAAAACTTTGCTATGTAATGTTTTCTGTCTGGTGACAGTTTTCTATGTTCAGGTTTTCTACTGTTCTTTATTTATGAAACAGAGACTACAGGAATACTGCAGAATTAATTTACTAACTTAAAGTAATATAACTGAATGCTGCAAGTTTTAGTTTAGATAAACACAATGGGATTTGCTGTACAATTAAGGTGTTTTGTCAACATTTTTAGTTTAAAGAAATTTAGGCTTATTGTACTAAAACTAAACTTTTTGGTTTTATTATGTTTTCAGGAAAGCGGCATTGCTGAAAACATAACAACTATGCCGCTGAAACTTATTCTAAAGGTATGTTCAGGAGGTTAAACTTGTTTGTTTTCTACTTACACTCTAGCATTAAATATAATTTGTTTGTTCTTAGATCTATTTTGATGTAAACAAAGTCTTTGGCCTTACAACAGCCTCCCATGGGATGTAGAGAATAAAATTATAGCAAAAGTCTAGGTTTTTATGTAACATAAACACCTTTGGCTAACCTTACAAATTGAAACACTAATTAATTAAATTAATGGGTTTGAAGTGCACGGAAAGTGCTTACCAGTGAATTGTAGGTTTAGAAAATGAAATGCAGCGAGCAGGAGCTGCTCCAGGATTTTTTTTTTGGGTGAGCCCAAGTTTGTTATAAGGTACATAATATATATTTAAAAAATTAAATATGTACATACTAAAAAAGTAGATGTTTAAGTAATTTTGTATAAATATATTTAATGCGGAAAACAAAAAGCTTGAAATATCTGAAATAAATGCAATTTTGTATTTTCCTTTAGAATCAAAGTTTAATGTTTTCTAAAGTTAACATATTTAAAATATTGCAGTGAACAAATAGGAGTAATGACATGTAATACTACAGTACTGTAGTTAAAGTATGTTGTCAAGAAATTTAAAAGCGGTGAACTGAAAACATATGTGTCTGATTTAACTTCTTCTTCAACTTATACTTGCGGGGGAGTAACCTAAGAGGTATGTTACTAACTTGTATTAAGTTATATTCTGGTTATAGGTTATTGGAACGCTGTTATTTATCCTAATACGCTATAAACCATCCATCTGTAGCTTGCCTCCTCTATGGAACTAGTAATACATTTATTAATCGCTACACTCAATTATTTCGTAAATAATAGTTTGTTTATTTTTAAGTCTAAAAGCATGGAATGGGACCTATTTAATATTAATTAAATTATATAGTTTGTAGCTTCATTGTATTTATACATTTGTAATACTATTCTATTGTATTTTTTTTTGAAGAGAAAATAATTAAATTTTAAATTTGTTTCAAAAGATTTGGGTGGGCCCGGGCCCAACCGGCTCACTCGCTAGAGCCGCCCCTGGCAGCGAGCATGATAACTGATTGTAATTGTTTAATGAAACATATTAAAGATTTTAACTACTATAAAATACATATAAATAAACGTTTAATATTTAAATAATAAAAGGTTATAATTAAATGATTATAATTAATTTGATAATGCTGAAAAAATTATTGTAAAAGATTAAAATCATAATACTTGTTGTTCAATTAAAAAACAAAATTTTTTTGTATTTTCTACAATTTTTATTTTTGAATCTTGCTGACCAAAAAAAAAAAAATCTTGACGGCATTGACGAGGCAGCTTTTCAATCTGTATAAGCTGCCTCGTCAATGCCGTCACGGGCAAAACCTTGGTCGGCAAGATTCAAAAATAAAAATTGTAGAAATTACAAAAATTTTTGGTTTATAATTGAATATGGAATTCCACCAAGTACCTTCGGTCATCACTATCAATCGTATACTTGTTGTTCTTAGATGGTACCAATAATTATTCATTTTACATAGGCTTAGCACTTAAACTCGATGTCTAAACTTACAAATTAGACATTGACAATGGGTTCACAGTTCAATCTGATTTTCACTTGTAATCAACAATTTTTCGATGATAAATAACTTACATATTTCTTACCATCACTTTGAAAGTTGTTTCAAATCTTTAATAAAATCTTGTTTCCAATTCTATATATATAACATCCAAGTACCACTCACTCACTCACTCATCATGAAATCTCAAAAACCACTGAACGGATTGGAATTGAATGTAGTACGTAGCTTGCGCTAGGGCCTAGGTGCTTGCTAAGAAAGGTTTTAAAAAAATTCAAAATTTTAGGAGGGTGTGGGGGGGGGGTGTGGGGGGATCAAAGTTACAAAAAACAACAAAAAAACACTGAAGGAATGACATTTGGTATGTAGCTTCTTCTAGGACCCTAGGTGCTAGCTAAGAAAAAGTTAAAAAAAAATCGAAATTTTATGGGGATTTGGGAGGGGGGGTCAAAGATACTAAAAATCCCCCTAAGTATATTTATTGATATATTTTTTTGTTGTTAATATACATTTAAATTTTATTTGTCTATCCGCGCAAAGCCGGATCGGGGAATTTTCTCAGAACCGTTTGAGTTCTGTTTCTTTGGTAAATAAATCTTTGAAAATGTAATGTTAGCCATCTTTGGCCGCTCTGTAAACAGCTGTCTGCTCTCGCCATTGATTGGTTACTACTTACTATGCAGTGTTTTAGTGAGCTTACACGTTGTTTAGTTTTGTTTTACTAGGTTATCGTGTGTCATTTCACAATAATTATTGTTGTGAAATAAAATTAACAAAGTCGACGCAGTTTGTTATAAAGCGATGAAACTTTTGTTTCGAGCCTGAGTGATTCCAATATTACCAATAAGTTTTGAAAAAAAGCTTTACTTACTAGTTTTGACCTAAATAATGCTGTTGCTAAGCAACAAAGTAAATAGATGAGGCAATTTTGTACAAGTTGGTGGTCAAAACTAACTTTTTTCGTACCGTAAGAACAAATTTTTTTAGAAAAAACTTGTTTTTGAATTATTATTTTTTTATAATGTATTATTGTGTCTAAAATATTTGTAAATCACTTACTTTTGTTTGTAAGGATATAGACAACAGAAAACAAACAACAAATATTCTTCTTTCAATTCAAAATATGTCCAAAATTATTGTTATTTCCGATTTTTGGTTATGAATTTGTATTTGTTCCAATAAATAAAAATAATAAAAATGTACTTGAAAATGAAAATATTTGTTTTATTTAATAACAATCTATACTTTATTCAGAGAAGAAACTAAAAAAAAAATCATAGAAATAATTTTTTTTGGAGTAAACAAATTAAATATACAAGTTTCGCTTAAAATTAAATGGAGCTGATAGGGAAACAGGGTCCCCAGTTAGTAGGAGTGGAAAGGGTTAATACCTTTTTATTTATATATTATTTTATCTGCCTATATTTTCTATTATTTATTGTTTTTTGTTATTTATTTAAATTAAATGTTTCTATATTTCATTTATTAGATTTTGTTTGTATTAAACTTTCAATTTAAGTATGCAGTTAGAAACATTTTAAGAATTTTGACAATTGAGATTAACATAAAAATAAATAATTACATTTAGGTGTGCTTGCTCTTGCATGGTCAAACAATAAATTAAAATCGTCTACCTGTATATATTTAAAGTCCACAACTGTAGCATGTAACAAGCCATTTTTTATACTAACAAGTTTTTTTATTGATGGTTAAAAACTATTCCAAAGTAAGTAGACTAGAGATAGTGTCATAGACGAGAGAGGGGACACAAGCCTGTTCTAAGACCAGTGTCCGGAGAGGGGACCGAGCTGATGACCTCAAAACTAACACGATGTCAGTCAGTCGATGTCCTTCAGCTGAATAAAAAACAGCTAGCTTTTACCACGAGGTACATGATGGTCGCTTGTTAAGATATAAACGGTTTGTTTGGCATGTGTTGCAAATATCTCAACTTTGCTTGGTTGCCGAAAGAGTACTTAACGCAATTAAAATTAAATTGTTAAACGTTTGTTTAGTCGAGACGAAATATGACTACCAATTAAGTCGCTCCGACTACGAATTTAATTTAATTTTACGATCAATCCTCTCCTTTCTCGGCGATACCGACACTACACGACGGCTACGACAATGCTCAGTTTTTACAAGAAGGTTTTCACTCAAGAATTTTATACCGCAACTGAAGTCGGAAGAAACACTCATCCCATTTAATACGAGCCCAACACTCTTTGGAATAACACTGGATCCTAAATTGTTTTGGCGAACCCACATAAAAATAATGTAAACAAAAATGTTTAAGCAGACTAAACCTATTAAAAGCAGTAGCAAGTAGAGACTGGGGTGCAGACACAACGATGTTAAGAAAACTATAGACAATGTTGTAAGATCTAAAATAGTGTTTGGTGCGAATGTTTGGAGTTCTGCAGCTAACGTGCACATAGACAAACTGAAGCGCATTCATAATTCAGCTTTAAGACTGCCTGGGAATAGAGTTGAACATCGAATCTTTGGACATTCATCTTGACAGAATAGTCCGGCACAACATTTGAAAATCCTATCGCTACCCCAGCTGGTTTCTAACATTTAACCCGAAAAACAGAGATCCCAGCATAAGCACTCTTCTTCTAATCCTTCTTGAAATCTTACCTGATAAAATCCCGATTGTAAAACTTAGCCCTTCTTGGACCTTCTGCTCTCCCAATCTATGACTGCACCTACCTTGCAATATCTCAAAGAAAGACATTCCTGAAACTCGTTGAGCGGTCACAATAAGAGCTATCAACAAGCACAACTATAAGATATTCTCAGATGGCTCACTGTATCAACTCGACTCAAAGGAACAGGATATTTTTTAGGCAATACCAATGAGCCATTCTAGGTGCCTGCACATTCTGAATCAAGTACAGACGTAGAATTGCTAGCAATTGATGCAGCTGTAGCTCACATCGACTGTGTGGAAAAGCAGGATACTACTATCGTAGAGTAAACGATATTCACTCTATGCTCGGAAAACTAAAAAATAGAAACATTTGGTTCCAATGGGTTCGGACATTGTGGCCTACGAAGAAGCGGATAAAGTAGCTGGGATAGCTGCTGACCTGGGCCCGATTCCATCAAGAAATCTATCGCTGAGTGCCGGTCTTGCTCTTTGTAATAAAACTCTTAAAACTAAATGGGTCGTACAATGGAACGAGGAAAAGGGTCCGCCATTTGCATTCGATACAAAAACTCCTAACAACTTGAAAATTTACAAGGGAATCCCTCGATCAGTGTCCACTTTTGCATCCTGGGCAAGAACCGGGTATATTGTTACACTGGCATACCTCTTCTGTTTTGGAAGTGCTGATTCCCACTTCTGTTTGGTTTGCCAAGAACAAAAAGGAAACCCTCCAACACATTCTTCTGCAGTGCCCTGGTCCAGAAAATGCTGCTAGAGCGCTGCTGAAGGCTATACTTAAAGAAAAATGCATCCTCGACAAATTTCTGACGGACAATATCTTTTGGCGACTTGCTGTCCTTGTTTACAAGAGACACCGCGTGATTGGTATTATCTGATACCAGATACACGCACAATAAGTAACAGCTACAATGATTTTGTTAAGAAGAATTATATTTTATTTTATTTTACGATTAGTCCTGTCCTTTCTTGTGGATACTAAGGACTTATGATTCGTTTTCGACTTAATTTCAAATATACTGATTAACTGTAAAACACTTTTTACACGCTTGATTTACATTTAAAATGTTACATGAAAACTTGTTGTAGAAAGGACGCCAATTCTTTCTAAGTATTTTCTTGTAAATGAAAGAGAGAGCGCAGTGATGAATAGAATTTTCTTGTCTTTCAAACCAGTAGGTTCTTAAATAATATTAAAGTATTTGAATGTTTTATTCTCTTAGGTTTTGGTTGCAACATACTTATGGATGTTTTGTAAATAATATTAATTCACTTTAGCGGTAAGACTAATGTTTTGTTATTTTAATATGTTTGCAGAGGATAGGTGGTGATGTCTGGATGAAAAAGGATGACACTGATCTGAATGTAAGTTATACAATTTTTTACAAACGTTCGCCATCATTTGTGTATAAAGAAATAATACACGATGTTTCGAGAGTATAGATCAACTCTTGTTTTTCACTTTATAACAAAAGTTAATTTGGAAAACTAGTAGCTTGATTATTGTCTGTTTAGTTGTGATAGAA
>JAGFPH010000943.1:0-24576 GCA_018207615.1 Philaenus spumarius
CATTCCAACCTAAACTTGCTCCTCTCGCATTGCGCTAAATAGTTTATAAAACCTATTCCTATTACAAGGATGATTTATTTTGTCAAAATTAAGTTAAAGTTTATTTTATACTGTTTTCAAAATGAGAAAGTGAAGTTTCCATGTACTGTATATTCACATGTGTTTAAGTATTAGAAAACTACCACGCTTTCTGGGCTTTCTATTTCTAATATTATTTATATTAGCCTACACTAAAAATAAATAAAAAGAGAAAAGAAGTAAATTATGAACTTAGACACATATTTTAAGTCTATTATGCTTTGTTTACATTCACACACATTAAAAAAAGTAACCTAAACAAAAAACTGGCCTCAAGTAAATATTTAGCACAAAATTAGCATATCTTATATATTACTAATATTACAAAATAAAAGTAAAATAGACCAACGCCACAAAATTTAGTGTTTGTAAATAATTTATGTAAGTATTCATATTCAATTTAATATAAATTGTTTAATTTATAAGCTACCCACATCCCCAGTGATAGTAAATTACTACGGTATTTTTTTAAACTATTTTGTGTTTGTATTTAATTTCTGTAGATAAATATTTTAATATCAATTGTTTATACATAGGCTAACCACCCTATTGATAGAAAATTACTAAAGCTAATTAAATTAATTAAAACTACTTTTGATTGGAAATACTGTGTGTACATAAACATGATAACATTCATTATTAAATCCATAAGCAACCTGCATTAATCCGCATTTACACCGGAGTTTACAACATGTGTTGTCAATAAATATTAAAAACAATCTAGAGAACGCTAGTTTTTTGTTGGCAACATTTCGATGTTGTAAAAAGTTTTGCAATGTTTGTAACAGAAATTCTGTTTCCCACTAGAAGTCGGTAAAGATCAAAGGGTGTTGTGACCATTAAATTTTGTTTACAACGATTGTTTTAGTACCTCTGCGGTGTTTAAAACACTTCCCCAGTCCCCCCGCCGCTCGTACCAGCACTACCACCACAATGTATTTGCTTTGTGGACCTCCGCGCCTTGCCCCGTCGCCACCGAGTCTGCTCGGCTGTAGCCGCTATATCTTGTCGCTTGTGCCAGTTATCATTATTACTTTCTCACTATACTAGGCTACAGTATAGAGAAAGTATAGTGATCGCAAAAAACCGATGTTGAGATTTTTGTGGAAATATCCGTTTTGGGACCCCCTGAGTCCAAAAAAGTGGTTTTTACAAAATTTCTATCTGTATGTCTGAAAATATGTCTGTATGTATACAAAGCTAGAGAGAAAACTATTCGATCAATTTCAAACAAATTTGCACCAAACATGTCAATTAGATTAGGCCTCTATAGATGTACGAAAAAAGGTTTTGAAAAACAATTCCTTTTGGGCAAACAAACAACCAAAAAACAGTTACTAATTTTTTATAAAAAGCTGCTCTACTGATTTTGATAAAATTTGGCTAATTTGTAGCCCTTAATATGCATAAAACTTAATCTTTCTAAAAATTCTCGTTTAGCTAATAATAATAATAATAATAACTAATTTTTGGGGTTTTTTTGGCCAAAAAGGAGTTGTTTTTAAAAAAATGTCAAAACCTTTTTTCGTTCATATATACAGGCCTAATTGACACATGTTTGATGCAAATTTTTTCAGATTGAATAGTTTTCTCTCTAGCTAATAATAGTAATATTTATTAGTTACTCTCCTACTTTAATTTGTATCCCCTCTCCTAATTTAATAAAATTATGAAGTCACAGTGAATCGGTTTAATAATTTAAATACGTGTGTGAGTAAGTATGGGCCAGTTTCTGGCACCATTTAATGTGTTTTGTGTTTATTGTAATTCGTAAAATGGAAAACGTTCTAAGTGAAATGGAGTTATGTAGCGATGGGGGGAACAGTGTCACCGCCGGCTCGTTCCCAGCGCTATTCCACCACCTGAGTCAGCGATCCATATTATTCATATCTATGGGTGAGGATCAAGCATTTGTACCGGGAACATCATGCTTTATGGAATCAGTCTATCGCTGATTATAAGGACAAGAATTTGAAAAATTATGCATGGGCCGACATCTCGCGGGAGATGAATCTCAGCAAGACCGAAGTACAAACTAAAATGAGAATATTCAATTTTCAAAAGTGGTGATTAAGTTAAAAAATGTTGCAATCAAAACTATAGACTTAAAATACACTTTGTTACAAACATTTGTTTTCAACCCTTAAAATGTTTTATACATTTTGTTGTTAATTCCGGTGTAAACGTGGCTTTAGTCTACTTTAGTGTACCAACCTCTAAATAAAAAGTCAGAACATTTTAGTACACATCATTTTAAAGTTAAGATTCTTGTTTAAAACTTTGTATTTTATATTTAAATTATTTTGTAATATACGTATACAGTGACTTTGTGTATATTTGTACTTAATAATTTCAATAGCTTGATAACTGTATTTATAAAATACATCTGCAGAAGTCAAAGTGGCAATTTACTGTCTATATCAGAGCCCACTAAAGAATACCGTTGCGAGGCGGCCAATAGGATGGGCGCGCAGCGTTGCCATATCTACTAGCCTCGAACACTCCTGGTATTTACCGCTCGAGGCTTGATCGCACAGTTTAAATAATTATAAATGTGTTGAGTCAGTTAGAAGCGCGGGAAGAACGTGACAACGTAGCACTACGGCGATTGGAGCGTTCAAGGTCTCGATGTACACAAGCCCGTCCCTCAACGGTATTCTTTAGTGGGCTCTGATATAGTGACGGTAATTCGACTGTAGCTCATCTAGTCGTCAACAAAGTAAAGATTTTTAAAGTTTCACGATCAGCGCATCCTTTTGTGAAACATTAACACTACTTGACTTGTGCTTAAAAAAAAATCTCTCCATAAGGTCCATAATCAAAGGTACAATCTACGCTAGGTTTTAAACAGATGATGGGTGAAATCAGCTGTTATATTATATGTTACTCAAGTACGTACGAACGTACACTCGCTTTTATAGGAGTTGATAATAATAATGTTTATTTTAATATAATGTTTTTGACAGTCTCCAATTTCTGTGGTCACAGAATATTTGCAATTTGTTGGTAGCAAACTCTTTCGGAATATGAATGCCAGAACTCAGAAGGACTCATAATACTCCAAGGACATCCAGATAATCATATAAAAACCTGTCCCAACCTAAAAAATCCCAGTTTATCGGTTTTCCCAAAAAGTCCCCTGAATGTGATTAACATATATATACGAAGTACAATTTAATAGGTATTTTAAAACGTTTTAATACTTTATTAACATTTTTTAAATATATCATCCGTACGAAAAATAACATAATAAATTTAATTGTACCACCTACTAAAAATAGCAAATAATATTTTCTCCAACTTAAAATTGTAGTCATAACTATGAACGATATAATTATGTTTAACGATATAACATTTATATAATATAAACAAAAGATTTGAAAAAAACTATTATGAGTTAATAGTCTTGGTGTTTATTCAAGCCCTTTTAAAATAGTGTAGACAACTAGGAATAAAAAAGTTGGTAGCACTTGTTAGTTGTTAGCAGTGTTGTTCGGGGGTGGGTATTTCCCCGAATTCGGGGATTTTGAAGGGTCTGTGGGGATTTTTCGGGGAATGGTAAAAGGTGGGGAATTAGTGGAGATTTATATCTTAGGGAACTAATATGTTAATAATAAACTTTATTATTACATTATCAACGAATTTTAGATTTTACACTATTTATGTAGCCACATGCATTTATTTTTTAAGTGTTATTTTAGTGGTCTTATTGTGTTGTCAAAATAAATAATCTAGATTGTTATTAAAAAGTAAGAACACATTTAGATAAAAGCTACTAAATAAATAATAATTGTGTATAGGCCTAATATATAAAAATAAATATTTGGAGTTATTTTTAAAGCCTTTGTGTACATACGTATATTTATTTGAATGTGATTCTTTTAGAATCCTAAATTTTAAAGGACTCTCTCTTATCACAATAATATATCAATTTCTAAGTATTTAATATATTATGTTTTTAATTCAAAATCCTAGATTTCCTAAAAAAATAATACCGGCGCAAATTTACTATTCGACTCTCGCTGATATTTTTGCAGACATATTCTTACTGTTAAATATTCAATACAGGTAAACATCCTGTGATTAAAGACTATAAGTTAGAACTTTAGGCTATTTTTTAAATTTTATATTTTTTTATTATTTTTCTTTTGTTGCCATAGCTTAGCCGGCAGCCTATTAACACCTATTGGTGTTAATATATAATATTGTATACAATATTAAACCGTTTTTACATAAGAATCTTGAAATACAGCATACAATAAGACGTACGCAATCAGGTGAGGAATCTTACCAAAAATCGTGGATTGTGTTGGGAATTTAGTCTGTGGGGTGGGGAATACAGTGAACTGAGAACTGAGTGAAGCAGTGATTTGATAAGTGAAGCTAATGTGGCAACACTGGTTGTTAGGTTCATTAGTTTGTTGCATTATGTTTTATGTTACTTTCTTTCTTTGTTCTTATTCTCAGTGTTGAAAATGTCGGGTATTTTACACGGCATGCGGGGATTTTAGAACCCTGCGGGTAATTTGGCGGGGATTGGTTAATATCGGGTAATTGCCGTGTATTTGGCCCCTCCAGTACGGGGATTATGTTTTTTTTTGCGGGATTAAGATACATGTTAAGAATAATACGTTTTCATGAATAGGGTAAATTAAATAATAAATGTAACATTTTCCTTAAATTTATTGCAAATGTAGCCTATTTAGTAAAAATTTCTGTTATGGTTGCGAATGACTTTCTCTAGGCTCCATATCATACCGTTGCGTCTGAGCACTACTGAACAGTTTCTCTATGGCAAGTGCGTTGTGCTTTATGCTAATAATTGTGGCAATTGTGCTTTGATTTTTGTTTGTTGTTGGCAGGATTGTCGGGTTTTGATATAACGCGAACGAGAGTCTGAGTCTAAAGCTACTTTTATCATTTTATTAAAAACACTTTTTATTTAACCTTTTGGCAGAATAAAAATTATATGTCCTACTCATATAATTATATTATTTACACAGTTAACAATTTTTCAAAGCCTTATTCATTTTACAATGTTT
This sequence comes from Philaenus spumarius, assembly GCA_018207615.1. NCBI lineage: Eukaryota > Metazoa > Arthropoda > Insecta > Hemiptera > Aphrophoridae > Philaenus > Philaenus spumarius. Next base: position 5,121 of record JAGFPH010000943.1, read on the forward strand.
CTAATTTAATTTATATTATAGACCTAATTTGAATTTAACCTGTTTCATTACGATATTATTTGATTTGTCTTTAACATTTGTATTTAATATTTTACAAATATGATATTTTCTAGTAAGCCCCCGTGAAACATCACAGGCTGATTAATTAGATGCAGAAATACATAAATTAATTAATCAGAAATACATTATTTACAAAACCAACTATTTAAAAACAACATTTTAAGCTCTACTTACGAGGCCTACCACCTCACTATGCTGACGGGGATTTTTAACTTGGTAAATGTGTACAATAATAAGGATTATAAAACTGTATTCCTATTTGTTAAACATTTTTATTTACATACGTTATTATATATCTAAAGAAAGATAAAAATACTATCTTTTAATTGCTTTCTATTTCATATTGATAAATCAAATGATTTAGAAGATATTAATATTATAGTGAAGAAATTAATAATTTAAAATGTTTATATGTTACACGAAGATGTACGTATGTTTCCGAAACTAAACGAATAGATATCTCTTATTCAAATTAGTATAAACAAATATATTGATGATAAAAGGTTGTATTTATATACAGTTTATAATCTCAAAGCAAATATTATAACGTTTATTATAGCATACATTAGTTCTGTAACTCATATTTAAAAAAAATCAACTTCACAAGATATTATAACGATTGAATTTGTAAACATAACCCCAAACAATAAGCTACACTGGGTTTGTTCAAGTATTACAGATGATGGGTGAAATCAGCTGTTATATTATATGTTAATCGCGTACGTACATATGAACGTACACTCGCTTTTATAATCTATATAATAAAAATGAATTGCTGTTTCTTTGAAATCGCATCAATTGAGAACTGCTGGACACTAAGCATTTTATACGAACAGCTGTTTTTGAGCGCTATGGTCTTGAGTCCATACAAAAGAGGCTGTTTAGTTTTTTCCAAATTTGAAACTTTTTCGGGAAACTTTTCAAATTTTTCTTTATATAAAAACCTAGTTCGGACTATTACGAACATTTTAAAACAAAAAATTGCCAAATTGGTCCAGCACTATAGTAACACATGTTTGTTTACATCATTACCATAGCAACTTTTAGCAAATTTACAATCAGTCTATTATTCTTCAAAACCAATAGCTTTTTAGATTAGATTGACAAATTAAAAGCAAACACAAACAAAAATCAATAAAACATGCTTAGGCCTACTATATTATAATTCAATTTAAACATCGGTTGTTACATATTATTATAAATAAAACAACTGTTATGGATCAAAAACTGAACATAATTTTAGGTTAGGCCTACAATGAACCAAAACACTTTTATTTGCAACCAATTTCTCTAATTTATAATCGGGTTATTATTCTTCAAAAACCAAAACAGCTTTTTTAGGTTAGATTGCCAAACAACAAACAAAAATCAACGAAAAATGCTTACTGTATTATAATTCAATTCAAACATCGGTTGTTACATATCTATTTACTTACATATATGCTGTTTAAAATATTGTTTATATAAATTGTTTATATAAATTGTTGACACCATTTGCAATTCAATAACTTAAGTCAAAAGAATGAAATTTGATAACTACCCTTAAAATTAAATAAAGCAATAGCGAAGCATTGCCGGGTCCACTAGTAGTTAATATTTGTAGGTGTTTAATAACATTTAGTCTAATAGGCCTATTTAATAACTGTTTGTGTGTAAAATTAAATTACTTTATTTTCTACCCAAAGGTTGTTTTTATCAACTCAATTTGTTTTCTACTTTTATTAAATTTTATTTTGTTGAGAGTTTTTACGAATGTTGATTGTGATATTCATGAGCTGAATCTATCTTATTATGCATATTGTCAATCATTATTTATGGGGGGGAATAATAGCCTGGGGGGGTGCCTTTAAAACAATTCTTGAACCTCTTAACATAATTCAAAAATCTATACTTAAAGCTGCATTGCGTAAAGGCCGTTGTTTTTCTACTGAGACACTTTTTGACGAATTTAAGGTTATGAATCTTAGACAAATTTATGTCAAAACTCTTGCAATTTATATTTTTAAAAACTACCGAGTTATTTTCGAAATTACCGATCATCAACGTTTGACACGCAGCTCAAAGTCACTTGGAATTTTAAATAAAAAATTAAGTAAGACTTTCTCGGTCTCGAATTCACATTACATAGCTCATGTTTTATATAGGAATCTACCTGACCACTTACGTATGTTTAATAACTTTAAACTTCAGACATTTAAGAAACATATTACAAATTGGCTTCTGGAATTGGGAAGGGACGGTACTGAGAATGTCATTGTATCCATCTACAGGTAGCAAATATATTTACCCTTGTTTATTGTACTACCTTATCTCTCTCGCTATTATTGATTCTCGTGTGTTGAAGCAGTAACTATTTGTTGACCCGGGTAGTTTTGGTCTGATATGGACTTGGATTCCTCCGTTTGGCACTTCCCACTCTACTCTACCTCTATTGTTTTTATAATATAAAACTTTAATATAGATCAATAAATATATTATGTCTTCCTTGTTGGATTTTTAGATGCGACTCGTGCCTACGCACAGGCTAAGCCTATGTGGGCACAATTTCCGTGATATTATTATAAATTTTTTCTGTATTATATTGAAGGAAATATAAATAAATTGAATTGAATTGAATTGAATTTATCTCATTTACCTATATATTATACTTAAGTGCAAACTTCTGGATAATTAAATCAAAAATGTTACCTAGATAATTAGACTACCTAGTTTTCGGGTATTTTAGCTCTTGCGGGTATTTTGCGGGGATTACCTTACTTATTGCCGGGTAAAAGCGGGGATTTTCTAAGGGGTTGGCGGGGAAAGTTACAAACTCGGTTGGCAACATTGCTTATTCTTAACGAAAAGTGATCAGACGATGCTATTCTAACAAATTTTGGTACCGTACTGTATTTTAAAAGTTCTCTTTTTAGTGTTTATAATATAATATAACACCATTTAAAGTGCAATACACACAGTTTTAAAAGGGTTTTATACAAACATTAATATACCCTAGAAATAAAAAGCGATAGTTGCAAAAGGAAGTGAAAATTGGAGGGTTCTTGAACGTCGCTGCAAACAGGTAGAGTTTTTATAAGGGTAATATTAGTTTTGGCTTATGTTTACATTACTACACCTCACCATATTGCATTAAAAATTAAATTAGCCAGAAGTTGTAACTTGCAGTCTCTACTAGCCACAATTCAATAGTACAATGTGCTTAGGTTGACAGCACTAGGCCTACTCTGTTTCCTAAAAAAGGTCTACATTTGTAAATTAAATTGATGTAGGCCTATTTCTATGACCAAGGATCATTTGTTTTAAGGGTGAATCTCACAAAATGTGAGATATTGAGTCCTTTGGGCATAAACACAAAATAAAAAACTATTATAAAGTAATAATGTGTTGTTATTATATAACCCCTTACCTTTCCACCAAACATAGTTTTATATCACAACTATAATTAATTTATTCAATAAGAAAAATAGCATATTATGTCTTAATTTGCCAGTAGTTCACTGTCCTCGTCTTGTTGTTGTAATGTTCACTCTAAAATAAATACTTCATAACCTCACAATTTCACATTATAATGGAACTATAAATCTCGGGAGATCGTCTGCTATCAATAACAAAGAACGTAAAATATGAAATACGTCAGAGTCCTTTTTATTTTAACTGTTTAGTGGCAGTCCCCAAGGTACAGCATGTCAAAGACGTCTAAAGTGAGAATTTTGTTGAACGTACGAGGTGATACAGTTTGGCGGCAAAACTCGACCCAGTGCTTGTGAAATGTGTTGAGTAGTACGCACAGTTATTATATTTGTGATATTTTAAGAAGTTTTTGAGAAATATATTGATGAACAGGTAAGTAACATATAGTACCTTAAATAAGTTGCCAGTCGTTCACTTTGATAATTCAAAAACTTTGTAGTTTACAATAAAGAGCATTGCATATACTGACAATATTTGTAGGCTTAAACCCTAACCTCAAATACGCAGTCAACTTAGTCAATGCGGCTTCTGCTAGCTAAGATTTTTTCTCAGATTTGCCAGTCGTTCACGGGAACGATGTGGCATATCGTGAACGATTGGCGCAATACTGGCTGTACTTTATGCTCCGTTTCTCTTGTACAATTAATTATAAGTGTAAGATTGTACACTTCATCAAATACTTTCATTCAAAATATGAAGTATTAATTTATTTACTATTTTTTAAGTAAATATTTTCAATTTTACCTTTTATAAAAATGTAATGCCGCTTGGCATATTTTGCAATGTGTTGGCTTTGATTCTCAATATTACCGTGTATATTAAGTATCTACCTATATATATATATATATCTCTTCTTATTTCTATAAGGGTTTCGTCTGTTACATCCCTTTTTCTCCCGACCTACTTAACCGATTTTTACGATTGAGGTGTCATTTTAAAGCTTATGATCTAGCGCGTGTTAATTTAAAGAACTGAAAAACGTATTATAATTTTGTTTCAAATGGATTTAAAAAATTGTTATTAATATTCAACGTGATGCTGAAGTCATGGGACTTCTCTTGATGTTTGCTTTTCAACATTTTTTTACCTTTAAGATTTTTAGTTAAGGGTCCGCTCTAGCTGTCGGCCATGTTGGTTGACACTCCATAAGACCAATGTCAAATTAAAATCCAAATTCTTCCTTTATTTTTGATCGGAAAATTATAAACGATATGTCATTTTAAAGCTATGGTAAATATGCATGCAAATGGCTTTTTAAAAATAAAGAAAAATATTTTTTTTAATATTTATTAATAATTTAAAACATTAATTTTTAATATTTTTTTATGTTATCACTATTAATTATAGCGAAAAACTACCAAGCCATTCGCCTAAAGAATTTCGTCCCCAAGATTTTGGTATTTTTTTTAAAACGCTATTTGAACAATTGCGGGTTTTAAATGGATTTAGGCTGAGCAATGTCCGTGTAACCTACCGCCGCTATAGGGTGATTTTAAATATGTTTTACGTTGTAACTATTAATTATAGCGAAAAACTACCAAGCCATTCGGATGAAGAATTTTGTCCCCAAGAGTTTGGTATTTTTTTAAAAACGCTATTTGAATAATTGCGGGTTTTAAATGGATATGGGATGAGCAATGTCCGCGTAACCTACCGCCGCTATAGGGAGTCGTAGGCTGCTTTCTGTTTTACTAGAGCCGACCCTTAAGTTTATATTTTCGTAATGGTATTTGTTCCTTTATTCATATTATATTGTTCCTTTATAACCTATTACAATATTTGTTGTACAAATTACCAAATTATGTGACACTTGAAGTACGGTACCTACCTAACAACAAAATTTAAAGAACTGAAAACGTATTATAATTTTGTTTCAAATGGATTTAAAAAATTGTTATTAATACTTTATTATTATTAATTTGACCGCTGTATAATTTCTTTAATTTCAGAATTTAGGCTTTTTTAAACATTATAGTACACAACAATTAATTGTAGTTGTCTGACCTATATTGATTTGCTATTTCTAATAAAAGGGAATCTTCCTAGTCAGAGATGACCAAAGAATGTTTAAAAGTTTGTTATTTCATGTAAACAACTTTTTCATTGAATAATATTGTTGAAAAATTACATTTGGGTTTATTTTTACTCAAACAGTGTCCATTACTCTTGTGTTTTATTCTTTTTTAAGTAGCCCACTCCAATTATACGTTGTTCATGCCGTCATAACGCCAGTCGTTCACAGTCAGCGCCAGTAGTTCACGGTCAATGCCAGTAGTTCACGCTTACCAAAACGCAGATATTTCGTTATCTGCATACATATATTATTATATATATGTTATTTTCTTATGCATGCCAAACCGGCAAACATAATTCAGCACAAACAATTATTTACTACTGCATTATTTACATTTTATACTAAAGTTTTGTCTGCAATGTGGAGCCGATTCATTTTAGGTTAGCTCAAATTGTTAATATTTCGTATTATTGTAAGAATCTGAAACTTTTAATTTTGTTTATTTGAATTTGGAAGGGTTTAAGTAACATTTATTAAGAAAGTTTTAATTAAATGTCATTTATACTATTTTATTTTTGCTTATTCTTTAGCGTGAACGACTGGCATTTTGTGTGTGACCGCTAACCTAAAAATATTTTTATAAAATCAGGTAAGTTAAATTCAGCTCTGCTGGTTATTTAGCATTAATCCTTAATAAATGTTGATTGTAATAGGCTACTCAAACATTTATATTAAGGGTATGATTTTCATAACTTTTCCTTCCTGAAAATTCCACATTTTGTGAGATTTACCCTTAAAATTTCAATTTGCAATCTCCCACATAGAAATAAGGTAGGCCTAGTAGGACTAGGCGTAACTTTACTATTTGACTCTAGCCTAATATTTTTGCAGACAAAGTTGTTTTACATTCTACTGTTAAATGTTGAATACAGGTAAACATACTGTGTCTAAATAGGTTAGGCTAGGTTAGAAACTTTTAGGTATTTTTTTAAATTATTATTTTTGCATTTCTGTCAGCTCTAGGTTAGCCTAGAGTTGAATAGTAAAGTTGCGCTGTACGACTATAATATGTTATAGCCTAATTAATTGTCAAAATAATTCTGGCTGCTCAAAATTCTTTGGTAAAGTCAAATCACTAAAAAATTACCTTGATCTATTTATTGCTAACCTAAAATAGGTTAAATTAAGAGTTATGTTACCTAATAAACCTAACTGCTACTCTAGTAATAGATTGTCCGTGCTAGCCTAGGCCTACTCCATTCTCTAACAAAACGTAGTCGCAAGTTTATTATTCAACCCTACTGTACGCCATATTGCGGCAGCGGTGTCAACGTACACGCAAGAAATGTTCTAATACGTCATTGTAGGCCTAATATTTAAGTTAACCCTAGAACCGGCAGCTTTAACGAAAATGGATTTTTTGGCATGTGCAAGCATTTATTCAAAAATTCGCCAAAAATAGTAAATGAACCCTAATCTAAAAGTGCTCCATAGCTTTTTTGTAGAAAAGGGTTAAAAAAATGTGTATATGCCAGTAAAAAAATGATAGAGATGTACCCCTAGTGCTACATTGTGTACATCAGTGTCTCGCGCGGTAGATAACGTAGCGCTACTAAAGTTAACCTCGCAAATGAGGACCATATGTGTCGTTCTTATACGTGTGCATGTGTAGTGTCTTTTTATGTGTTTGTGTTTTTTGTAACATTTAACGACCTCCAATGGAGTGATTTTTCATTCTGATGAAGGGACCACAGCCCCGAAACGCATAAATTAAGAGTATAAAAGAAGTCACAAGACGGACAGATTCATAATTTAATAGGTAACTATAATTTTTAGTTGTTATTAGTAAAGTGACTTGGACACCGTAACATGGAATTCAAAGAATTGAACTGTATACTTGTAAATTATCTTTTCATAAAAGTGTTTGACTTAGAATTAGTTGAATAACAAAAGTTACAAAAAATATAGAAAAATCTCGTCTGTACAAACTATACAGGATGCGCGCGCAAACTCCTATGTCTAGCCGTGTTGAAGTCCGTTAGGCTTCAGATTTAAACGTTAGGTGAGACTGTATTAGCAGTCACTTTCCCACAATCCTTCACAATAAACTGTTCAAATATAGCATATTTGGTTTACAGGGAAAGTTAGCTTGAAGCATTATGTTTACAAAGATACCAAAATATCTCGAAAAAACTATTGTTGTCACACAGACATCACGTGAAATAAATAACGCTGTTTATTGGTTGGAAAACTGACCAATTGCAAGGGTCTACAAAACGCCCCACAAGTTTAGAACTATTTGTCCGATTTTTGATTGGATGGAAGTTTTGGATAGGGGAAATTGTGATGAATCCATCGATACATATTTTTAACTAACAAAACCTACTGGGCGGGCTTTAAAAGAGATTGACGAAGTTGAGTTATTTCGTTATGTTTTCTATGAATTTTTGGGTGCCGATTGATTTGTAGAAAACTAATAAACTGCAACGATGATTACGTATGTAAATATACGTTTTAGAAAGAAATTGTAAATACAAAAATTAAAGTTTGAAACATTACCTTTCCAATGGAGTTTATGTCTTTTTGAGATTGGAAGATTTTAAGTGGGTCAAATATTCAATACAATCACTCGTTACAAATGTGTTGGAGTGACGGTACATTATGTACCGTCTGCCGGTTCTAGGGTTAATTAAATTTCTAAGTGCCTGAAATAAATGAAAACCGAAAATAACTTTAAAAAAATGTATTGTAATCAATTATAAATAGAAAACAAAACACTTAACTTAAACTGTATTCACAAGTTATAGAGAAAATATTAGACATATAAGCCTATCTAAGACATAAAACATTGGATTGTCAATGCGAACGTAAATAAACACGATAGCTGGTTTCCGCTGTTCCTACGGCTTAACATCACTTAATAAAATAAAACATTTTTAACTTAAACTCACTTCACAACTTGTTTAAATTACAATTTACACTTCAAATACTTTTTACACAACTGTTGAAATATTAGATGTATGGCAAGGGGCCGTAATGTAAACTGACGCAAACGGACTTACATGTCATTCATACAAAAGGAGCAATCGCCAATTAATTTCTTTTTTTTGTATAACAATTACAACTTTACTACATATAAAGAAAAATAGCTGGAAATTATTCAAACCTAAAGTCTCTAGTCACAGTACCGGTATGTAATAAACAGAAATAAATTATTATTTTTTTTCAAAACAGTTACAACCTTATTGTATATACTGTTCATAAAGTCCCTATAACTTCACAACTTATTTCGTTCCGTATGGTGAACACAAAACTATACAATTACATGTACTGTAAAAGTATATTCATTCATAAATATATTATCTACAAATTGTGACCCAAATAACAAATCATAGCTTACAACATATAATTGCAGTTCATAAATACATTAAACACCAAACAATACAATATTTATACGCATTGTGTATTATACAATACACAACATTTATACGTACGAAAAACAATAACTTCAACATTCATTTTTTATATTTATTTCTATATTTAAAGCTAATCTTCGTTGTCTGCAAACATATATCAGGTATGATGGTCGTAAAGTAAATGTAATCATACAATCATTATACCACTAATCTACTGAACTACAATTTATAATTCAACATTCAATTAGTACAATATACCTAGGTTGGCAGCATTACTCTATATCCTAAAAAAAGGTCATCATCTGCAAACATATCGGCCTAGGGTCGAATAGTAAATTTACGCCAAAACGTGACTTATTGGGACTCGTGATTGCCGTCTTGTTTTTTGTTTTCGTCCAAAAACTCCGAATTGCCGCTGGCAGTAGGACCGTTATTATGATGCGAATAACTACTACTGCTACAAGCTGAAAATTCAAAGTTGTGGATTCTAGTTGTGATTGGCTGTTCAGTAGCAATAACGGTTAGAGCTTTTGTTATATGTTAGAGCCAGAACAGAGATTGCATTTCTCTTATTGCTATACTAGGTTGTATATTGTGTTGCAGTTGCCTATGTGCTTAACGCTATTGTTGCTTATAATTTGTAAGTTTTATATTTTTACTTCTACTTAGGCCTATGTAGTAGTAGGCCTATCCTTTATTTGTTATTTTATAATAAATATTTACTAACATTTCACCTATTATTTAATATTATTAAATAACTAAGTAGCTTAATGTTTATGGTCAAAGTAATAATGACCTATTTTAATTTGCCAATCAAAACTAAACCCTAAAATTGAGACACTAACAATAAGTATTAAACATAAATAATTTAATTTCTGTTTGCTTAGGCTACCGGTTTTATAATTTTAACACATTTGCGTTTATCTTATTCAAAAAATTTAATTTACCACTTTCCATAATATTTTAATAATGGATATGAATGGATATTTCTGTGACAGTAATATAACATTTACTTTCTGGTAGCAGTATAAGTTAGAAATGCTACTGTGAAGTAATGACTATAGATAGATTTATTTAACGGCGACCTGCGCGGAAACTCTTGCGCATGTAGGAGAGGTAGGTGAAGGTTCCCCACCACCGCGCACCTCGTGCGCAGACGCAACCCCATCCCCCAGCCATCTCCTCTTTTCAGGTCTCGGCAGCTCAACTCATTCATTCTTATTTCATTGTTTGTGTTCTACGTTTTGTGATAATATCTAAGTAGAACTAATGAAATCTAAGAAAACCATCAAATTCAATAAAATATAAATATTTATAATTTCTAGTTGAAAATGGTGTCAAAAGTTTATTCTTGACAAGGTATTGAATAATTACAAGACAACTGTAGGCTATATCATATTATGAACAAACAAATCGATAATAAAGAGATGCATAAATGGTACAGTTTTCATTCAAATTAAATGTACAAAATTTCAAGAAATAAATTCTTACATTTAAAAATTATGAAATTAAATAGAACCAAAAATACATAATTTATGAAGTTTAATGGAAAGATATCAAAAATAATGTGTAGAATGTATATATGTATGTGTAAAACCGAATCCAGTTTCGTAGGTTTTAGACTTAGCGTTTGTTTAGGAGAATAAGACCTCTACTTCAAATATATTTAACCCTAGAACCGGTACCTTTAACAAAAATGGATTTTTTGGCGTGTGCAAGCATTTATTCAAAAATTTGCCAAAAATAGTAAATTTACCCCAATCCAAAAGTTTTCCATAGCTATTTTGTAGAGAAAGGTTCAAAGAATTTGTATATGCCTGTACAAAAATTATAGATGTAAAATTTACAAAGTTATTAGCTCAAGAAATAAAAAATGTTCAGTTACGAAAAATAAAAGTTCAACTTTAAGTCTACATAAAAAGTAGTAAACATTTTTTTAATTTTTTCCATAAATATAAAATAGTTTCGTAATTTAGTTCTAAATAGAACTGTATAAAAACATTTAACATTTTCAAATTTCTTATTTTGAAAACACGAGATTTTATGTCCTTACTACAAGTCTGCTATCAAAAGTATGCCAAGTTAGAAACGTAATTTACTAATATATGCTTTATCCAAAAATGAAATATTATTATAACAAAGTGTAGAGAATAAATCAAAGAACTGAACTGTATACTTGTAAATTATCTTTTTATAAAAGTGTTTAAAAGTTAGAAAAATATAGAAAACTCTCGTCTGTACAAGATGCGCGCGCAAACTCCTATGTCTAGCCATGTTGTAAAAGTTCGTTAGGCTTCAAATTTGAACGTTAGATGAGACCGTATTAGCAGTCACTTTCCCACGGTCCTACACAATAAACTGTTCAAATATAGCATATTTGGTTTACAGGGGAAGTTAGCTTGAACCATTATGTTTACAAAGATACCAAAATATCTCGAAAAAACTATTGTTGTCACACAGACATCACGTGAAATAAATAACGCTGTTTATTGGTTGGAAAACTGACCAATTGCAAGGGTCTAAAACCCCTTACAACTTCAGAACTATTTGTCCGATTTTTGATTGGATGAAAGTTTTGGATAGGGGAAATTGTGATGAATCCATCGATACATAGGTTTAACTAAGACAACCTACTGGGCGGGCTTTAGAGATGGACGAAAGTTGAGTTATTTCGTTATGTTTAGTATGAATTTTCGGGCGCCGATTGATTTGTAGAAAACTAATAAACTGCAACGATGATTACGTATGTAAATATACGTTTTAGAAAGAAATTGTAAATACAAAAAATAAAGTTTGAAACATTATTTTTCCAATGGTGTTTGTCTTTTTGAGATTGGAAGATTTTTAGTGGGTCAAATATTCAATACAATCATGCGTTACAAATGTGTTGTCATGATCGCACGTTACTAGTTGTGCGATCTGCCGGTTCTAGGGTTAATAATTAACTATAGGCATAATGACAACAACACCATTTGTTTTTAGGTTGCAAGAGAACCTATTGCTCAAAGTTTAAATCAGATGTCGGCTTTGTGTAAAGAGTTGTTTTCTAACTACACAAAGTAACTCTGGGCCAACATTAACATTAATTTCTATAATAAAATATGGTTTATATGCCTATTACACACATTATATCTGCTAGGATCCATGAAGTAAGTTTTAGTACATTTTTCTGCCAATCCTTACTAACACTTTCACTTAAGTTTGTCGACGCGTTTCGGAGTTCCTCCATTATCGAGACCTATTTCAGTACTCCTATTGAACCTATCGGGAGTACTGAAATAGGTCTCGATAATGGAGAAACTCCGAAACGCTTCTAGAAACTTAAGTGAAAGTGTTACTTTAGGATTGGCAGAAAATTGTACTATAACTTACTTATATATGCCTATAATTACAATATTCTTTTTAATATTCCCATTAACATTGTTTTTTTGTAATTGTATGTAATTAATTTAATCATTGTATTATCTTTCAATAATAATAATAACGTGAGTGGACATTGTAAGGAACAGGGCTGGTGATAAACAAATATTAGTCAAGAGAAAAATGCCAGCCGTTGAGAAAAAACTATGCAGGAAGGTGCTCGGCTTAGTTTGCCACATTATGGGAAAGTGACAAAATGGTAGTGCTAGGGGGAAGGGGAAGTTGTGTGCCCTCCCTCGAAACTATCTCCTTCTCTCTCGCACAAGTACTCAAAATAGGTCGCCGTCTAATAAATCCATCTATAGTAACATCAATCTCTAAACTGAATGTTTTGTATTGTGATAGTAATATGCTTTGTTATTTGTCCTTTTATGATGTGTTAGTAATAGTATTATTAGCTGTAAATATACAAAGTACAGGTTTATAGTATTTTGTTTCTTTTTTACCATTTTGTTAGGGTAAAAATGTAGGACGTGTTGATCAGAGGTTTTTTGAAAACAATTTCATATTATGAAAGAACACGTTAAACTAACTGTAAAAACACCAAAAATATCAGTGGGAAATAAATATTATAGAAAATACGAGAGAAATAAAAGTTGAAAATATACAGGTTAACTTCAGTTTTCTTGATATTTTAACACTAAATAAAAGACATAAATCACTTAATACACCAAATAATATAAGCAATAACTTCGCTAAACAAAATGAATGAAAGAAATCACGAAAATATACGTGAATTTGCTAAATAACTTTCTAAGATTTTTAGTTTAAAAACAATAACAATTATCCTTATTAAATTACATTTAATACCAGTAAAAGGCAAAAACGATCATTTCTTAATTGTCAACTTTGCCACATTGAACATATATAAGTGTAAACGATTACGTCACAGTAATCGCGGCATGTTATTGGTAGCGAATATAAGCGGTGCTTCTGGTGGCATTTTCCTAGTGAAACATTACGTCATACTAATTGGGACTTTTTATTGGTCGCAAATATAGGCAAGGGTTTTAATTTCTAAAAATAACTTATATAATGTATAAAAAAAATAGCCTGAAGTTTTAACTTACAGTCTCTAGTCTTAGTATGTTTCTAGTCTGTAAAAATACAAAAGTTTGAATTTCTAATATAGGCCCTAATATAGGAGGCACTGAGTACTTTCTACTCTAGTTGCAACAAATCTGGCAACTGTGTAATTAAATGGATGAACATTATACATGTTTAATCCCATAAGCGATTTTTGGTTTGTTTGTAGGCACGCTGCCCAATGCCTACTTGATCATTGGTGACATTCGACATATATAAATTGTGACAGACTCAGGTTCACATTGTATTACTTGTTCCACAAAATTAGAATAAACGGTCAAAAGTACTCGCGGATCAAGCGTATACAATAAAACCGTTAGAAGTCGCGTGGGAATAATTCTTGCACAGCGTTCTCAAGGGGAGTTTTAAATTCAAGTCTGTTTTCCCCACTGCTGTACGAATAACATCTTACCAGTAAATCTAGTTTACTTTACACCAAACGAAAGATTGAAGTTTGGTCTTCAAAACAATATAAAAATATCTATACAAATATATCGAATTGTAACAGATATCTCGAATGCAAAATGTGCTGTTTCATAATTGCAAGGGTTTACAGAACCTTAATATTTTCGAACTATGAGAGTGAAGTCTGATTGGAAGGCAGTTTTAGAAAGTTAAAATCTTGTGTTTTATTCGGCATTAGCTTTTCAGAAAACTACAATTTTAAAACGATGATTACATAATGTAAGTATACATTTTAGAAAAAATTTGTAAATACAAAAATTAAAGATTAAATCATTTCCTTTCCAACGGTTTTTGTTTTATTGTGATTTGATGATTTTTAGTAGGTGGAATATTAAATAAAAGTTGAGTTGTCACAAGACTACTCAATTTAAGCAGTCTGACAGTACGAGGGTTAACATGTAGGCTACATTAAGTGCAATCTCAATGAGAAGAAATACAATTTTTCTTGGCCTGTTTCTATACATATCATATAGCTAAGGGTATTTGGTGGTAAACCTAGAATTTGTCTCATGAAAAGACATAGCAACTGTTCAACTGTATTGTATTTGCTGTGTGCCAAATAAACCCCATAGCCAGGGCCGGATCTACATATTTTGCGCCTATGGGCCCCCCAAAATTGCCGCCCCTCCCCACAATTAACACTAGAAGTGGTAATGCTACCGTTTTTCCTAAGTTAAGCCATTTCGGTGCGTGTGCAAGCATATTTTCAAAAATTCGCCAAATATAGTAATTATAAACCAATCCAAAAGTGTTCAGTAGCTTTTTTGTTGAGAAAAGTTCAAAGAATTTATATAATCCAGTAAAAAAATGATTGATGTAAAATTTACAAAGTTATTAGCTCAAGAAACAAAATTATTTAGTAACAAAAGAAAAAAGTTCAACTTTAGGCCTACATAAAAAGTAGTAAAACATTTTTTGTAATTTTTTTGTAAAAAAAAATTTTCATAATTAGTCCTGAATAGAACTGTATAAAAATATTGATCAATTTCAAATTTCTTATTTTGACAACACTAGTTCAAAGACTCCCAATAAAACTAGGCCTAGTATGAATACTAATTTAGGAATATATTCCTTGCCCAAATTTGAAATATTATTATAAGAAAGTGTAGAGAATAAATCAAAGAATTGAACTGTATACTTGTAAATTATTATTTCATAAAAGTATTTGACTTAGTTTTACTTGAATCACAAAATTAGATCAAACGAATTGAACTTCTCACGGACGCATCAAATATGAAGTTCTGTGTGAAAAACCGTTGGAAGTGCTACTTTGGGAGCGTGAGAAAGTCGAGTTTTGAATTTCCCATTTGTCAGTATTTCTCAGATCTGTACGAACAAAACCGTTAGATTAAATAAAATTTGCTTTACACCAAAAGAAAGATTGAACTTTGGTCTATAAATAGATATAAAAAAGTCTATTGAAATAATTTGAATTATAAGAGATATCTCGAACGCAAAATGTGCTGTTTCATTGGTTGAAATCTATCCAATTGCAAAGATTTACAGATAATTCCATATCTTTGGAACTATGCAAGTGACTTTTGATTGGGTGGCGGTATTCGAAAGTTAAAATCTTGACGAATATAACGGTATCTCTAGGTTATTGTCAAAATATCCTGGTCGAGCACCATTGAGCTTTAAGCCTGGTGTACATGCTAGGATAAATAGTAACAATTTATCGTTACAATAAATCAAAAGTGTGAGTACTGTTTACATGCAACGATTTCTTGATTGACGAATATTTAACTTTTGATAGTTCTTTCTTATAAACCGTGCGCAATGCATTAATTTTTTTTAACAACAGTGTTTCTGTCTGTCAATGGATCAAACTCCTTGTATTGTTGAACGAGCGCTCTGTGCTCAAGGTTTTTTTTATTCCTGTCAGAGTATTCTTTGCTCTTAATGAGCCACAAGCAGGTAAAACTCCGATATAGTTCAATAAATTCAGTCAAGAAGAACTCTCGAGGAGTTTGAGCGCCTTGCTATCAATTGAATAAAAACAACACAAGGTAAAAACAACACGTAAAACGGAATCAGCAAAATAGTGTGACGACCTTTCCGGTGAACGGCCCTTGCAAACTGAGTTAAATCGTAGTGATTACACGTTCCAATTTATCGTTCCGATTCGCAGAAATTGGTGCCGGCCAGCACCAACCATACAATACAATTCCAATAAATCGCTACAATGTCCTATTTACACGCAACGATAAATTGTAACAATTCAATTACATACGGCAAAACCTTTACAGAAAACTAAAATTTTAAAACAATTACATATGTAAATATAAGTTTTTAAAAAAATATGTAAATACAAAAGTTAAAGTTTAAATCATTTTCTTTCCAACGGTTTTTGTTTTTTGCGATTGGATGATTTTTGGTGGGTGAAATATTCAATACAAGTAGCGTTGTCATTGAATAGTGTTGGACCAAAGCCTAGCGCTTTGACTGCTCAATAGGGTTAAAAGCATTCTATACCAAAACCAAAATTGTCTCTACTTTACATTGAATTTGCAATATGTTTTACTCATTACAAAAAAGTGTTAATACTATTTTCTTTCTCCTAATTTGCTCAGGTTGATTTAATTGTTAGTAAAACAATTTTTATATTACTAATGAGCTAATGAGATTGTATAAAGAGTTGTTAAAACAAAATATAATATGTGTAGTTTGAATTACAAACAAATAAATTTGTCATCTTTAGAGAAATATTATACTCAATTTTTATTAATATTTCTACATGATTACACCAACAGGAGGTAAGGAGGCTAAATCTAATTTTACTTTTACAAATTTTATTAAGTTATTACGTAATATTTACAAGGTGAAATTCAGAAGAGGTTTTGCAAAATAATAAAAAACACATCAATTTCAAATCACGTATTTCAAGTTTATTATACATTATACAGTTTAAACAATTACGTCCATTCATGTTGAGTTTAAAAACACTTTTCTTTAAAACACACTACACTACACTACCATAGGCTACTACGTTTAAAACTTTAAAAACAAAAGTACAGTAAATCAGTTTTACATTGAACAAAACGCACTAAAGAGTTGTGCTGCAGCACAAGAACAGTGAAAAAGTGGTGATGGTGAAACGCAAACAACAATAAGACTGAACTGAACAAATGACAAAACAGACAACTGTGATTTCTCGCCTTTCTTGGTGTTAGCCGAAGGCACGAAGTTTATTGATTCGCTGCTGTACTGAGCCGAGGATGCACGAAACAGCGGCTACATCTGTCTCACACACACTCACAAAGACGTCAGTGTACGTTTAGTTTGAGCCAAACGAATAACTTGGCATTAGCTCATTCATGACTACATCTATGTCAGGCGCTCATAAGCATCTGTTGTAAAACTGGAATGGTGTTTAAGTTTTGTTCTAAAACATAGTACAGTAATATTATTTCCCAAATTCCAGTTTTTTTTTGCTGCTTCTAAAAATTTGCTACTATGGGCACGGGCCCACTTTGCCCCATGCTAAATCCGGCCCTGCCCATAGCACAAATTAGGGGTTTATTGGGGATTTATTTATCTCCAACGTTAATTAAATTGGAAAAACGGTTTAAATTAAGAAATTTTCTGAAATTATTTTGTAAGAAAAAAATCAGCTTTGGGTATACATTTTCAAAAATGTTCTGTTAATTGTGCTCTTTTAAAAGAAATTGCAGTGATTGTGGTTTTTCCAATCATCTTAAATAAACATAATTGTGATATCCTAGTAGTAGCATAAAGCATTGTTTCTGCAAAGTTTTGTTTACATTTTTGAAAGTGACTTAAAAGCTTAATTTGGTTGCAGGTTTCAATCATGGACATTGACCCAGAAGAGTTGGTAATCAAACAAGAAATAAAAGAAGAAGAGGAAGTGAGCTTTGAACTAATTGAAGAACAAAGATATTCTCCTGAATTTGTTAAAGATGAAAGTGTGTGTAGTGAAATTAAAGAAGAAGAAAGTTTTCTTGACATGACAGATAGCAAAACTTGTTTTGTAGTGGATGATATTAAAGAAGAAATGGAAATTAAACAAGAAGACGTAGATGATTCCGAGATGAACGAGCAAATGGACTTTAAAGAAGAAGAGATCGATTGTGAATGGTATGTTTATTATTTTTAAAGTAAGAATTTATGTTTACAAACATCTTTACTAATAAGAATATTGGGAGCTGTAGGCTATAGCTCACTTGGTAGGCTGGCCTTGTAATTGAAGGGTTAGTGTATCTGATTCGGAAGGTTAGGTTCCCTAACATTTTTTCATATTTTATGTATATATAGGGTTGCCATATGTCTGATACCCAAAAAGAGGACATTTGTTATATTCTGACACCCAAAGAGAGGACATTTTATGTTGCGGTGGCTAGGGGTTTGATATGTAATATCCCACATAAAAAAGGGAAGGTCCGGGGAAAACATTGAAAAATTAAACCTTCAGAAACGGGTTCAAACCTGTTTTTTTTGCTTTTTTCGAATTTACCTGATACAAAATATGTTTAATGCATTTTTTAGTTAGTTATTGGTAGATAATGGAAAGAAATTAACTTGTCACTACAACTAAATACTGAACAAAACAACAGTGAACGGTGAACGAGACAGTCGAAAATGACCCATACAAATGCAATGCAATGTAAACGTGAAGAATGGAAGACAAACAGGAAACAGGTGTTATGGTTGCGCGCGCAATCGAACTATTTACTGCTCACTTACTTCTTACTTCTTTCTTCTTTTGATGACAGACGACAGTAGTAAGAACAACGGAGACGTAATCAACATACCAGCGTAACCGTAGCATCTCAACTATCGCATCAAATGTGAAAGAACTGTTATAATAATGCGTATTATGTTGTAAGTATTAAAAAACTAAGTCAAATTCATGAAATAATTTTCCAATTTAGTCCTTCCCTAAGTTATTTTGTGAATATATTAATACATTACTTCCAATAGTCAAAAAAGAGGACATTTCCTGTAATTTAGGAAAATCCCCCGGACCATTTTTTTTACCTCAAAACCCGGACATGTCCGGAGACGTATGGCAACCCTATGTATATATTAATGCAAAAAGTCTTTTTAGAAAAACATGTGTTTGTTTAAGTATTGTATTAATTTTGGAAACCACAGTTTGCACTGCAACTATTCGTGTTACATACAATTAACCCCGATAAGTAGTTAGGAAAATCACGACTACGCATAGTTGGTGATGTATGTGTGAAGTCACTGTACAGTTTATTTGAGAAAGGTTGTTATAGCTCAAGCTCTAAATCTAACATTTAATTATCTATGTTTTAACTTCTTTGGCATAAGTAGCAAAAAAGATGTCAATGAGGGGCTTACTTCCTTTGGCGGCAAACCAAATCCACATTTCGTTATTTAGAAACAAGGGAAAATTGAGTTGCAAGATTTGTTTACATAGTTACAAGTATATAAGCTTAATAAAAAATTAAAACAATTCATTCATAGATTTAGTAGGCCTAACATAAGTCGTTATTTCACGCTCTTAAATGAACCTAAAAATTAACAACATATTTGA
>JAGFPH010000943.1:50248-96252 GCA_018207615.1 Philaenus spumarius
TTATCCTTAACAATTTTATGTGCTTTAATATTTTGGTCGTTTGTGATTATGGGCAAGTTAATTTCTATGTTCCCAAATCCCATCATTATTACTTTGTTTTTATTTATTGTAACTGTGTTTTCATTTAAGTCAATTATTACTTTATTAGTCTTTAAAATATCATTTCCTAAAATTGCAGCATATTCCAGTGGTAATTTACATACGTGAAATTTAACTTTAATAAAATCGTTTTCATTATAAAAAACTTCTGTCATTTGTGTACCTAAGATATCCAATATATTTCCAGTCATCCCTGCTACTATAATTTCATCATTTCTTAAAATGTTCGTAGCTACATCTTGGTTTAGAAGACTTATTTCTGCTCCCGTATCTATCAAAGCTCTACCCCATTTGCCGTTAATTTTTGCTAAAATTGACACATCATTGTTTTTGTAAACCCCTTCTGTCCTATTTATTGGTACCATCTTGTGCGCCAATCCCTTAAAATTATTTATTGTTGGTTGGAGTGAGTGACGGCGCTTTGCCCCACCCCATTTGAGTTTAAAACATTGTTTCCGCTAGCCTGGTCGCCCCCGTTTGCCTGAAATGGTGGCCTATTCTGTTGTCCGTTCGTTGAGTAATAACCCCTATTTCCTGTGTTGTGATAATTTCCTCGTGAAAAATTAAATCCCCTGTTTTGAAATCTTCCGTTATTAAAACTGTTACTAAATCCGTTATTGAAGTTTTGTGGTTGACTCTGTGAATATTGTCCCCTGAAATTTCCATTTCCCCTAAACGAATTTCCCCTGTAGTGTATATTACTTTGCTGATTTGCGTTGGGGTGTCTATATTGTTGTTGCGATGGTGGTGGTGAAAACCGCGGCGCCTGTCGTGCACCTTGATATCCCCTCGGTGTTCCAAAACCTCTATAATTCTGTCTCACAAATCTACACTCGTTATACGTATGTCCCTGCCTATTACAGTTGTTACAAAATTTATTAACACCCTTATTATTATTATTTGATTCATTTGCTACCAGTTTTACTTCTACCCCTTTGTCCCTTACGTATTGTTTTAATTCTTCCATTTCTGTAGCAATGTCTATAGCTTCCTCAAAAGACGTTGGATTTTTCTCTTTAGTCAAATCTGCAATTTCCCCTCTTAATCCTTTTAGAAATACTGACATACCCCTTAAATCGGCCTTTTTTTCCGTATATTTGGTAACTTTTTCATTATTTTTTTGTTTCTCGTACATTAACCTATTATTCAATTTCTTTACCCTATTTCCAAAATCATTTACTGTCTCGTACTTCTTTTGAACCAACAGATCTAACTGATCCCTATAATACAAATCTGGAGTCGTTGAGAATTGACCCATTAGTGCCCCTGCTAATTCGCGAAACGTCGTCGCATTTTTACATCCCTCATCATTCTGAACAAATTCCAACGCTGTACCTAGCAATTTAAATTTTAAAATTTTCATTCTTCGTGTAATGTCCCAGTTACTAATGTCTGCGGCATTTTCTATCTTTTGCAAAAAGTCTGTAATCGATTCTCCCGGTTTATCCCCCGTGAAATTTGGTAACCCTGACACTAGCTCTAAATGTACATCTTACAAGTGTACCGTTTCATTTACTAACCTAGATACTTCCATTTCGTTACTTTCTACCGCAGCCAATCGTTCTTGTAAAGTTTCATTAAATGTTACTGCTTGCCTTAATTCCCCCCTTAACGTTTCATTTATTTCCGTCGTCTGCCTCCACCTTTGGTTTAGTAAATCAAACGCCCCCTGTACCGAATAGTCTTGACCGTCTATTGGTATTTGGTCCGCCATTGTAATTTAGTATTGTATCAATTTATTAAATTTATTTATTTTAAAACTTATTTATTAATTTTATAAATAATAATTATTTCACATAAACCTTTTTTTTATTGTCATCAGTGACACGTGTTCAAAATATTACTCAGCATATTTCCGCGAAAAACATTTCATATCTTAAATTAGGTAAAACCTTCACTCCCGTAAACTTTAGGATTTGTCCAGTAGCGATTTGGTTTAGCATTAGCTGCCCCAAATACTATGCCTTTCCTTTATGCGTAGTTAACTATCGCATATCGTTTACGTTAGTAAAAATTTTCTAGCCTATCATGCATGATTTCCTGTATTTTTACTAATAACTTTACATTTATTAATAATTAATTTCTGTATTTATTCAAACATTATTAAAAAAATTTGTTCGATTAATTATATGAATTTAAAACTTTTCAAAAAAAATCTGTTACTTAGTTAAAATTATTTAAAAAAATTTTAGACCATGAAGTTTTACCTTTTTTCCTTGAAGAATCCCACTTCTCGACACCAGTTGTAACGGGCCCCGCCTCGTTGGGTTCGGCTCTCCTGTGTCCGAATCCTGAAGCGGCGTTTTCCCTGGTCGGGCTGTACCTTTCTGTCCTTGCACGGACGTACGGGCGTTGTCAGGATGGTGGATGGCGAGAAGGTTCGTTAAAGAAACGGTAAACTCATGATCGATTTCGAACGTTTATTAAACCATTTAGTACAGCGACTACTCTGTTGGTTCCCTAATACTAAGTATTACGCCATGAGGCCAAAGCAAGATCAATCCCCCATTTAATATTGAGTCTAATCGCGGACGCGTTCACTTCCGGACTAACTGATGCATCTCTCGATGCTTTTCTCTAGCGTCCCCCTCCCTTAGTTAACTAAGAATCGTCTTCTCGGCAATGTACCTTTAGCCAGCCTATACTATGTCCGCTGATAGTGGACCCTTTAATATTTAATATCTTTACTTATTACTTATAATTATTTATGAGTTGACGGGTACTTGTCACACAGACTATATAATAAAGATTAAAAAGCAGACTTAAAAACATTAATGAGTAAAAATATATACAGTAGAACATCGATAATCCGAACGTCAATAATCCGAAACGTCAAAAATCCGAACGCGTTCTGGGGCAGCCCCTGCAAAAATTTTATTTTCGTTTTCGCAAATTCCACTTATTGCGTCGTTGAAAATTTCACAAAAATCTTCATCGCAGTTTGACATTACTATATCTTTTAAAACACTTCTTAATACCTGCTGTCACACGCCCTCACAGCAGACGGGCTGTCAGTACTTTCACTGTCGCGCTAACAAGCTGCTTTAGCGCTAGCAGTAAACATACAGAGAAAATTCATTAATTTCTACTTGTGTAATCATTATAACAGTGTGTCGTACATATAGTAGTATACTATACAGTATTTTTTTTATTTTTCGTTTGTGTTAACTATAATGTACAAGTGGACTTTTAATTATGTACTGTACTGTAATTGAGAGTTACAAGTGTAATCATGTTAGCCCTTCTGTGTACGTGCAAGTTCTTCTAAATCATAATATGTAAGTAGTCTTACATTCTGTATTGTTATTACATTACTGCTTGTACTGTTTAATCATTTTAATCGATTAAAGGGCACATATTTTATCCTAAATGGCATTTTCTTGGTTGTTTTCAAAAATCCGAACAAATTGTTAATCCGAACCCCCCTCGGTCCCAATTAGTTCGGATTTTCGACGCTCTACTGTAATGTATATAAAGTGTAGAAGAGCTCATATATAATAACAAAAAACAGTGGTGCAGTTGAAAAGAACAATTAAAAAGGTAAATAAATGGTCACATAACAAACAATTTAAATAATTAACAATAATAAAGTGGAAGAAAACATATTTACAGAGCAAATTATAACATAAACGTTTATATTAGTGCATAGTGTCAGAGCAAACTTGATTGGTCGATGGTGAAACTTTGGTTGATGAAGAAGGCAAGGCAATGTACCGCTAGCTGCTAAGAGGAAGATGGCTGATGGAATAGTCTAGTTGCTGTGTGCGAGTTGGAGTTTTCAACCGAAAAATGTAGATTTTTGTCGAAAAGAGTATGAAAAAGTGATGGAATAGAAAGTGTTAACAAGGTACCTTCTATATAAACTTGGTCGATGAGATCCAACGAGTGAAAGATGTAATTTGTGAAAGTTTAATTTTTGAACAACGTGGTTTTGGTATGGCGTAATAGAGAACACGTGAGTGACTTAGTTATCGTTTTAAATCATGAAAATCCTAGGTATAAACATCGATTCGAACAATTTAGTGAGTATAAATGGCCATAATAATTAATTTAATTTAATCTGCATTCAAAATTTTACCTTTTTTTATAGATAACTTCATTTAATTTCAAATTGTGTCTCAAGCCTATTTCACTTAGCTATAGATTGTATTTTAAGTTAATTTCTAACAGTTTGTTGTATTCTATTCACATGATAATGATTAATTTGTTTCTGTATAATAGCTTTATGGAAATGAGTGAGTAAATACACAGTTGTTTCGCCACAATGTCTTGAATCCCATTCATTAACCATGACTTTCCGCCTAGCGTGTACTTTCACAGTCAAGGATCCACAACCTGAGAAGTTAAATTAATAATAAAGAATTTTATAAGTAATGATATGCATAGTAAGTCAAGAAAGCATAGAAATATGTTATATGTGGAATATTAAGTTTTTTTTTTAAGAGTTAAAAGTGAAGAAGTTTTGTAAGTTGAAGTAAAGGAGATATTTAAGGTGAAAAGTGGATTTGTGAGTTGGAGTTAAGGTGAGTTATATGGTGAATATTTTTGTAGTGTAGGTTAAAGAGAGAGAAGTATTTTTTGTAATTAAAGTTGAATAATAAGCGACGAGTATTAAAGGTAAATAAGAGTAATAAAGTGTAGGTGAGTGATAATCTACATATAACGTTTTTTATTAGTTTAAACATTTTTTTTTATCTTTTAAGTTTTTTGACGATCATCATTTTTTTTTAACACTTTAATCAATCATAAGTTTATTTTTGTAACGCTTCCCGTTACAAGGTGCTATATCGAGTACTTTTGAGTTTTAAATATTTTATAAGAATTTTAACATGCTTATCATATTATTGAAAAACATTCCCCATATTTTCCTCACCATTTTGTTTTCCCCAATATTTGGCGCAAACTTCCCCATTTTGGAAAAAACCCTAATCTGGCGGCCTGGAGCAGTACATGGCATGTCAGTGACAGTCAATGTTGCCATAATACCAAGGGTTGGAACTAAATTGTCCAGAACATTATTTAAAAGAAGGCAACATATTTATTTGGTACAGAAATATTTGGATTTGCCCAACATTTTTAGATTGGAAATTGTAACTTGCTTATTATTTGTGAATGTTGGTAATTAACAACAAACACTTTCAAAACTCAAAAACAAAATTGGAGTTTTTGAGGGGTTTTGCATGCAATTTAATTAAAAAATCAAAATTCCAACTTTTTTTAATCCTTTGCACTCTGGTAGGATTTTTAATAAAAGTCCTTTGGGCTCGGATGGCCAGTAGTGCTAGAGTCCAAAATCTTTAACTAATTAATTTCCGTTTTTTTCTGGTCTGTGTTGTATCTAAACGTAGCAATATTAGTTACATTATAACCTTACCGCCAGTTTAGTTTTACTTTGCGGTGTTTTTTTAAATTTTGAAGTAATTTAATAGAACAAAAGTTAATTAGTTTATTATTTCTTTTAAGTGTTTTTTTGTTAACAAGTACTTGATTTAGTTTTATTTTAAATTACCAAAAATGTTGTTAGATAAGTTGTATACAATGGTTTATTTTTTCATTAAAATATATTATAACTTTATATTTACAGTTAAACCAAAAACTCACCAATAACAATATATCTACTTTTTTGTATGGAAAAATAAAAGAGTAAATAAAAGCCCATGATATTGTTAAACAAGAAATAAATTAACCATCCTGAGCTTCATATGGGACTATGCTTCAAAAATGTTCATTCAGTAACCAAATTTAAAACGTAATTGTAATTAAAAAAGTAATAAAAGTACAGTATATTATCTACTTTATTATGCAATTAAAAAGTTTTTAAAAAAGTACATGATTTTGTTTTGTTTTAAATTACCAACAAATATTGTTAGATGAGTTGTATGCAATGGTTTATTTTATTCATTAAAATATATTATGACTGTATATTTACAGCTAAAAACTCACCAATAACAATATAATATATCTACTTTTTTGTATGGCAAAATAAAAGAGTTACTAAAAGCCCATGATTTTACTAAACAAAAATAAATACCCACTAACAACATTTCAGATTGTAGTGAAAAATAAATTCAGAGCTGTTGATGACTCACGGTGAAGATGGCGCCAGAGCTGACAACAGTAACGTAAGCGGCCAGTCAGGCTGGCGATCCGAGCTGTGAGGATGTCTAATGCGTTAAATATTTAGAACTGACTGAGAAGAGCCAGAAGTTCTGGCCATCCGAGGGCAAAGGGTTAAAATCTCAAATTTTGAATTTTAATATTATTACGGGGCGACCCCCCCATAGCGACGTCACTGACTATTGGTGTGAGGCGTGAGGGGAGGGGAGACTGGAGTGACGTGATCTTTACGTAAGTCGTCCGCCGCCCCACTTGACTCTTCTGAACACCTGCCTCTCTCTTTTAAGGTCAGTGCAACCCTTACGCTCCAAGTACAAATTTTTTTGTTTTTCCCCACAATCTGCGCCCCCCACAAGCCTGCGCCCTAGGCCATGGCCTTGTGGGTAATCCGGGCTTGTATAAATTTCTACCGATGTCAAAAAATTATATACTTTACATGCCTATATGCTCTATAATAAATTACTATGGGTTGTAGTGTTTCAGGTACATTATCCAGACACAACATACAGTTAGGTCTAGGCGTATCCCTTTCACCTATTCTATACAAATAAGACCCTGTATTCTCATGACCAAACCTAGTCTTACACAATGAAGTTATATTGCTTCTTTTCCATTTGCAGGTAGTAAACCAAGGTGTTATAACCTTATTAGGTTGTACTTCCTTGTACCATTCTGTTTTAACAGTGTTTTCTGACATATAATTTACGCTTTCACTGTGTTGACTTAACTTTAGCAGGCGTAGCTAATAGTAAAGATATTGTTTGTACCACCTTTAAAGGAATAATTGCAACAATTTGGAATGCGTGCTGGGCTAAGACTAAGATGGTACATACAATTCTATACAAAATTAAGGTTTACCAAGTACAGCAAAAGATCTGTAACCTTACCTTATTTAAAGTTGATATTGAACACCTGAGTTAGCTATTTACAGGAAATACAATTCATATAACGAACACTTTGTTTATTTACTTTAACTGTAAACTGATATTTAAAAATTTATATGCCCTTAAATAAAAGATAAAAATTGATATGCGCTTAGTTATAATTAAAAAAGAAAATTTAAGAAAGTTTACATTTACAATATTGATTTTGATTATATTTAAAAGATCCCTCCCCTAAAGTAAAATTTAAAAAAACCCTCCCCATTTATAATACAAGATTTATTACAATTTATTACCTTTTTACAACATTAAATATATAGTACCATGGATTTATTAATAACTCTTGTTTTGTTGGCCAACCTTAATACCAAGTGAAATTAAATAATAAAAATAATGGTGTTTAATAATTTTCAGAGACGTCTCTCTTAAAATAAAGGTTTTTTAAATTTGGAATGAAATCCTTTGAGGTTGTGTTTCAAAAAAATTTGCTAGAGGTCCCTTCCAAGTTATTTAATTAAATGAAATTTACATACAGCCTTTATCAAATTATTTTTGTATTTTTTTTGTCATAAGACAGCCTTCATTAATTCTAATTTTTAAACATGTAATTACTATTTTAAATTATATATAATTATCCATTAATATTCACTGATGTTTCACAAATTTGGACTTTTACACTCATAGTTCTTCTAAAGCCACAAATTTTCAAAAGTTAAGTTTATTCAATTTTTGTGAGTCATTGTTGAACCAGTTGTAAACTGGCAATTGATGTCAAAGAGTTTAAACGTATTCACATGTTTTGTGAAGAAACGAAACTTGTCGTCCGCTTTACAATATGACTTTTGCGACATAACTGGTCTTTTTCTTTATTTATCGCACTTTCGAAAGACGCTTTTTGATTTAAAATTAACTAATTTACGTATCACTTCGCATTTTGCAAAAGTTCACGTTGCCATGCGGTTTTCAAGTCCTTTGTGTCGGTGCTGAAAGAAGGTCTGTAAGTTCAAGGTTAATTCACAAAGATTGACCAAAAAAAGCGATTACATAAGTTACGGTATCTGCGCCTGCGCTTTGCGTTGTTGCCGATCAGCTGTTTTAGAGTTACGTCCTCTGCCCGCTAGGTGCCGTGGGCGTTCAGTTTATCAAGCAGAGATTTTACTTTCATGATAATCAGAGTGCTTTTTGCTTCAAATAGTGGCGCGCTATATTTAAATAACGGCACAATCTCCCCTCCGTGAACAACGGAGTTGGGGTAGAAACAAAAAAAATTTCAGAAAATTTAAAAAAAAAAGTCAGAAGGACTATGAACAAAATTTTAATATGGCCTCGAAAAGGAAACAGATGTGTCACACTCACAAAATTTTAACTAAAACTATACTTATATCTAAACCTAGACTGACTGGTCAATATACCTTCACCCAAACCATGGACACATCACATGCATGTCACAAAACACAAATTTTACATGTAGCATATCTTATAAACTAAAACATCTTACAATTTAATACATGAACACAAATATGGTGGACTCGCTATGTCCTAGGAAAGGAAGTTGCTCGAAAGCATGGCTATTCCTTGTTAATCTCTGGTACAGGAGGTGATCAGTCTCCAGACCACATGAGATGAAAACTAGTTGCATGACATGTCATGACTTTTGACATTAGATTGCTTAATTTGACTCCAGCGCTGGAAAAATATTTGTCATGACAAAAAGGTTTAACCATGGAGATGGCCAGTCTCTTGGTTTTTGACGAGTCCGGGGAAACTTGTAACTACAAGTAAAACGTGTGAACATACACACCAACCTAAACCAATTCCCTACAATACCTTACTTCAGGTAGGGAATAAACTGTGAGTTCTATTCGCCGATAATTGAAGGCGTGGTGAAAAATGGCTGAGAGGGTCTTTAGGAACTAAGTGAGGTTTCAGTTACTCTACGTGGGCTTTTTTAATGAAATTTGGCGAATCGGGGAAAGAAAGGGCTACAGTGACAGGGGTGAGGAAATCTGTGATGCGGAAGGGCCCTGACCACCTGGGCATCAGTTTGGAAGCCCTTTTATTTACCGCAGAACTAAGATTGTGCGTATTACACCACACTAGATCGCCAATCTTGAAAGGTTGGGGTCTACGACCTTTGTTGTAGACGCGCTCAGACTTTAGATGAGCTTTCATGATGTTCCTCTTGGCATTTTGCCAGATGTGATAAGGATTGGAATTGTCCCTGTTAAGTAAATCATCGATGTTCCAGGTTAGGCTGAGCGGGGTGTTGGGCATGAAGTTAAACAGGATGCTAAAGGGGGATGTCTTTAAGGTCTCGTGGATAGCGAAATTGAAGGCTAGCTGAAGCCAAGATAAGGACTTGTCCAAAGAAGTTTTACTATCTGAATGGTAGGCAATAAGCGCAGCTTTGAGATTTCTGTTTAAACGTTCCGCATTATTAGGTTGAGGGTGATAGGGTGACAAGGATGCATGTTTGATTCCACGAGAGAAACAAAAGTTGCGGAACGAATGTGAAGTGAAGCAAGTGGCGTTGTCAGAGATAATGATCTTGGGAAATCCAAAGTGTTGAAAGATGTTTTGGTTAAGTGCTCTCATGGTGTTGAAAGTGGTGGCATCTCTGACAGGGCAAAGCCAGGTGAACTTGGAGAACTAGTCTACTGCGACCAGGACCATGGTATTGCCTGTTGCGGTACGTGGTAATTTACCAACGTAGTCTATGTGGATTTTCTCCATGGGTCGCATAGGGACTATTGACGACAAATAGCCTAATCTGCTATTTTGAGCGAGCTTGCTCACGGCACAGGTATTACAACTTTTGACCTTTCGAACGAAATCTCGCGCGAGCGAAGGCCAGAAAATTTTTTCGCTCACTTTGAATTTAGTTTTGAGTATTCCTAAATGACCTCCTACAGGGGAATCATGGTAGTAATTGATAACAAGGTCTATTAGTGATCTGGGTACATAAACTTTGATAGGGGTACCTCTATGATTCTTGAGGCAAAGGGTCCCTTTACTGAGACAATAGCGGCTAGAAGGTGCACCAGCTTCTAGTTCTGAAATTATGGGACTTAAAAGATCATCGGCTCGCTGATGATCACCGATGTCTTGAAACGCTAGTGGGAAATCGGTTAAAAGCCTATTACAAATAATTGGGCTCTCCGATGACGGGGTTGTTCCGGTTGCATTTCCAATTCGAACATCCGGGAAAGAGAATCTGCGATGATGTTTTGGGTGCTCCTGATGTGTGCCACTTGGAACTTAAGGGAGGTTAACTTAGCAATCCAGCGTCCCATCTTGCCTAATTGTCTGGGACGGGCGAGTAGCCAGGAAAGCGCTTGGTTATCTGTTTCTAAGAGAAACTCGCGGTGCTCGAGATATTGTCTGAATTTCTCTACTCCAAATACCACGGCCAGACATTCTGACTCTTACGCAGAAGAGGCTTTTCTTTCCGCAGGTGTTAAAGTGCGGGAAGCATAGGCAATAGGTTGACGTGAACCGTCAATTTCCTGGAGTAGGACTGCTCCCAAAGCAACCGAACTTGCGTCCGTTTGCAGGACAAAAGGTTTGTCGAAATTTGCCATTCGAAGTATAGGAGGTTGAGCGATGGCATTACGCAAATGTTCAAAAGCGAGTTGTTGCTCGTCGTTCCAAACGAACTTTTGTCCTTTGCGCCTGAGCAGATTGAAAGGAGCGGCGTGTTCGGCGAAGTTAGGAATAAACTTAGAAAAAAAATTTACCATACCAATAAAGCGTGACACTGCTTTTGGATTGGTGGGCTTGAGAAAATTTCTGATGGCCTTGGTTCTATCTGGGTCGATTTGCACGCCTCTGGCTGAAACGAGATGACCAAGGAAACTTATCTCTTTCACGGCAAAATGAACCTTATCGGGATTAACCGTAAGTTTCGCCTTTCGCAATCGAGGTAGGACTTTGCGCAGATGTTTCACATGCTCTTCCCAAGTTTCTGAGTAGATGACCAAGTCATCCAGGTAATTGAAAACGAACTTGAACTTGATATCAGAGAAAACTTGGTCTAGAAGGCGAGTCAAAACTTGAGCACCAGTACAGAGTCCAAAAGGGACTCGTGTAAACTGGTAGAGCATCCAGGGGGTACAAAAACTGGTGAGGTGTTTGGAATCCTCGGTGAGTGGGATTTGATGGTAGGCAGAATTCAGGTCGAACACAGTGAAGTACTTGGCTCCCACGAACCAATTGAAGCACTGGTGAAGATTAGGAAGGGGTACGGCAACGATTACGATGTGCTGGT
Source organism: Philaenus spumarius (assembly GCA_018207615.1). Lineage (NCBI taxonomy): Eukaryota > Metazoa > Arthropoda > Insecta > Hemiptera > Aphrophoridae > Philaenus > Philaenus spumarius. The sequence goes on from JAGFPH010000943.1 coordinate 61,613, forward strand.
TCAGCTTGCGATAATCGATAACCATTCTGGGTTTCTTCTCGGGATGTTGTACAAAGAAAGCCGGAGATGAGTAATTAGAGATACTTTTTTCTACTACTCCTTTATCAGCTAGGTCTCTGATATGTTCCCTCAAAAATTGCATTTTAGGAGGGGCTAATTGATATGGTTGACTTTTCACCGGAATATTGTCTTTTAATTCAATACGGTACTTAATTAGGTCGGTGAGGCCTAATTCCGTAGTGAAGACATCGGAGAATTCTCTGGTCAAACTAGAAATCACCCTTTGACAAGCGTCATCCAGGTGACCCAGTGGATTATCAGAGACTGGAGCGGAGTAGAGGACTGGATAACAGCAGGAGGTGCCTTTCTTCGAAAATTTAGTAATGGAAATGAAATAGCCTTACAAAAACCAAAACTGAAGGTGCCTTTAAATAAATCCAACACTAGTTTGCTCTTAATAAAGAAATCGGACCCTAAGATGATAGGACATGATAGCTGAGGAGCCACTAAGAATTGAAAATTCCAGCTACAATGTTCTATCCTTAAGTGTACTGTGCAGGCGAGACTGATTTCCAACGTTTCTCCATTGACAGTGAAGCAATCCGATTTTACCTCCAGTTTACTTTTCATTAAGTTAAGGGATTCTAACTTTTGAAAAAGTTCAGCAGACAAAATGCTTCTTACTGAACCAGAATCTAACAGAGCCTTAATTTTTAAAGGCTTAAATGCAAGTTGAACTAGGGGAAAAATTCTGTTTGTTAACCCTTTACACTTACAAATTTTATAAGTTTTTCTTGTACACGAATTATTTGCCAGTGGAGAAAACTTGGGAGCCTTATCTCGACGTCTATCAAGATTAAATGAAGGGCATTCCCAGATATAATGGCCAAAACGCTTACAAAGAATACAGGTAGGCTTTAAGTGAAAGGGCTGGGGTTTACGAATTCTCAACTTAAAGTTATTGTTTAAGCGTTTGGGGTGGCCAAAATTTGGACGATGTTTTCTTTGAGAAGAATCTAGACTCTGAGGGTTGACCCCTTTTTTGGAATCAGAAGTGTGATATTTAAGATGGTTACGGTTAGTTTTGTGCACAGGAGCATGTAATGAGACACCAACTACTTCTCGCTCCTGTAGTCGTTTTTTGGATTTCTATTGAAACTCCTATAAGGTTGAGTCGGGCGTTGAACATAGATTTTTCTACACTGTGGCGCCGTATGACCCCTTTGGTTACATCGGTAGCACACTACTGAGGACCTGAAAGGTCTAAATTCAGGTTCCGGCCTGAAAAAATGTTTTCCATTGACAATCTTTCTTTGTCGACGTACAAAGTATTATTAACTTGGGCACAGAGGGCGTCCAAGTCATTAAAATTTAATGGTTTGCTCGCAAACACGAGGCAGTTCCGGACTTCCGACGAGAGAGCGTCCACGATAATTTGAGTTATTTCTAACTCGGATTTGTTAATAAGAAGCACCTGCGCAGCTTCCTTAATGTCGGAAACAAACTGGTGCAGAGTCTCCTTCTGCCCCCGGGGACGAAAAAAGAGATCCTGCTCAAGAGTGTTTTGACGTTTAGCAGGAATAAACATGTGCAACGCCTCCTTATGGAAATCCAGAAATGACTGGTGTTTTGTCAAACAGGAGGTCAAAGGCTCCTTCGTATAAGGCGTTAACAGACACAAAATATTTTCCCTTAAATCGGGGTAAATTTTAATTATGCTTAAGGCAATTTTAATAAATTTAATTAACTTTTCCAAGTCGAAACCGTCTGTAACGAGGAGCGTTGATATTAATTTCTCCGCTGGATGCTTTAATTTGCTATATGAAAAAACAGCAGAATTACACTGCTGTTGTACATTTACTGAAGTGCGAAATGCAGGTGTGACACTTAAGTCCTTTTCTGGATTTGCCATTGGTACTGAAACGAACCCCGAGGTGGACCGGACTTCGGGCAACGTTGAGACAGAGGGTGTTGGGCATGAAACTGTGCTTAATGCTTGACCTTGTTTTAAATTTTCAAATTTCAACTTAAAGTTATCGATCAAACGGTTACATTCCATATTACAATCGGTGGTATGCATATTTAATCTATTGACGGTTGCCAAGAAAAAAGACAGTCTCTGCTCAAAAAGAGTTAACCTTATTTGCAATTTATTTAATTTTGCCAGTTGTGTGGCATTTAAACTTTCTAATTCGTCACTCAGGTCTTCAAAAGAATCCTGAGCCCACTCCAAATGTTGAGCGAGATTGTCTTCATTGATGGTCCCCTCCAGTGGGTCAGACCCCGCCTGAAGTAAACTTCTTAAAGTGACTCTCATTGCCCTCACTGTCTCAACATCGCCGCCCCTTATCACCACCTCAAATGCGAGCTCAGATTTTCTGAGGTAATCTACGACCTTTACTAAGTCTGCCATTTTATTTATTATTGTCAACAACACCCAAGGAGAAATTTGGAAAAGCGATTAGCTTTTAACGTCAAGTCGAACGAGCAAGGAAAATTTTGTTTATGTTTTATAAAGATTTTTTGTTTCCTTACTTGGTCGAGTCGACTATGTTCGAAATGCTTTAAACAAGATCAATATTATTAAATTATGTTATATTATACTATTGTTTTATGTATGTAATGAAAAAAAAAAATTAAAAAAATATAAGCAAAGACAAAATGAAACAATGTAGGTGACCAGCAAGGACAGATCCAGACAGTGAGAAAATTTTATTAATTTTTTTGAAATTTTATTAAGTTTTATATTTTACAAGTTTTTATTAATTTTTGTATTTTTTGTTTTATTTGTTATTATTTTTTTTTTAACACTGTCAGAAAATATTCCCAACGACCAGTAACGAAAAGAGAAATAAAAAAAGTTTCATCAATATTTGAATGTCGGTTTGCAAAATATGCCGGTGATGACGAACGACAGACAGACAAGTCGCTGCGCTTGACGTTGAATTTATTTTATTTAAGTTTAAGAAAAGGTGAATCTAAACAGTGAAATGCTACCAAAATATGTACCACCTTTAAAGGAATAATGACAACAATTTGGAATGCATGCTGGGCTAAGACTAAGATGGTACATACAATCCTATAAGAATTAAAGGTTTACCAAGTACAGCAAAAGATCTGTAACCTTACTTTATTTAAAGTTGATATTGAACACCTGAGTTAGCTATTTACAGGAAATACAATAAATACAATTCATATAACGATCACTTTGTTTATTTACTTTAACTGTAAACTGATATTTACAAATTTATATGCCCTTAAATAAAAGATAAAAATTGATATGCCCTTAGTTATAATTAAAAAAGAAAATTTAAGAAAGTTTACATTTACAATATTGATTTTGATTATATTTAAAAGATCCCTCCCCTAAAGTAAAATTTAAAAAAACCCTCCCCATTTATAATACAAGATTTATTACAATTTATTACCTTTTTACAACATTACAAAATTAAATATATAGTACCATGGATTTATTAATAACTCTTGTTTTGTTGGCCAACCTTAATACTAAGTGAAATTAAATAATAAAAATAATGGCGTTTAATAATTTTCAGAGACGTCTCTCTTAAAAAAAAAGGTTTTTTAAATTTGGAATGAAATCCTTTGAGGATTGTGGTTCAAAAAATTTGCTAGCGGTCCCTTCCAAGTTATTTAATTAAACGAAATTTACATACAGCCTTTATCAAATTATTTTTGTATTTTTTTTTGTCATAAGACAGCCTTCATTAATTCTAATTTTTAAACATGTAATTACTATTTTAAATTATATATAATTATCCATTAATATTCACTGATGTTTCACAAATTTGGACTTTTACACTCATAGTTCTTCTGAAGCCATAAATTTTCAAAAGTTAAGTTTATTCAATTTTTGTGAGTCATTGTTGAACCAGTTGTAAACTGGCAATTGATGTCAAAGAGTTTAAACGTATTCACATGTTTTGTGAACTAACGAAACAAAACTAACGAACTAACGAAACTTGGCGTCCGCTTTACAATATGACTTTCGCGACATAACTGGTCTTTTTCTTTATTTATCGCACTTTCGAAAGACGCTTTTTGATTTAAAATTAACTTATTTACGTATCATTTCGCATTTTGCAAAAGTTCACGTTGCCATGCGGTTTTCAAGTCCTTTGTGTCGGTGCTGAAAGAAGGTCTGTAAGTTCAAGGTTAATTCACAAAGATTGACCAAAAAAAGCGATTACATAAGTTACGGTATCTGCGCCTGCGCTTTGCGATGTTGCCGATCAGCTGTTTTAGAGTTACGTCCTCTGCCCGCTAGGTGCCGTGGGCGTTCAGTTTATCAAGCAGAGATTTTACTTTCAGGATAATCAGAGTGCTTTTTGCTTCAAATAGTGGCGCGATATTTAAATAACGGCACATGTTTTATAAATGATCACTTCACTACATTTCTTTTTTTTATACATTTATCATATAAAGGTTTGTTTGGGAATCTGTAAATATAACTATTATATTAGGCTCTCTTAGACAATGTATACTGAATAGTCTTGTATAAAGCATATAACTCTGTATTTAAACTCAACATAACATCATTGGTGTACAAAACCTATTTGGGGGGATTACATCCCATATAGCTATACAGAACCTTCAAACTTTGACCCATCCATCCATATAAATTAAAATTTTTGAGCCCCTAGTTGGCTGCGTCATTCTGTAACTTACTAAGGTTACAATAAATATTTGAAGTTAATAATTTAATACAAAGAGTTTAATTTATATCTCCCGTTTTGAATTCGTCGACCTGAATCAAACATGAGAAGGATTGGAACAGGTTGAATGATGTAAACAGTCTGAAATCAAACTTGAAAATTTATTAATATCAATTTAATAAAAAACAAATTAAAACATATTTACAAAAAAACTGGTGAGATTAATCATTCATGAATTATACCTGAGAACATACTAAGTTTATGAGTAATAAATTGTATTGTTTTACATACCATGGATTTTCGAATATTTATTAAAAAACACTTCACTATTTCCACAAACCAATAGATTTAGGGCGATTGATGTCTTCTTGGTGGATGGATGAGGTTGAACGCATATCTGGCTGTTGTGCAATGTCTTGTGTCTATGTTGGTGATGCAACTCCAAGTACTTGTATTCGTGAAAATCGCCTTAATCCTGCTATTTACATATCATTTTTGTTGCCAATGTCAAAGCTTTAGGAGCGTTACTTAACACGTCCATTCACTTTGGAAACATAATTCAGAGAGACCTTTATCCGAAAAAGGATGTACACTCATTCTTTCTTTTTATGAAAAATACAGCTATGTGTTAAGTGGCGTCATGGTGTTTAGCCCATCTAAGGCTACGGTTACACTGGAGCCAAATTTTGCTCGCCAGAGTACGGCCGAACGATTCTGGCGAATTAATCGGACGACGAGCGTGGTTACACTGGCTCCGATTTTTCCTTTCGAACGCCTTCCCTCGTGGTTAAAAGATGTAAGATATTAATATGCTTGAACTTAATTTTCTGACTGAAACGCCATTGCTGAGTTATGTTTTGCTTAATAATGAATGACGTGAGTGGGTGAATGAAATATTTTTAGAGAGGGAAGATAGTGGGAAGTTTCATTCATTATTCAGCAGATTATTAGAACAACCCGATAAATTAGAATAGTATTTTAGGATGAAACCCGATACTTTTTTCTACATTTTGAACGGGATCGTGCCATTCATCGAAAAACATTCTAATTTCAGTAAATGTTTAAATAAAGACTTGTAGTGACACATCCACTGAGGTATGTAAAATATAGTTTATTATTCACAATACAAATTTATAAAATATTTACAATATTACGAGACGAACACAATTTATTTTTTATTTTAATATTCTACGAGAAATGTTTTTACTGCTTAAATTCTACATTTTGAACGGGATCATGCCATTCATCGAAAAACATTCTAATTTCAGTAAATGTTTAAATAAAGACTTGTAGTGACACATCCACTGAGGTATGTAAAATATAGTTTATTATTCACAATACAAATTTATAAAATATTTACAATATTACGAGACGAACACAATTTATTTTTTATTTTAATATTCTACGAGAAATGTTTTTACTGCTTAAATTAATTCTCATTGTTTATAAATTATCTAAGAATATTAATTAAATAAAAGAAATGACCAGAAAACGATAAATTTCTACAATAATTAATTAGCAAAGAACAAAAAGAACTATGGCAAATACGACTTGATGGATCGGCGGAACTCTGGCGAATAAAACAAAATATATTGGTCGGTGAAACTAGGTAGCCAGAGTTCGGTAGTGTACGGCCGAGTGGGTGGTCCTAGTATAACCACTTCAAACGGAATCGCATTGACCACGTATATTTGTTTTTATGTCCGTTGTCGCCCATGCACGCCCGAGTCGAAAATCGGCTCCAGTGTAACCGTAGCCTAAGTAGTGTAGACAACTAGACTTAATTCAAGAACGAGTCCGATTTACATCCGGTGTTACCAACTTTTACATCCTGGAGGGTAGCTAAATTGAGTCAAATGACAACTAGAAAAAATAATTTGGTAGCACTTGTTAGTGTTAGTTGTTAGGTTCATTAGATATTAGAATATTAGATTGTACGCTCTTTGTTCTTAACTAAAAGTGATATAAATTCACTTCAGGGTGTTTCCTCTATAAATGTCCACCTTTGGAAACTATTTATAGATATACCCTTTAGATTTATTTATTTAAATTCAGATTTCTCTACATTTCCTTAAGTACTATCATCAATATTGAATGAAATATTACCACCTCTTGACCCTACTCAATTCAATCCAATTGGTTACTTTGGAATATATCTAATTTAACTACCTACCGTAAGGTGGGGTTACTACTGAAACAAAATATGTACAATATTTAGATACTTTCATTTGTCGTATTCTGAATTTAAAATGTACAAATTACTATAGAAAATATGGATTTTACTAATATACCTATAAATATAAATCGGAAAGGATTGGAGTTAGTAAAATAGTCTTTTTAATTAGTTTTGTTATAAAATGTCTAAATTGGTTACGAATCAGAGTTTTTTTATTCGAAAGTAAAATTTTAGATATTAAGAAAAATGTATTTATGAAATTGTAATTGTATATTTGATCCAATTCAAATCTTACTACACATCAAACAGAAAAATTTACATAAACCTAATCTCACGTTAGGAAGTTTTGCTTGAACACGGGTCAAATATTAAACAATACATAAATATACCAGCTGAATCTGATTAGTATAGATGAATTGTGCACAAACTTAACTACTCATCTTTTTATAAGGGTGTATGTTTTGGTATAAAACTACAACCATGTATATGTTGTTAAAAAATGCAATTACAGTAAGACCTCGATAATCCGGCACGCTCGGGGATCCGGTGATGCCGGATTATCGAATATGCCGGATTATCCAGGTCTTCCTTTAAAATGGTTTAGACAGGGAATAAACTATGAATAAACGCACATGTACTGTATATGAACATGTAAATTACACGTTGAAACTACGTAACTCTAACTGCGTAGAGAGATTGCCGCTAACTAATAAATTTTAAAAGCCTAAAACAAAATCATTTTGTACATAAAATATTTATAATATAAGCTCTCTGAGCGCTGGATTGTAACAAATATAAAAAAAAAAGGTTCCGTATACTATCGTGCGAGTGACACGCTGATGTTATAATTGCGATCATAGCCCCAGGCTTCAAGATGATGAATTATTTTTCCTATAATAACCTGATTAGTTTTTTATAAGACATATCTAGCCTTTAACATAATTTTGAGCATATATGAAGGGGAGTAATTATGTGTTTTATGTTGTTTCAATGTCTTTTTTGCCGAAACATGAATATAAACAGATACAGGGTACGGGTAGGGGGAGTATGGGCGTAGTAGTGAACAGCGGAGCAGACAAGTTGCGGCGTAGTGATGCGCTATTTTTTGATGCTCGAGATGTTTGAACAATGGAGACAATCGACTAAAACATCACGCATTTCGTGTATCACTAGTTGGGTGTATTACTAAGAGAAGTAGACATAAGTCATAAGTGATTTTAAGTTTTACAGAATAAAGACTTTGTATATAGAAACCCGATTTTTTAAATTTTTACCCTAAAAGTCACTGATTTTTATTTCTGGGAACTAGTAGATCCTGAAAGCGGTTTTAAATTAAACAACTATTTACAAGAAATTCAATGTATCTTTTTCCAAAGACTTCAATTTGTTCAAATAATCTTCATTACGTATACGTTCAACAAAATACTTTCAGCAACGAAAGTGTTAAATGGTCCCTTTAACGTTTTTAAAGGACGACGAGAGCACATTGTTTTGAATCGGATCGATTTTTAGGAGAAATTTTGATTGACATGTTTGTTTTGGACAAGTATACTGAGCAGTAGATTTTACACACTGATTTTAACGGATGCGAAGCCAACATACAGTGTAGACCGGGCTTAAAACACTCAATAATTAAAAAAACCGCTATTTTTAATGAGTGCAAATTTTCAAGATGATTAATGCCGAACTATCGAGTCTGCCGGATTATAGAGTGCCGAATTATCGAGGTCTTACTAGTTTTTAAAACATTCCTGGGCAATATGTAGCTGTTGTACCAACAAAGAAGGTTTTTAAATCTCAATAAAGCCATAATCTTATAAAAATAATACATTATAACTTTGAGGCTCATCAAGTTTATATACAGTTTTTATAAATCAAGACTAAAATTGTTTGGATGTTGTCCCGAAAGTTCATATGCATCTCTGAGATTTATATAAACAAAAATACATTTAAATAGCCTATTACAGAAATAATTTAGTATGAAAATAGTTTTAATGCACTTTTTGCTTTATTTTTTAAAATTTGATTCCTACAAATCGGCAGGTACTTATCCTACGAGCATACACTTTTCTAAATCAGGTATAAACTGAACATTTTTGATAGTCTTCAAGGGTTTACAGTTAGTTTTACAGGGGTTAGCCAAGATACTAAAGTAAGTTTATGTTATGGTAGAGACAAGTTAGCTTTAACAACAAATTAAAAAATAAGGTTACATTTCTTTTTCAAGTAAAATTGTTAAGTAACATGAGAAAAATCGTTTTAGTAATACATTGGTAAAATATTAAGGGCTGAAAAACTTCTACTTCGGGTTTTCGTACCTCTCCCTGCTTCGTAATAAACAAAATGTTTTTCTGAGCATATAGCCCAGTCAAATTAGGAAATTATACGGTTTGAAATCCCAAAGTTTTGAAACTTTGTAGTATTGTTTGAGAAGGTCTAATAATGAACATATTAAAAGTCCTGATTGATTGGTGGAAAGCGGGGGGGGGGGGGGGGGGGGGACAAAATATGTTACTGTTTTTGGTTTTTCTGGTATCTTGAAAAATACGCATTCTATCATAAACGTGTCATTATAAAAATAAAGAAAATTTAATTATCTAGAAAAATGATCCTTATCATGTTTTCAGTAGAGTAAGTAGTTTAAGAGATATTCGCGATCAAAAGTTTAATGAAAGTTTAGATAAGCTTCTCAAACAACTGCATCTGGGTTGATTATATTAGTTTATTTACATTAGATATACTCGCAAATTTTTTATAATAGTTAATTGTATATAGTGATTATATGATCATATTAATTTATTTACGTAAGATGTATTTTTATTATAATAAGTAATTGATGCAGGGTGTTTCGTAACTCTTGTCACATATTTTCTGGGATTGTTCCTGGATCCGAGTCAAAATAAATGAAACGCATTTGATTAAATTTATTATTGCAATAAAATATTATTTATTTTGTATTATTCTTGCATTGCCTAGTCATCGCTCCTAAGCCGGGAGAGCACTGTCTAGCCATAAGTCCGTTATTTTCTAACCAATTTCAAAAACTAAAACACCGATCGATAGTGAATGCCAAAAAAAGTGATTCTTGACATTTTTTTGTGAAAGCTTTAGTTTTTTCGTTATTTCCATTTGAAAGCTTTAAACAGCCGCCATTTCAAAAATATTTCAGTCAAGTCAACATCACTTTTTTCCCATGTAGGTTATACTAATACAAAAGGGTTGATACAAATTTGGTATTATTTTGTTAAGTAATTTTTTTAATATGAATAGTAAAAAACGCATTTTGGTCATATTAGGTCAACCGAAATGATTTTAGACAAAAATGAACAGTGATTTGGTGTTTACTTTGGACCCAGGAACAATCCCAGAAAATATGTGACAAGAGTTATGAAGCACCCTGTATATTTATTTATTTATTTATTCCACTATATACAAACATATACTACATACATATATTACCACAGGTCCAATTCTAGGCCTGTAGAAATCCCACCGGAGGTACAAGTACCTGTATGTGGGAGTGGGAGACTTAATATTAAAGCTTAAGAACTAATCAATTAGATATAACTAAAACTAATAGGAAACAAGAGAGAGAAACAATTATACAAAATAACCTCGACATAATACAATTTATAGATCACGATTCAAAATTGGGATTTGCCTCGACTATCCAGCTCTTCAATTTCTTTTTTATACCATTCCTACCTAGCTGTATATTCTTAAGCGTCTTTGGTAACATGTTAAAAGTTTTTAAAGCGACATAATGAAAGTTTTTCTTACCAACATTTAATTTATTCTTTGGTAATATTAAATTCTTACTGCTAGTTATTCCACTGCTATTTAAAAAAGTATCTCTAAGAAAAACAAAATCAAACATTAATGACTCTAAGATAAAACTTTGCTTTATTAATAGTGGCCTATCTTCATATTGACTAGGGAGTATTATTTTTTAAATTCTATATTGCAAGTTTTCTAGTTTACTTATAACATTACTATATGCATTACCCCACGCCAAAATTCCATAAGTAGCTATACTAGCAAAAAGAGCATGATAAATTGTTAACAAATTACTCAATTTAGTGACTTTTTTAAGTCTAGCAAAAATATACAATAAGTATCTAGTCCTACCAATTATACTATTGACATGATTAGCCCATTTAACACATTGATCAACTAATGTATATATCATTATATACAATTATTTATTATAATAAAAATATATCTTATGTAAATAAATTATTGTAATCATTTAATCACTATATACAATTAATTATTATAAAAAATATACGCGTTCTAGTAAGCCTCCGTCAAAAATCACAGGCAGAATTAATTAATAGATACACATTAATTAATTTTTAGTCTTATATTCCGGATCTATAATATTTAGTTGTACGGTAATAAAAATTATAAATGTTGAAGTGGACCTAGACTTTAAATGCACAATATTTGTAACTAAACCAATCCAAATCTACCCTCACTTCTTACAATAGGTTTCTTTTATTAACATGCCCCGATTTACAAATGGGCCAACTGGGTAAATACCCAAAGCACCAGTTTTTGAGGAGTGAATTTGTTCTTTTCATATTATAGGTAACATTTTCTCTTGAATTTTATGGAAATATATTATTTTACTAGGAAAACATACCACATATTTTTGTATTTAAGTTTGTTTGATATCGTAGTAATTTAGATATTTTAATTAACGTTATCAATTTAGTTATAACTGTAAATATAATTTAAAAGAAGCAATTAAATATATCCACAATTCAACCATTTTTTAAAAACTATTTTCAAAATGACCAAAATTTTAAAGATTTTTGTATTCAGTTCATTAATTTTACATTTACTTAATATAAATCATGTAAGTTAAAAAACATTTAAGTGTTCCTAACTTCAGCAGAATGCGCTATTTGTATCTCATCAGCTTCCTCATCTGATAACATCATCTCAACATCTACTGATCTTTCTAGCTGTTCGGTAGGCCTATATTCAGTACCTTCGGTCTCAAGGTTACTCAAACGACATTCAGCAAAACCTACAATAGAGAAACAATTTATTAAATATTATTTGACAGATTGATAATGTATATTTTCCTTTTAAATAAAAACTTAATAAAACCTAACGTAATAATTTTATTATTCATATGTCATAAGTGGATATTACTTAAGTTAGTGCAACACAGAAGGTCTTTGAACACTTATTGTTAAATGACATGCTTTAAAAATGTATTTTATTTGACATTTTATCAAAAACTTATTTAAGTTTTCAAAATTAAATACTACTTGAATAATATAATTTCAGTTTATTTTTTCTAATATCAGTTTATAAAGCAATTGAATTTGTAATTTTGTTGTTAATTATTAGTACCTTGGTACAGATTAAGTTTACTATCAAGTTTAACTATTACTATTAAGCTTCGATGTTTTACCCTTTTTACTGCTAATGCTATTTATCTCTTTATTGCTAATTTCAAGCTTAATAACTGATAAACAAAACTATATCGATAAAACTCTTTTCACTATATTCTTTCTTATCTAATTGTACATGAAAATCATGTTTCACATGGCCACCTTCTTATTAAAAGAAATAAGAGTTTGATTCAATATGGTTGTCCAAAGTGAAGAAAACAACAAGTCGAAAGTTAAATTTCGACTAAGAGAATTTAATCTATAGACAGAACATATGCATTTTTTAAAAATATAACATTTTAATATAGAAATATGTTTAAACATAAATAAGCATAAAAATGAATATAACAAAGGAGAAGAAAGGATACAATGAATGAAATACTACTCTTAAACCAATTAGTTTTAACAATTTAAGCGCCTAACATCAAATTATTTATAAATATAGGCCTACTTTATCTATATAATATATAAAAGCGAAATACCACTCACTCACTCACTGTCTCACTCATCACAATTTCTCAAAAACTACCGAACGGATTGAAATGAAATTTGGTATGTAGCTTCCTCTAGAGCCATAGGTGCTCACTAAGAAAGGGTTTGAAAAAATTTGAAATTTTAAGGGGGGGTTTGGGGGGATCAAAGTTATTAAAAAACGATTTCTTCAAAACTACTGAACGGATTGGAATGAAATTTGGTATGTAGCTTCCTCTAGAGCCATAGGTGCTCACTAAGAAAGGGTTTAAAAAAATTCGAAATTTTAGGGGGGGTTTGGGGGGATCAAAGTTATTAAATCACGATTTCTTCTAAACTACTGAACGGATTGGAATTAAATTTGGTATGTAGCTTTCTCTAGGGCCATAGGTGCTCACTAAGAAAGGGTATGCAAAATTTTGAAATTTTAGGAGGGGTTTGGGGGGATCAAAGTTACTAAAAATCATAATTTCAGATCTTTTATTATTATGACAATAGTGCTTTTATTATTTAAGATCTATATATATAAAAGCCAAATACCACTCACTGACTGAACACTTAAAAATAATACAATTACGTTAAAAAGACTGAAAATACCAACCACCACGGGCAACGCCGTACGGGTCTGCTTGTACTTTATAAAAGAAACTTCTTACCTTGGGATGGTGATTTGTTGGCTAGGGAGACTTGTATTAATTCACCACTTGGAATTACATTGAAATTACACCACTGTTCGGCTTCTAAATCTAAAATTACAACAATGAAGATATTAAGTATATTATGTTGTAACACAAATCTTAATCATATTCCTAAATAAATATTATAAATGTGTCCTCTGTTCAGATATTCTAAGAAAAAAATGATATTGTATTTTTTTTATTTTTAGTCAAATACAATTAGTAGATCCGTTAGGTAGTTCATTACAACTGTGATTTGATTGTTAGTTTTGTCTTAGTTAAATTGATTTAAATTTTGTAAGAAGTAAAAAATTTTAGTAGTAATAACAAACAACAATATCGATATCCGGGAGTCGTAAGATGAGTTTTTTAAATGTGTTGTGTGTTATGTGTTTGTGTATGTGTATTTAATGTTTTGACGACCTCAATATATAGAAGGACTTTCTGATGATGAGATACACTAAAACTTTAAATAAGTTTTAAACTAAGAGGTTCACTGACGGAAAATAAAAGGTATTGTACTTTATTATATAATAGTTAAGAGTTTAAAGTTTAAGTTTCTAGAAAAACAATTATGCCGTGACCTGAAGCCAGAGGAAAATGTTATGTTGAAGGTTTTAAGAAGTAAAACACTTTAATTTATTTTAATTACCAAATTGAATGGCCCACGTTGTGGAACTAAATAATTACAATACTATTAGATAACTGATATAATTCAAATAACAAAGCAAGTTTACAATTTTAACAACTTCTTTAATTGAAAATCGAAAAATAAAAATATTTATATACAATTATTCACAAAATAAGTTAAATCAAAATCAAATGTTCGTTATAGTCTTTTTTATAACACTCTTAATATCTCGGGGGGTCAGTGCCGACTTTTCCCAATATTATTATTGAAAAAGAATTAATGGTTAAAATAGTTATTACAGATAAATATGAGAATTGAAAAAGGGGAAAGGAAAATAGTACAATGGGTTAAAATGTAAGTGTATGTAGGTGTATAAAAAGGGAAGTTATATCGAAGTTAAATTTATATTGATGGTACAAACAAATTCTTCTTATATAGATTTTTATAAAGTCTTTCCAAAATTTATAATATTCAAGTTTTCACTGATGGATGGTTTGAAATATAGATAGAGTTAATTCATGTAAGTAATTATAGGCCTATGGATAGATCTCACCCAGTTTATAACTTCTTCTTCTTATTGTGGTATTTTAAATGATTATTAAGGATTATTATACTTCACTTTAGATAAGGTAAGTTATTTGTGAAACGTTTACACAGTTTTAGCACTAAAAATCTTCAATTTAAATCGTTTATTGGAGAGCGTTGGTCATACGTCTTGCTTCTTAGGCGTCTCTTCAACAATTAAAATCCTGGGATCCAAACTGGCTTGCTTTGGGCCTTCAGGAAATGGGTACATAAGGCCTGGTGAATTTCGTATCTTCTGGGGTTTGGATTGTTGTACAAAAAAGTGTAATTTAAAATGTAGTGTATTTATTTGGTGTCGTTTTGACTAAATTTTGGAATAATTTTGTTTTACAACTAATATTGAATAATAAAATTAAAAAGAAATTGATTAAATAAGAAAATTGCATGAAAATACCAAAAATAGCTCCTTGTACAAATTATTTTCTAACATCTACTATTTACAATTAAAACTATACATTTGGCTTTTTAAACTGGGATTTCCGCGCTGCAAGCGGTCACGTGACTGTGGGCGGGGCTTAATAAACATGTCCTACACCTATCTATCTTTAGCCGTTGTTTTGTCGACTTTCGGTGAATTGTTATGGCTTAACGGTATTTCCTAAGAAATTTTACCAAAGACATTTTTGATGTAGAATCTTTCGTTCTATCTGACAGTGTTCTTCATTTTTTGATTTAAATTTTGGTTCTCTTAGGATTGATGATTCTATTTCTGATATGGCCTAGATTTTAGTATGCCGGTCTAGTTTCAAGTGGATTAAAAAAGTGAATTTCGGTCGATTGCTTGTTGATTGAGTTAATCTTATAATTTGGATGGATTGGTTGGTTAATTTAGATGAATTTTGATATAGGAAAGATAGGGATACGAGGTCGAGAAATATTATTAATTACGTAAAATGTTATCGAAAGTCGGGTGTTTTAGAATCTTGTTAATTTGTTGCTTGCGATTCCGTCCGCTAGATGTCGTCGGTCGGATCGTTTCTGAATGATTTTTACTATCAGTCTTCTGTCTCTCTCACACTCATGCGTGTTTAGTTGAAATACAGTAATGTATGATTCTTTTGAATTATTAATAATTGTATGGTATATTTTGAATTGTTACAGAAGGTCTTTCTTTATAATAATTGTATTTATAATAATTTGTTAAATACAAATATTTGTTAATTAAAACATTAGAACAATATTTTATGAGAATTTTGTTAACTTACTTAAGTTTGTCGGTTGTACTTTGATGTCTGTACTACATTCTTCAGTCTGAGTAAATTGTTCTTCCGTAAAATTCTCAATTTGTATACCATGTGAAAAAAATGTGATATACCAGCTACTTTGCTGAGCTGTCTTCTTTCATAATCTTTAATCTCTTCTATCTAGCAGCAATTCCAAAACGTCTCTTTTTGTAAAGGAAAACAGTACAGTCAATTAATGAAATATAAGTGTTAAACATATTGCATTTACACTAAATCTATGTTAAGGTAATGGAGATATTTTGTAATGTTAACTTTTTATAAATATTAATGACTAACAACCTGTTTCAGTTATAAGATGTTATAAGAACCGGTGTTATAAGAAGATAGCGGTATTGGTGTAGTTTTCACCTGCACAACTATACTTTTGTAGTTAACCTTTTTTTTATCACACAACTGAGAACATGCGGTTTTCCTTTTGATAATTTTCAAATGTTTATAATATACTGAGCAAAGATCTACAAAGCCAACCTGAAAATCGAAAAGAGCATTCAATCAATTTTGTTTGTGGCTCATATTATGATTAGAAACATAATAAATATTGAAATTTTAAACATAACCACCATTTTAAACAGTTAATTATTTTGCAAAGTTCTACGTTTAAGTTTGTCGAATATACTAATATAAAAATGATGAACAAAAAACTAAGACGAATAAAACATAACGAACAGAAAGTCGCAGTCATGCAATAAATAACGTAAACTGCTATTGTTTGACGTTAATCAAGATAATATTGTATCTTGTTATTATTATTACGTGTTACTATGTTATAAAAGTTATTAAATCCAGACTAATTTTTATCCTTAAGATTATAGTATGTAGGTCCTACATAAGAAAATACAAAACCTTAAAGATTAAACCTTTATGAAGAATGATTGCATCGTACTCCTTGATATTCAGCATGATGATCTGTAGTGGTGGCTTTTCATATGGCTTTAAATCCCTGCTTTCAACCAAAACAAATTCGTTTGTTTGTAGATGATTGACAATATAAAAGTCACTCCTGAAAATACGAATTTAATATTTTAAAACTGTAACTCATCCGTATTAAATTATTTGTAATTTAATTTAATCTGCAAGTTGAAATAATACAAATATATAAATGTGAGTAATTAATTGTGTGTACAACCATTTCATTTGAAAATTACAAAAAATTTTGAATAAAAAGACAATTTGAATGACTCATTGAAACCAATAAATTATGTTTTTGTAGAAATAATTTTTATTTTTCATCATGATTAATTTTAATTATAACTTTTACAAAATTGCATCTTAAAGAAATTAACAATATAGATTACTTGGCAATATAAAAAGGATTATCTGTTATTTATTTAATAACCATTATAATAATATGATGCAGTTTAAAGAACAATACTACAAGAATTCTCGGACGCTTGTTCTTGCCGATAAAAAATAACAATATGTAAGGAATACACAAAACCAAATGATTGAGTAGGATGATTAATGATTGAGTAGGATTTAGTTGAATACCTTAACAATACACTATACAATATAAATTAATACTATATAATACATATATTATACTACTATATACAATATACGAATATACTATATATGAATACTATACAATATAATGCCATAATATAGTCAATATTATGCATCACATACAATTCACAAACTCGCTTCAAATATAGAATTTAACTCAAAATTGAGACCAAAAACAATATTTATAATTAATATGCTACTATACTTGCATCTACAATATTGAACAAACTGTATGTATGTTGTTTCCATTTTTAAATAAATCAGCCATTAAAAAGGATTAAGCAACCAACCCTACAAACTTTATCTGGTAAGCTTTTATTATCAAGTAAACATTTTAAAGTCAATTTAAGGTTTTTGTTTTTATTGTTAATTTATTTTTTATTAACCATAAACATTGAATTACAAATGAAAATAATATAACAATTCAAACTATAAAATAAACTTAAAATAATATCACTATAGATCAAAAATGAAAACAAAATAATAACGACATGTTGTAAGCACCCGTGATAAATAAAGTTTAATATAGTATGCATTTTTTCGGTACCGAGTCACAATTAAATAATACAAGGATTACCTTTTAAGGTCCGTCTTGTGACTTCAAATTGGTTTTAATCTAATTACGTTTATTACACGTTTCGAAGTCTTCACAACTTCATCATCAGATACCTCTTGCTCTATTCATTCACTCAAGGAACTCGTCACACATCATTAAAATCGTTAAAACACATAACACACGTTATATTCTATTAAAATAATAATATTATATAAAGTGTGTTATATGTTTTACCAATTTTAATGTGTGACGAGTTCCTCGAGATAATGAATAAAGCAATAGGTATTTGATGATGAAGTTGTGAAGACTTCGAAACATGTAATAAGATCAAAACCAATTTGAAGTCACAAGACGGATCTTAAAACGTAATTAATTGTATTGTTTAATATGCATCGCCTGTTTAAGACTTTCATCCCTTAACTAAACAAAATCGCTTTCGGCCTGTTTTAACTCATTTTTTAATTTGGTAAATTACAAACAAATATTACACAGCAAAAAACAAATTAATACAAGGCTCGTACAAAAAAGAGGTTTTTATATTATATAGTTTGAGTATTTCTTTAACATTTCATTTTTAAATTCACTTCTATGTTTTCTGTTGACAAGAACTGAACGTTCAAATATTAAAAATTAAATAGTGTATTCATCTTTTCAATATTAGATCCCAATTAGATTACATAGACGAAGAGGACTAAGCTTGTAGGAAGTAAGTTTAGGTTTGGGTACTAAATTACATTTATTTTCTTAAGTTGTATTTATTACTTATAAAATTTGGTTTACTGTTCTGAATAAAAATAACTTTAAATTTAATTACTTATAAAACATGTTCAACCTTTTGACTCTCATGTTCACTGTGAGCCGACAGCCGCCATTTCCTGTTTCCAATCGCATGTCAGCTGCTGGCCGGCATCTGTTTTTTCAATACTATAGATTCATTAGCTTTAGTATTGTACTAAAAGAAAAACAAAAGTGGTCTGAAAGTAAGAAATTATTTTTTTATCAGTAGTATAATTGCATTAGTTACTAGAGTGTACTCTAATATCTGCATATTAAATGAGACCTGGAAGCTTTAATAGGGAGTCCGCAATGAGATTCGAAAGAGTTAAGGAAAAATTAGAAAAAAGAAACCAAGTATGTACCAATCCACCTTATTTGCTAAGCTGAAGAGTGGAAAGATACATGTCATAGTAGTTTTAAGATTTATTTAGTCCACAAAACAAAATTTAAAAAACATTTCTGGCAGGTTTTATAATTTAACACACATTAACTCTAGTGACCAGATCATTCACGTGGGCCACTTGACAAGAACGAACGAGTGATTTCTGAATTAACAAACAAATGTAAATGCATTGGAGCGTTCTACTTCGACGACCGTAGCAACGCGACGTGAGCTGGTGATGCGACAGAATTTTGAAATTTCAAATAAGTTTGTCTTTGGTTGCTATGTATGCTCGTGTCACGTTGCTCTTATAGCCCGTGCAGCACATGTAGTATGCGCTAACGATTAAGACGGTGCCACCGATGTCAGCGATCTGGGATTAGAAGAAGCAAGCATTGCAGTGCAGTTAATGTCTGTGTGAGTTCTTGTGTATTCATTATGTCTATTGAAGAAATTATTTCAACGGTGCAGAAGTACCCATCATGTAATCGAATGTTTCAATTATCATTCTCGTGTAATTACGAAATAACTACGGATGCTGCCGCAATCTTCTGTTAAGGTATGAAACTCGCCATATACTAGCCTTTCTTTATAAGTAACATTTCTTTCGCATAGTCATCCTTTTTAAATATGCATACGGCAACACCGAACTGTCCAAAAGCATCAACTTACGACTTGTCACTTTAGAGAACATGGTGAAAGAAGTCAGCTCAAGGATATGCTCGCCCTGTGTCGCTTGCATCGCCAGTCCACGTAGAACACAATAACTTACCTAATGATTGCGATACGATCATTTCACTTGTGTTGCGTCGCTTACGTAGGAATTGGCGTTATTCTTGGTATAATTCCCTATAAAACTAGACCATAGGTCACGAGGGATTGAAAAAAGAATAAATAAGCGTTTCTTACATAATTAACAGGTACCATTGTATTTGGATAACCTAATAGAACTCCGATCCAATGCAATATTTTGTTCCACTGGAAATTCGACTTTCTTGGCGCTATCTATTGGGGAAACGAAGGAAGCTGGTTGGAAACACCAATGCTTACAATGCTTTCTTCCTAGCGCTACCTCGCGGCGCGATCATGTACTATTTTCGCGAACACCTTTTTTCCGGCACACAACCCCCGTATGGATGCAAGATCTATTTATTATTCATGATTTATGCTGGTACATAGTGGTAAACATTTTTAATAAATAACCCTAGTTATGACTGAGCAAATAAACTCTACATGTAGAATTCATGTAAGATGTAGGTTATACTCAGAATCTTCCCAGATTTGACATCATCTGTATTAAGTTTCCTGTTAAAAGAGCATATCATATGCTGTGTTTTCAAAACATTCTTATAACAAAACCTTTTGCATTAAACCAATTGAAATCATCTGCTGAATTTAAGCCAGCTTAGTATTTAACAAACCAAAGAGCGAATGAATACTCAAAAATTTGTGTTGTCAGCAAACTTGGTTATTATTGCTCTCGGAATACTCATCAGAAAATCAATAACCTTGATAAAGAGTGTGGGACCCTACACTGAACCCTGAGGAGTCCCATTGAAACCTTAGGCTAACAACAGACGAGACGCAGGTGTACGGTACACTAGTGTACACAACACTAAATGTACTATCAATTAAATGTGTGCCAACAGATCAGGCACTGAGTAGCGCGCTACCAGATTCTGTGGATCTACGGTGTCTCTCCCTGCGAGAAGCTGGGACACCGGACAGTGCACCATACACCGGTGTCTCGTCTGTTGTTAGCCTAAGTCAGAGACGAATGATTCTGTTTTTTTTTTTTTTAATCTTAAAATACACATTAAGGGCCGGTTCAGGAGTTCAGGTTTATCTTTAGTCCGGCCTTAAATACCAGTTCAAACCGGTATTTGAGCTGCAGTTTAAAAATTGACTTCAGGAGCTCGGGTTTAAAGTTAGACTCGGCCTAAAGATAGTCCCGGCTTAAAAGTGGAAGGGATAAACTCGAGCTTAAGAAATCAGCTTCAGGAGTCCACATCGATTTAAACCCAAGTCTTAAAGATAAACTCGTGAGTTCAGGAGACCAAGTTCGAGCATAAAAAAGATAGCCCAAGACTAAAAAAGAGTGATTTTAAGCTCCAACTGTTGGAGTTTAAGTTGGAGTTTAAAAAAGAATCGTATTGACATGATTATTTTCTGTAACATTGCAAAAAGAGTTGTACTTTCGTCATCAAGATTAATTTCTACTTGCATTGGTAAAAAAAATTATTCACATGAAAAAAATATTTTTTGTAGCTTTTTACAGTGTTACTATAGAAAAACTGTTGTTTTTCAGCTATGGATAAAAATAACATTCTTTATTTAGCACAAAATTATTAAGTACATAAACTTATTAAAAAACTCAACATTTGAAAGAACTCTTAATAGGAACTACGTTTATAAGGAGGCATACACATATTGCATTGTGTAATTACATTACCCCTTTACGTAACGTAACCCAGTAAAACAATCTTTTTATGTCATTTTAACCGTCAAAAGTCAAATTAAATCTCAATATGATACAAATTAGTCAAAATTACCTTTATGTATATTGATTGATAGCTTTTACCATTAATATTTCAACGTATTTAAAAGGAAAATACAATGGCAAAAGAAATACACTTTTATATAAATACATATGCAATGTAATAACAAGTTAATAGTTAATAATAATAGTTTACATAACAAAACAAAAAATATTTTAAACAAAAACTTAAATTCTTTTCCTTTTTAAATAAAAATACACTTTAAAAAATAAAGTAACAGTCCTAACAAATCGTTTAGTAGGGAACTGTATTATTATTCAATAAATAATATAATAATGAAGAAACTGAAGTGATGGCATAGTTTTTAATGAGAATGTGAGAACGTTTTAGTTTAACAGCGTTTATTGCGTTAAAGATTCACTCAGCAGTTGAACAGTTGTTTGCTCCAAGGTTTCTTTAGGTTCAATGCCGATAGATAGAGGGAAAGATACTGGAACAGATGAGTTTTGAAGAGCATTTTCTTTCATTATCACCCAGTAGCTCCTCTCTTCTCCTTAAAATAGTGTAAACAATATTACAAGACTACAAGAGACTATCACATCTCACGTCTACGGTTTTCCTAAAGGAACTGACCCAAAACAAAGACACAGATGTCAACAGGGGTATAACCACCCTCATCATATTGTTTAAAGAGCTGGTTGATAACGAAAGTGACAGATAGACGCCGGAGCGTCTGGCACGATGCGCCCAGGGTTAGCAGGTATTTTCTGTCGCTGCCAACATTACAAAACAAATTCCCAGCATTTCCCTCTCATTTAGGCTCAGTCTTACTTTCAGCTCGGGCTACGTTAAGCTCGAGCTTATCTCATTTACGCTCGGACTCCTGAACCCAATTTTTAGTCGAGGGCTATTTTAAGCCGGTACTAACGTTAGACGCGGGCTATATAAACCCGAGATCCTAAACCGCCCCTTAATTATAAAAATTAAGTTTACTAATTGAACATTCTTCTGAGATTAAATTGGTCAGCTTACTCTAAAAACTAATACTATTACTAACCTTGCCTAACCTAATTCACAAAATGTTGTCTAAGGTAAATGTGGTCATTAAATAAATTACAGGTTTATTCAAAACAAAGTGATTAATTTAATTATACAGAAAATAATCAACATACAAGTTTTGACTGCTAAGTGCAACAAGGAGTTGAGTTCATTTCTAAAGTGAAATCTTATTCTGTTCTGCAGACGGAAACCAAGCAAATCTAGTTCAACCAGAATTTAAAACTGACATTTTTATCGTCAAAATCTGAAACAGAAACCCAAAATGAAATAAAACAATTACAATCATCATGTACATATGCTTTTACGGACCTCGAATATAGTCGTCAGCTAGCCAAGTTATTGTTCTAAGGTTAGGTCGATTTTCCTTTCGTATAACAAAATAATAATTCAGTTCTTGACTAGTCTATCTCAGTTAGGTTTATTGAGCTGTTAAAAATAGTAATGTTGCTTTTGAAAAAATATAACTACTACTTAATTTAGTAAATAAGTATTCCAAAATAATATATTGAAATCATTACACCGCAAACACACTGTGCCAAAAATAAACATTCGCTACAGCTTTAAAAATACAAAAATAAATTACTCTTATTTAGATTTTAATAATATTAACTAGATAGTTAATATTAACGTAGTAGTTAATATTTTCTAGACCTTTTAGTAAGGCGCATGACTCTATGTCTTAACGTTTTGATCTCTGATCTATATGTTTTCATTTTATAACATGTAATTTTACATAATATTTCAGTTCCATATACGAGTAATTCAAATTTTTTTTGGACATTCCAGGTTATTTGGGCTGGTTTCCATAGTTCAATTTTATAAAGTGCCTTAAAAAATGTCTTGTAAAAAATATTCTGGATATATCTTTTAACCCTCAAAGAGCTGACTATAATACTCTTCAGTGCTAGGCATTTTTAAGGTGGCATGCATATGTATATTTAAAAACATTTGTATAAAATTCTTACTAAAAGTAAAAATAGACTTATTATAAATCATTATAATCAGAAAAGCATAAATTTTGTATTTAATCTTAGTATAATTGTCCTACTTGTAATCCTAGATTTTCACAGCTGTTTGTTTTGCACAATTTAAAAATTAAAAATTAATTTTTTAGATATCCACCCACTAAAAATAATTTCAAAATGTCACTGTATAAATTCCAAGATATACAAAAGTTGCACAATTTCATGTTGAACAAAAAAATGTGAAACTGTAACACTCTACTCTTCCAAACAAATTATTGTGGTTCATTACAAGAAGCAAAAAAGTCTAGCGCCTAGCACAGATACAGCTCACTTTACAATGTTACCAAAATTACATTTTTTAACTCTCCAAGTGCTGACTATTTTGCTCTTTAGCGCTAAAGGTTTTTTTGATTCCGTGCATGCTTATTAACTAAAATCATTATAAAATACTCACTAACAGTAAAGTAAAACTTATTATACATAATTTTAATCAAAATTACATGCTCTTTATAGTAAATAGCATTATCAGGCTTCCCTTATAATTTTTATCCTTTTTTTTTTGACCAAAGTAGAAACAAAAAATTTGTTTTTGTTTTTTCTAAAACCACTCACTCAAATTATGTAAAAAAAATCACTGTAGAAATTCCAATATAGGCAAAAGTTGTACAATTTTATGGTGAATAGAAATATACATAACACTTTCTACTACTTTGCTGTAAAAAAACTTTTTGTCTATAAAAGAAAACAACTCCGTTTTTTATATAAAACGGGTTTCTGAACAAAGCAGAAAAACTGGCCTCTAAAGATAAAAAAGTTCTGTCTAGGCCCAACATTTACGGTCTTAATTTGTTATAAAGGAATAATACACACATTATATACAAGAAAATGAAACAAAAAATAATATTTGCATTTCAAAGTCTCTAAAAGTCACTATTTTCAAACACACCTCTAGTAGCACTTGAATTGAAGTTCATTCATAATTACTTCAAAAATGAATAAACATTTATAAAAACAAATAAAAATAAACTGATCTTGAAGCTAAAAATGAATAACAACTAGTGGATAAACAAACAAAATCCGAGTTCCGAGCGTCTATCTACAAGTACTGCTCAGTTGATACACTTACTACACGACTAGATAGTTGATTTGACAATTCTGTCAAAGGTTTGTTTGAGATGATTTTGCTATGAAACTCTGTACTATAATAAAGTGACTCTTTCCAAACCCAGCCATATATTGAAGTATCCGATTGTATTAAAAACTAGTGGACCCGGCAATGCTTCGCTATTGCTTTATTTAATTTTAAGGGTAGTTATCAAATTTTATTCTTTTGACTTAAGTTATTGAATTGCAAATGGTGTTTATGTCAACAATTTATATAAACAATTTATATAAACAATATTTTAAACAGAATATATGTAAGTAAATAGATATGTAACAACCGATGTTTGAATTGAATTATAATACAGTAAGCATTTTTCGTTGATTTTTGTTTGTGTTGTTTGTCAATCTAACCTAAAAAAGCTGTTTTGGTTTTTGAAGAATAATAACCCGATTATAAATTAGAGAAATTGGTTGCAAATAAAAGTGTTTTGGTTCATTGTAGGCCTAACCTAAAATTATGTTCAGTTTTTGATCCATAACAGTTGTTTTATTTACAATAATATGTAACAACCGATGTTTAAATTGAATTATAATATAGTAGGCCTAAGCATGTTTTATTGATTTTTGTTTGTGTTTGCTTTTAATTTGTCAATCTAATCTAAAAAGCTATTGGTTTTGAAGAATAATAAACTGATTATAAATTTGCTAAAGTTGCTATGGTAATGAATGTAAACAAACATGTGTTACTAAGCATTTTATACGAACAGCTGTTTTTGAGCGCTATGGTCTTGAGTCCATACTAAAGAGGCTGTTTAGTTTTTTCCAAATTTGAATCTTTTTCGGGAAACTTTTCAAATTTTTCTTTATATAAAAACCTAGTTCGGACTATTACGAACATTTTAAAACAAAAAATTGCCAAATTGGTCCAGCAGTTCTCAATTAATGCTACTTCAAAGAAACAGCAATTCATTTTTATTATATAGATAGCGGCGTTGTACACATTTACAAAATGTGTTGCGCAAACATCGCGTAGCACTATAACGCAACTTTCCAATATCGCATATGCGATGTTAGCGCTTGTAGGGTTAAATATCGATTTTAAACTTTATACTATACTATAGCAATCGATTTCTGACAAAACCATATAAAAAACTCTCAGATTGAATGAAAAATGACAACTTGAAACCCGTTTAAAAAAACCTCAGACTGATTTATAATGATCGCAATTGCGACTTAGGATTAATGTACATTCCTGTTCATTTGAAAGAATTGAGGAAAGCTTAGTCACAACCTAACCTAGTCTAACCTTTGTATCCGTATTGAACTCTGCGGAGACATTGCTCTGGTCGATCGAGTAAGGAAGGAATATATCGAGCAGTGAACCTTGCTTCTTCTCAAACTGTACAAGCAAACGATCTTCTCCAACGTCCAAAATCAGATGTTTGCTGGAAATCTGGCATCAATTCAAATATTTTAATAATTTTATAACAATTCAAAATATTATAATAAATGTTATCCAAACGTAAAAGAAGTTAAAGAGAGAGGGAGATACTTATGGATTGTCATTCAAACATTATTAAGCAAATGACACCTAGCGGAAATTATGACAAACTCCCAGAAAAACACATAAATTGTCAAATAACCCGGTTTTCGATATAGAAAGAAATTAATTATAATTATTTCCCGACATTTTCAACCTATATTTCCTATATCAAAAATAAACAAAACTAATAGATCAATCCAGGAAAATGATTACCTTAATCCGATACCAAATTATTCATTAAATATTTACATTTGAAATTCACAATCTCTTGCTTAACGAGTGACTAATTTAAAGCGGAACCCGTAAAGAAAACTATGAATACGAGAGAACCAAAATTTTTAGAGGAAAACTAATATGGCCTATAAACAGAATGAAACTTTTTACATAGGGTATAAAATGTCTTTGGTAAAAACGTTAAATATACGCCATTAAGACAGGAAACGTGCAAAAATCAAGTTATGATCGTCTAAAACGTACCAAGAGAGACATATTTGTTTAGGGTAGCCACGCCCACAACAGAATAACCTACCTGTGATTGGACCATAATTTGCACGGATTAATAAATCCAAATCAGTTCATTTCTTAACGTTATAGATAAAAAAACTATATTATAAAAAGGGTTAAATGTAATATGGAGTTATTTAAGTGTTTTTATTCAATTTATTTATTAATTTCCATTGTATAATATCTGTAGAATATTCTCTAGTGATTTTACTTTTCAAAAATAACTTAATACTCAAAAAGAAAACAAATTTTGAATTAATTAATTTCTAACACTCACAACACAAACCCCCCGAAGAATAAGATCAAGTCGGTGATAGTGAAAACTTCCGAGTGGACCTGAAGTGCCGTACTTTTCATTATTGTAAAAAAACTCCAAAGGGAAATAATAATGTTAGTTGGCTAGTGCAGTAATAATCCAAAGAAATTAACCCATTTAAACCCGAACTCACCATCCAAGTGATCAAGCCAAACTTGAATGAGAACTACTACAACAAATATATAATAAAATATTAATTGAATCCAAGTTGATCATAAAGAAAATTTAATATATTTTGTTGATATCCTTCCAATTTACTCCTAGGCTTAGTTTATATTTTTTTATAATTACGGTGAAACTACATAAACTATTGAGTTAAATAAATGTTCACCGAACATTATTTTCCTATTTAACCCTAGAACCGGCAATGTTAACGAAAATGGATTTTTTGGCGTGTGCAAGCATTTATTCAAAAATTTGCCAAAAATAGTAAATTAACCCCAATAAAAAAGTGTTCCATAGCTTTTTTGTAGAGAAAGGTTCAAAGAATTTGTATATGCCAGTAAAAAAATTATAGATGTAAAATTTAGAAAGTTATTAGCTCAAGAAACAAAAAATGTTCAGTTACGAAAAATAAAAGTTCAACTTTAAGTCTACATAAAAAGTAGTAAACATTTTTTGTAATGTTTTCCATAAATGTAAAAAAGTTTCGTAATTTAGTTCTAAATAGAACTGTATAAAAACATTTAACATTTTCAAATTTCTTATTTTGAAAACACGAGATTTTATGTCTTTACTACAAGTCTGCTATAAAAAGTATGCCAAGTTAGAAACGTAATTTACTAATATATGCTGTGCCCATAAATAAAATTTTATTATAACAAAGTGTAGAGAATAAATCAAAGAAATGAACTGTATACTTGTAAATTATCTTTTCATAAAAGTGTTTGACTTAGAAGTATTTGAATAACAAAAGTTAGAAAAATATAGTAAACTCTCGTCTGTACAAGATGCGTGCGCATTCTCGTATGTCTCTCTATGTTATAAAAGTCCGTTACGCTACAGATTTGAACGTTAGGTGAGACCGTATTAGCAGTCGCTTTCCCACGGTCCTACACAATAAACTGTTCAAATACAGCATATTTGGTTTACAGGGGAAGTTAGCTTGAAGAATTATCTTTACAAAGATACCAAACTATCTATAAAAAACGATTGAGGTCATACAGAAATCACGTGAAATAAATAACGCTGTTCATTGGTTACAAAACTGACCAATTGCAAGGGTCTACAAAACCACTTCTAACTTCAATATTATTGGTCCGATTTTTGATTGGATGAAAGTTTTGGATAGGGGAAATTGTGATGAATCCATCGATACATAGACTTAACTAAGACAACCTACTGGGCGGGTTTTAGAGATTGACAAAAGTTGAGTAATTTCGTTATGTTTTGTATGAATTTTCGGCCGCCGATTGATTTGTAGAAAACTAATAAACTGCAACGATGATTACGTATGTAAATATACGTTTTAGAAAGAAATTGTAAATACAAAAAATAAAGTTTGAAACATTACCTTTCCAATGGTGTTTGTCTTTTTGAGATTGGAAGATTTTTAGTGGGTCAAATATTCAATACAATCACGCGTTACAAATGTGTTGTCATGATCGCACGTTTCGTGCGATCTGCCGGTTCTAGGGTTAAACAGTTTGTACCTGTGAGAATAAACTATGAGTGATCCCTATCTATAATTTTGTAGGTAACCTACAATTACATTATATTATTCTAACCATTATTAATGACTATTTTCCCATGTAATTAACCTTTTGTTCTCTAAACTATGTGTTACAATATTTCTTTTTGTTTGTGTATCTTAACCTGAACTTGGGAAAAGTCGGCACCGACCAATCGAGATTAAGTGTACTTGTGTTACCTAATATATATTCATAATAGAACAATCCAAACTATTTATTATTATTTAAACCCCGAGACATTAAAAAAATACAATTGATTTGTTTTATTAATGTTAATACTTTTCTGTTGAAGTAGCATGTGTAGACTTTAATTAGAATATTGGATGATGAAACATACTGAACTATGCCTATCGAATGAATGTTAAGGTTAAAATATAACTAGGAGTCCCGACAATCCTTCGCTATTGCTTGATTTTAGTATATAAATAAACACTTAGATTAAATTAACAAACACTATTTAGTGAGTGTATTGAAAAAATAACTTTGAAGTGACTTGTGGTTAAAATATGATTCTTATGATCTGGGCAGGGGTGGTAGAGCTCATATAAAACTTATGGGTGTTTAATGGTAATGCAACTTTATATGGGTAGCTATCACATTTTAATTATTATTTAATTTTAAGGGTAGTTATCCCACTTCATTACTGCAACAGCAAAATTAAACATAATCTACTTCAATAAAGTAAATTACAACCTAAACAAACCATGTTATGATAATAAAACATGTGCTGTTATAATCAGCTGATCTGTGCTATTCAGTTAATCAGTAAAAACAATGTTATTGAATATAAAATATTTTGAATTCCATTTTAAAAATATTAAATAAAGGAATAATATAATTTTAAGGCAAATGTGTAAATGTAGAGTTAATTAACCTTCATTTAACACAAACCGCATGTCAATCGATCCAATAGAACTCCAGATATCACTCGGAATAGGCTTAACATTTTACTCCATGTTAAATTGCCATAAGAGATTTCAATTTCCGTTTTTAGAAAATTTAGTGGGGTAAAAGATGAAATCCAAGCAAAATGGGCAAATATACAGACAATTACCTTTAATTTGGTACCAACTGCAAGTATATCGGTCCAGTAAAACTCGAGATCTCACTCGAATTACAAAAAATCTTTTCAAATTAATATATAGATACCTTCAATTAGTGTTGACAAATAATTTTCTTATTGAGTCATTAAAAGAAAGCCAGCTTTTGTTTTCTTGTTATTGGCGAATTTCCACAGGAAAAATGAGCTATTGCAGTGACCCTTAAGGTAAAACCTAAGGTAGGGAGTGGCAAATGAGCACCGATCATGGTCCCCAGAACATGTTTTGGGGTGTCATTAAAAATCATATATATATATTTAAATCCCACGATCTATTTGACTGCCGCAGAATTTTAACCTATTTGGCTGCCACCTGAAGTATTTAAGTATATATTGACTTAATGAAATATATTTCTTCATTTACTTGCATAAAACCTGGGTAGAAACTTTTTTTAACTAAAAATTTACTATAGTAGATCTTGCAATTTTGGTGCTTTAAGGCAGCAGCAAGATTGCTACATGTTTGGAGCACATTTATATTGTATTGACTGTCATATGCTATACAACTGCAATTGAACTTATTCATTTGCAATTTTAGCCTATGCAGTAGCGTTGCCACATTTCTCTACATTGATTGGCTGACCTAGTACATAAGAGATCCGAATGTCAGGCTCTTTCCATGCTTTGGTTATTCAACTCTGCAATAATCTGTAACTGCGAGTGCTTGAACGTTAATTATTGTGAAACTATATCTAACTGATTTTATAATGATATCAAATCTTCTTAATCATGTAGCATGTATAATTAATAAATAAAATTCAAAGTAATGTAAACAAACTATCTAGGCCTAGGCCTGTAGAAAACAACCTAGATAAATAATACTACACCTTCACAGGAAGTAAACACTACAAAATTCACAAATAAAATGTAATAACTACAAACAACACTTATTCAACTATATTTATCCATCGGAAATATCAGAAATATACTTAGAAATATAAAGAATCCAAATTAGGTTATCAGGTTATGTTAAATGTAATCACGATGTCGGCCATCACATTATTAACCCATATAATATGTATGAAAATACGAATAAGAACAATGAAATAAGCAAATATTGAAATCAATTATAGAACACAATATAAATACATTTAAATTAAATACTTACATAGTGAAATGATGTTATTTATTTTCAAAAGGTTAGAATACAATTGTAAAAATGTACTAGTTAGTAGAATAGATGGAACCAGTCAGCTGTGTGTGTATTGTATGTATAAGAGCCCACTTGATACTGAAGTCGCGGAATAGAACTAATTATAAATTTTAATGAAAATATTGCTAATAAACCAACCTGGCATCAAAATTAAATTTAAAAAATGTGATTTACAAAAATAAATAAGCATATTACACGCGATTGTGCGAAATTTACGGGAAAATATTTAAAATAAAGTGGACAGACACAAACCGCGATCGGCCGACCAATCAGAAGAAAATTCTCAACAAAGCAGCCCAGCAATACAATAGACCCCTCTAGGAGACTATTGAAAGGGATGCAACAACAGTTTTAAACAATCAGTGTATATCCAACCAGCAAAAATGAAGACCTAAGTGCATTTCAATTGATCCATCCTTAAAAAAAAAAAAAAAATGAAAGTGACATGTAATACCAATAAACCATAAGTGTTACAGAATTTGGTATATTTTGTGTTGATTATTATTGATAAATTTGATAAACAGAAAATAGAAAAGCCAAAATATACATCAATTGATTATGGCAGCAGGAAATTGAGAAATGAATTAAAAAAACATATTATTATACTGTGTTACAAAACAACTAATAAGATAGAAAACTTACTACACTCCAAACCGAATCAAAATAAGGACTTGTACAAACAGTCAGGGGTTTATAAAATAAGATGCACTGATTGTCCAAAATCACATCGGATAGACGGGTCGAACATTTTCCGAAAGGTTCAAGGAGCATATGCCTAAGAAGACCATTGAACAGAAATCAAGTTTTGCAGAACACCTTATATATTGTGACCACACTTATAAGTCAATCGACCTAAACATGGAGGTATTACATAAGTGCAAGAAGGGACACCATTTAAATGCTTAAGAGGAATTCCAAATATACAGATGTCACAAATTACATCCAGAATGTATTTTGAATGACAAATTAAACTATTCATCTATTGAAATATTTAATACAATCATCCCCCTCCACCAGCAAACAAATCCAAACAAACCTAAATAAACATTGAACAACCACCTTCAGTTGGAATCCAGATTATGTAATAGAAGCATCCAGATTAAACATCAATTTGATATTTGAATTTATATTGTTTTATACGTTTCAACATTTTATTGTGTCCGTGTGTGTGTGTAAAACGGTTTTTAATAATGTGTACTTTTTGTTATTATATCTTGACAAGTAATAAATATTTTTACGCTTATACTGTGGTAAAGTGAATAACTACAAACATTTTTGTAATGATCTGACGATGGTGGCTTAGTTTCCCCGAAACCGGTTATCAAAAGATAAATAAGGATTGTTAAGACGGAGTTAATTACATAACTTTATTCAAATCAGCAATCCTGGTGGCTATAAGCATAATGTTTAAACTAAATATTTAACAAAAATTTAAAAAATGTGAGCGCCATTAAATGTGTTTATTGACTACAATAATAACAGTAATCAGCTGTTTGATATAATATTTCCACTATCACTTGATTTCAAACTTTGAAAGAATTATTTGTATTTCTAACTTTTAGGTTAGGTTTTTGTAGAGCGCCATCTGTTGGACGTAAAAACAACATAAACTACATTGTATGGAAAAGGGTGCGTCATAATAAATAATTATTAAATATGTTTAGTGTTGGTACAGCAATCTGCTGTTTGCTCAGATATTTCCATTAATAGCCGATTTCAAAATTTGAAGCATTTATTTCTATTTCTAACTTTTAGGTAGAGTTTAGTTTAAGTGTAGATTTGAGTATTGCTGGTTTTTAGTTTTTATTATAACTGATGGTATAAAATATAAGAAATAATTTGATTTGGACATTTAAGATTATTATTAATCCTAACCTTTATTGTAAAGAAAACATAACATATGTGTATAGAAGGGTCCAACAGTGTTGGCGTGCGGAGCACGCAGGGGTCTCCCCTAGTAATGTACATAAATACAAAATTTTAACAAATAGGACTATAGTTTTATAAAATCATATCTAAATAATCCTTATAATTGTACACATTTACCGAATTAAAAATTTCCTCAGCATAGTTAGGTAGGCCTACATAAAGTTTGTTGTTTTTAAATAGTATTTTTATATGTATCTTAGATTTTTCACGGGGCTTACTAGTACAAATTATAACTTACAGCATCCTTGATGTAGACCTGAGCAGTCAAGAACTCAGGTTCGCCTTGGGCAGGATCTCTCACTATTCTAAACTTGGGAGGAGTTGGTTTTGTTTTGTTAATAACAGGAGAGTTTATCTCTTGTATAAGGCACCGTTGTTTCTTTGGGCCCTCGCTCACTGCTCTCTGTTGTATCCTGTGGTACTGCAGACTACCCATTGCCTTACGGTGTTTTAACAAGGTATAGTCTGCAATAAAGAAACATAATTAAAACGTTTATCATTGAATATTGATGTTCTTCTTGCAAATAATCTTTTCTCTCAAGTCAATGCTACTTTAAGGTTTGTAATCAATTACAGTACAGTTTTGCTAATCCGGTCTCCGATGATCCGGACGGCCCTAAAAAAAATAGAAATTGCAGTATTCTACTACGTACAGTACACGCAATAGAGAGAAAATAGTTAAAGGGTTCATTTGTCCTTGGCTATTTTTAGCGTGAAGAGAAAGCTCAGCCGAGGATAGAACGGGTCAGCCAATTATCTTTTGTCCCACAGTATTTCAAGGAAGTGACTCACTTCACCAGCTCGCCACACTATACCTGACTGCAGACTGT
This sequence comes from Philaenus spumarius, assembly GCA_018207615.1. Lineage (NCBI taxonomy): Eukaryota > Metazoa > Arthropoda > Insecta > Hemiptera > Aphrophoridae > Philaenus > Philaenus spumarius. The sequence goes on from JAGFPH010000943.1 coordinate 95,387, forward strand.
CTGTCTAACTATCTGTCGAATCAACAGTTCCTTTTTGTTTTGTTTCTCGCTAGACGTCTGGAGTGAAATTTTCAGTGCGCCCTATTCATTTACAACGTGGTTTCAATAGCTGAAAATGCTCGAAAAACTTTGAAATTTGACAAACTTACAGTTTAATAAAGTGGGACACTAATGGTGTGTTCACAATTTGAAAATAAAAATGGTTTGGTACTTGAAAAATTGAATAAAGTCCAAACTTTTTTATACTTTTTAATTCGTGACATCAAAAAGTTGTATTGCGAAAAAAAAATTTGTTTTTAGGGCAGGTGCGTCACGTTAGCGAGAGAAATGTAGCTGAAAAGCTACATTTTATGAAAAGTAATTTTTGAAAAAATTAGCTATTGTAGTTTCTCTATCATACAACAGTTAGAACACGAGCTTCGTTTTGCGGGTAATGTTTTCAATATATACGGGCGGCCGGCCGGCGGCTTGCATCCACCATATTGTGTGAGTATTTGACTCTAAAACTAGCTTCACTCTTGCGTTCGACTTGACCAGTCTATTTAATTCTGTGTTCGCTGATATTTACTGTACGCTTTATTACCAAACACCAATTTTAATACGTTTTCTCACTTAAAACACAAACGGTATACATTTCATGCATGTTTTAGGCTTTTTCCGTCTAATCCGGACAGGGTCCGGTCCCGTCAAGTCCGGATTAGTGAGACTGTACTGTAAATAAAAATTCAAAGAAGTTGCATGATGTTAACGATTACCTAAATTTCTCATAGTATCTACAGCTGTGTTTTGCATCACTGTTATACAAAATGACAGATGAAAAATGAATTAGCTACGTCATTTATTAAACTCTTTGAGTTTAGCCGCCA